>CM055209.1:12150677-12528177 GCA_029224185.1 Karalla daura | reverse complement strand
GCCTCCAGATCGCCTCCCACCTGCGCATCCGGGTGTTCAGCATCACGCCGCCGGGCCACGCCCACCGCGACTGACGGCTTGCCCGGCGGGAGGAGGCGGGGGGGGACGGCGATCTCTCCCCGCTCCTGAGAGCAGACGACCACCACCACGACCACCACCACCACGAAGACGACGCGTCCACGAGCCACTGCAGCCTCGACAAAGTGACCACTGCGGATTAATCACTGCCTCTGCCGCGCAGACTGGAAAGAGTGAGACCGGGTCGACACCGCCAAACCAAATGAATTAATACTTTAAAAAAAAAAAGAAGAAAAAGAAAAAAAGGTTTTTAACGAGAAAAAAATAACACGTATCTGTAAGACTGGTTGTATTTCAATTTGGACCTCAGATGTTGATAGGAGTAGCTTTCCATCGCAGCGTTAACATCTCCTCCACTCAAATACCAAAATATAGCGTTTAGCAGGTGTTTCGTAGCCTGTGTGAATATCAAAGTGGTTTTGCCAAAGAGGTCGGACTGTCGTACATTTCCGATGCCTAAATATATTGTGTGACAGTCCAAGCTCTTTGATATTTGCCCAGATGGATTACCTGCTGAAAACTATTTTTTTTCTTTTTAATCATGCGTTTTTATTTATTCCATGAATCTGACTCGATCTGATTTTGATCAGGGGCTCGACAATGCGGACACAATTTTACTCTTCAATGACCTTTTAAAAAAGAAAAAAAAAACAACTCATAATTTCCAATGAAGTTTGCAATGTGGACTGGGCAGGGTTGTCAAAGTGCTACGTGGAAGGGGTGATGGTCTGCGTTACAGTGCTGAACACGACGACAGGTTTTCTGTGAGGCTCCTCTCACAAACGCCTCCCTGTTAATGTTTTTCATCCCCCCCGTTACTCATCTCGTCCTACGCTCCCGAAAATATCCACACGCACGGGGAAAAAAAAAACGTCTTTAGAGCGCTGACGACTGATGAAGCACTAACGCACGACTCGTTCTGCTTTCTCTGTTCTTCTCCCTGAAGGGCTAACACTTAATTATTTTGTGATTGTACAGAATTCAAGACGCCTTAAATATTTTTGTTGTAATTACTGTTTAACTTGTGAATATTTAAAACGGCTTTTTACGGTCTTTTCATACCAGATGCAACAAAGCTTCAGAGTACACTGATACTGGAAGGAGTTTTTTTTTTGTACCTGTTAAAGTCATCAAGCTTCTTCTCATGGACAGATGTATATTATGTATAGGCGAGTGACTCGTTTGAAGGATCAGGAAAATCTGTTGGATTATGGGTGATTCTGTAATGATTGATTATCATCAATTGGTTGTAATCGGACTAACTCGCCATTCAGGTTCATTGGGATCAAAAGGGATGTTTCTCTCAGAGTGTGATGGAAGGGTTCGGAAAAAAACGATTGCATGTTGGAAAACTAAATGAAATGATCTTCCTCTCAGATTCTGCCCCGGCAGGATTGTGGACGTTGTAGAGGGGTAAAGTCCCAGGAAGATGGTTTTGCAAAATTTGAGATGGACATCAGTACTATGCATTACAACCTTGATTTCAGCATCACATCACACTGTTCAGCGATACAGTCAAACACCTTTGTACTAACAGATATGAGTGGTAAAGATTGTAATAAAGAAAATATTTTTCATGCGAAGCGTTTTCATTGTCTGTGCTCAAAAGATGCTGTCAGATCTTCCCATGGCAAGAAAAACCAAGGCATTATTAGCTGCTAGTAAACATCATATAGCAGTAAATCATACATAGATGATTGACCTGTTAAAAATACACATGTGAAACCAACATGACAACCTTTAAATTTCGTGCTGTAGCATGATGTGTGATGTTAGCAAACAAAGATGTTGGCTTCCATTATGGAGCTACTGCCTCTACACTGGCTCCAGTATTAGACAGTTTTACTTGTTTCAGAACCAAACAACAGATTTTTAAGAAATGAGTTGTGTGATACTGAAGCAGGTTAAGTTCTTCAATAACCCACTGAAGTCTTTAGCAGAAGTAGTAGCTCCATACTGGAGGCTAACAACGTTTTTTTGCTAGCATCACGATTTTGTTGCTCATATCTTAACTTTGAAATGGTAGTTTTTCTTTGGATGATTCACTGTTGTGTTGCTGTGTGGTGTTTACAGATTTTTTAAAAAGATGGTGAAGTAGGTTAATTTTCCTACAGTTCAGTGAAGCATGTCCTCAGTTAAGATAGCAGGTCTGTGCTAGGCTTTAGCTAACACCTTTAACAGACACTGGTATCTATGTTGTGGATGAGTAGTTAGTGCTGTAAACTCATGAGAAGGTTGCTGGTTAAGTTCAACAGACCCCTGGACACCAATATCTAGTGTAGATCTGATCATTGAACAACATGAATTGTTGTAGTGGTAGAACAAAATGGAAAGAGTCTGGTGACTGAACAACCATGTTTTATTTCAAGTCAGGAGCCATTGAACTGATGCAATCCCAGGAATCCCATTTCCACATGCGTTAGTCATCCTCTCATGTGACTAAATGACAGAGTCTAGTAGCCACTTCTGTTTTTATTATCACAATAAAGAACTTTGTAAAACTGACCAAGGGGGGGGGGGGGGGGGGGGGAGAAGTCAGAACACGTCACAAGCATTTTCTGAGGGTGTGTGTGTTCGCAGCCTGCAGCATTCAGATCGGATGCATCAGTCACTGAACTCTCTTGTCACAACGACACAATCGAAATAAGTTACAGAACATGCTGAGGGGGTCTGAATTTCAGACAAGAGCGAGCCTGTAGAGTCCCACAGGGACACGCATACAGGTGGCCACGAAAGCTGTCGCATCACAAGTAGCTCCAACAGTTAATCATATTTGTAACACATTAAGACAATCATATTATCCTATATCCCATTCATTTTCATGGTAATCCATTAGATTAGGGTGCAACGAGGCATACATTTATCAGACATTAAAAAAAAAAAAACAACAGCAGGAGATAAAAATGTTCCAACGAGCAGGAATGAGCAATGAAGGCACTTCAAGTTTTTTTTTTTTCAATGTTTTTGAGGACAAACATGGTTTACCAGGCAACACTTAAAGGTCCCACATTGTAGAGAGCGAACCGTCCTATCTGTTTTGCCTGTTTAAGCAAGTTGAAACTTAAGATGAATATGATATGATCATGATTCAGTCACTGAAAGAAAAAGACACTCAAGATCTGACTACTCTGGACGGTGCTGACTGATCAGAGGAGACGACGCGGCTTTGAGGGAGTGGGGCTTTGCAGAGACCTGCAGTAAAAGGGAGTGTTTCCCACTGAGCAGACAGTGGTGCTACAGCAATGAAAGACAGAACGTGTGTTTTCGTCTAGGATATTAGAGCCTGTAAACAGTAGACATCGAAAAGTGTGAGCCTGAAATGAGCAAAACATAGGACCTTTAGGTAAATTCTTCCATGCATCATATGTCTACTAAAATGAAGCCACAACAGTAAAAAAGGAAAAAAAAAGAAAAAAGCCCAACCCAGGCTTCACGTACCATTATTTTCGTTCCGATTAAGCATTTTGTGAGTAAAAATTGTGAAAAATTCCTATCAGAACTTCCCAAAACAGGGGGACGTCTTTTAACAAGCCAAAGACCAAAGGCATTAAACCTCCGATCATGAGGAAACAGAAACATCAGATTTAAGAAGTTATCCAGAAAATGTTTGGCATTTGTCTTTAAAAGGTTACTCAAACGACTCATTTTCAGTCTGTTGAAATTAACCATTTGAGCTACAAATGCAATGTGCATGCATGTGGTTTATGGTAAAAACCTGATGCACAGACACACGCACACACACACGCGCACACACACACACAGACGCACACACACACACACACACGCACACACACACACACACACGCACACACACAGACGCACACACACACACACACACACAGACACACACACACACACGCAGTGAGAGCTGACCGGCTGCTATTCAATGTTTCACACTTCAGCAGCACATCAATCAGTGGCAGGAGGTGAGACGGGTGGAGGGGAGTGTCATGAGCTTGTGTTTGTTTATGCATCTGTGAGCTCTGTGTGTTGTACAAAAGTCTCAGACGCCCCCAGTGGAGGAAAAGAACATTTACGGGCTTCTTAGTGCTGGCTGTCATTCCGTTTCTCGGGCCAGCCCCATCCATCATTTTCTGAAAAACCTTTCATCACCATCTCGTATGAGTCCCCGCCGCAATGACGCAACCCCAGCGCTGAGGACTTTTCAGCTTTCCTTCCCCACCCTGGAGGATCCTTTCCAGTCCTCCCTACTGAGAAGGAATCGCAGGGTGGAGGCTGAGGGGAGGGGAGGGGAGGAGAGGAGAGGAGAGGAGAGGGGAGGGGAGGAGAGCCGTTCCTCCGTCACACCCTCTCGGGGTTGCTGTCCCTGTTCACTCTGCGTCTGGGGAAGAGCCTTCGCTTCAGCACGATCAGCTGCAGACAGAGGAAATGGCTTAATCAGAAACTGCGTGCGGTGCCGCAGACAAGACCAGGCTTTGTGCTGCGACTCAGCGAGAGGATGACTGGGATGCATCGTTTCCAGACACGCTAATTCCTCTCCTGCCATGGGGGGGAGAAGTTTCATCCGTCACTCAAGTTTTTTTTTAACCACTTTAATTAAGTGGCCAAATCGATTTCTCGAGAGAGACCAGGTGTCAAAAATAAATGGTTTACGCACATACAAGTATACATTACGGTGACCGTTATGAAAAGCATTTACAAAAGGGATCGTCGAAACATTTTTGTACCTTTCAAATAGAACAAGAGATTGAAATCTCATTTTATTCTATTTATATGCAGCACAGGATTTGCGGCCACTTTTGGCTAATGATCTGCTTCCTGAGACATCATATTGCAAATGCTGCATTTGAGTGTAACCAGAGAGCAGAAGTAACTGTATATTTTCTGCATCAGAGCCTTATTAATATAAATAACTGACATATAGCCTGCTTCCAACGATCCCTGTGTCAGCGTGGAGTCGAAGCTAGCTGCCAAGATTAGCATTAGATTAGCATAAAAACTTCAAATTTAGCTAACCAGCCATTCAAGCTCACAAGCTAGGGACTAAGCTAAAAGTTGTGGATATTTACAACACAACAATAGGCCAAAATAATCAAATGATGACCTTTTCTTTTACAACTTTAACAAACACAAAGATGTAAGGCATCCAATTACTGAGCTTCAGAGGCACTGTTAGCTTTGAACTGCGCTATGCTAGCTGTTCCTCCAGTTTCCAGTCTTCATACTGAGATATCCAACTGCTGACCGTAGCTGAATATTTAGCTAATGGACAGATATGATATCAAAGCCCTCATCTATAGTAACTCCAGGATGCCAGAAAGTAAATAATCTTATGTCCAAAACGGGTGACTGATAATCAAGACTTGGCAAATCAAAGGAGCTCTGAAATTAATTCCCCTCAGATCTTTTGAAACCCCAGAAACCAAAGATAATCTTAGAAGCAGGGCAGAGGAGTAAAATCGCATCCCTCCGGCATGGAGACACTCTTGATCTGTCCAATCTAAACTGTACAAAGCTGACTCAAATGTCTCCATCTTAATAAGCGGGACACCCGGGCTCATCCGGTGCCAAAAAGCCATGAGGTCCATTTGTGTGCCGTGACAGAGGCACAAGACAAGTCTGACACATTCCCAACTGGGAACACTGGTCCCATGGGTGGGCCATAGTGGACATTCTCCTAAGGTCACTGCAACTATTGACCTTTCTTTAGGTACGCCGAGAAGAAACTGGAAACCTATGGATTTAGGAAAGTGCCTACTAGCATCTCAATGTCAAACCTGAGCGGAAAAGTATTTGTTCCACTATTCCTGTCATTTGTTTTAGTCTCAGCTCAGTCCAAAACAGGACAGCTTTCCTAGTTACATTATATTTCAACAGCCACAAAGCTCTCTGGCAACAAAGAAGGTTAAAGCAAATACAAGAAGTGTGTGGTCACAGCCAACAAAGACAGACGACTCGCGTTACACAGAGGACTGCTGTCCGTCTTTCATTTCTGTTAAGTCAGGTCCTGGCCGCCACGCGAGCATGACACACGAGACGGTCCCACCTCCGGCTGGAATTTCGGTACCGGAGGTCTGAATCATAGCTGGAGTTTGAATCATGGAAACAGAGATGTGTGAGCGAATGTCATGTCTGTCTGTTATCTGGATGTGTAAATTAAGAGTGCGTGACGGCCGGGGACGGACACGCAGACCTGTTCGGCGAAGAAGGACATGATGGTGAAGACGACCAGGGTCACGAGGACGCAGTGCGTCCAGAACTTCAGCTTGTCCCGGTACGCTCGCCTGCGGGGAAAGGACAGACACAGAACGTGGTTCAGCAGCAGGTACGTAAAAGACGGGGGGGGGGGGGCTCCCCGGGAAGGCCGGGCCCGCTCTGATGTAACCAGGGGGTAGCGCGCGGTATGCAGAGGGCAGCGGGGGTAACAGGGTGACAAGGTGACATCACCCAACACCATCTGCCCGTTGCTTTACCGACCCAGGGGGGTTAAGGAGGAGGGGAGGGGACCGGAGGGGGGGGGGCTCAGCTGCGTGATGATCTTGCGGCTATCTCGCGACTAACGGCCGATCTGAGGCGGCTCGGTCTAATTTTAAAGGCTCGAATTCTGCGGCCGAAGCCGCCTAAACGCGGGGGGGCGGAGATGCCCCGCAGAGACTCTCCGAAGCCCCGGAGGGATTTCCACTTCCCGAGCCCGGGTCGGACCCACCTGGTGGCGGCCTCGGAGCTGTAACTTGGGCCGTTTGGAGGGAAAACGTCACATGGGAACGAGGGCCCCGCTTCGTGTGCACGCGCGATTGCATCTGGACCAATAATGAGCACACTGACAACTTAACAACCGCACTGACAACTTAACAACCGCACTGACGACTCCATAATCACACCGGCAACTTAATAACCGCACTGACAACTAAATAAACACACTGGCAGCGTTACGTGTTTACAGAAAACCAGTGTGCAGCGATTTTGATGACCCGCAGGTTGTCATCGAGACGCTCATGTGGCGGACACACTGACACAAGCGCTCGCTGCTTGCGTCTCATTGACTGCGTCAATCTTGCGGTTGACATCTACTTGTTCGTTTATTAATCATTATTGACTGTGTTTATATACACAGCTGAGTCAAGCTATGCCTATAACTCAACCCGGGGCGCCTCACTGGACTGAACTGTCCCAGTTCACAGGCAACAGCGGAAACCGAACACGTCTGCCTCCCCAACACTTCTCTTCCTTTATGTTAAAACAGTCAGCCCCTTTGGCTAGTCTCATCTCTTCTAGTCGCTCTCCTGTGACCGTCTTCTGTTCCTTTCATTTCTTTGTTCCGGGGTCAAATGGGCTGCGGAGCAACCTCACAGGCATCGTCCAGGTGAAATCCGATTACATCGGGAAAAACCGGCTTCCAATCGCATTACCCGGCCACTTTAGTCGGATTGGAGGATTAAAGCTATAATTCTATTTGTTCGAGTGACTGACTACGGTCCCTCAGTGTAATTCAGAGCTGCGGCCTCAGTTTCGTCTCAGACAGAGTGCAAGTTTAGACGTCATAGCCCACCATTCCTGGAGCTCGTCCATGTGCAGGAACCTGTTGCGGTACTCTCTGGGCAGCTCGAACTGCGAGGGCAGCGGGAACATGGATTCATAGAAGTCTCTGAGCACTGCTTTCACCGTGGCGGCGTCCTTGTGGCCGTGGTCGATGTTATCGTTCAGGCAGATGAACTTCCTGTGAGGTGACACATTCGTAGGTTTGGTAGGTGAAAGGGGAGGAACGGGTCAGACCTGGTTGCGGAGAATAAGGCAAAAGCGCTGATTTCGGTGCCTCCCACCTGGGATTCTTCCTGATGTCATCCAACTGGCCCACCACGTGCGACACATTCGTCCGCACCATCTTGAAGGCGATCTCCTCCTCGCCCATGATCTCGAACCTGTCCGGCAGACCAAACTTTAGCAGCAGCAATGTATATAAAAAAAAGAAACTAAGCCTGAGGTCTGTCTGAAAGTTACTGCAAATAACTCACTTGTATTTATTCTGGTCTCTGAAGGCTTTGTGGATACGCTCTGTGATGGGTTTGCAGTGGAGGATGAGGCCTTTAGTGACGGGGGGCTGCAAATGGAAATGGGTCAATTAGAAGAGTTAATACAACATAGAAAGACAAAGATGGGTGCATGCCCTTTTTACAGTTTAACAGCGTTTCTTTCTTTCTCTCACCATGCTGGGGTCATAGTAGGCCTCCTGGGTCGGGCTGACCAGGTGGAGCTGGGTCAGGTTAGTGGGGAGAGTCTTGGAGCAGTTTATCAGCATCTGCTCCAGGCCGGTCAGGTCCTACAACACATGACCACGATCGAACATGGCTGCCTCGAGCAACGAGCATTCTTGTGAGTTATGTTTCTCTCATAACACGACGCACCTGGAGGCTGAGCGGCAGCTCGTGGATCCGCGTGGCCAGGGTCCGGATCTCGCGGTCGGACAGGACGCCCGAGTGGTCGGTGTCGATCTCGTCGAACACGTCGGACACGTTGAGCTGCTGCTGCGCGCTCATCAGGAAGTAGAAGTAAGAGAAGGCGAACTGCATGTCCTCCGAGTGACGCACGCGGTGGGCCGACGTCTTCACAAACTCCTCTGGGAACCTGGGGAGGGGGGAGAGCCGGAGCGGAGTCAGCCTTCACCCTGCCGGATCTTCACCGACGGCTTCGGACGGGCTGAGAAAAGAGGAGGCACTCACGTGTCCTGCAGCTCCTGCATGATGAGCCGGTCGATCATGTGGGGCATGTGGGCGGGCACTTTGCGGGACGTGAATCCGAACTGGCCGTTGAGGAGCTTGTTGACGTAGCGCAGCGAGTCGGCGAAGGTGTCGCGGAGCTTCCGGGCGGTGGAGGCGCCGTCGGCCTCGTACGCCAACTCCGTCAGCAGGCGCTCCTCTTCCTGCACAGTGTAGACATCAGTGCGGGCTTCACGCGCTTCACATTCGAGGACTCCCAGAGTCCAAAAACATGCATGTTCAGGCCGATTTCGGATTCAAATCTAGTAGGAGTGAACGAACGCGTGGCGGCCAGGTACGGGCCTGCTTACCTCGAGCAGTCCCTGGAAGTACTTCCTCCTCTCCCAGGGCAGGAAGCCTCTGTCTGAGGAGACGTAGTGTTGCAGCCTCCTCCCCACCGGAGCCCCTACCCCAGCGTCACCAGGCTCCGCCCGGCTCTCCGCGCTCTTGGCTTTGGAGATGCTGCTCAGCAGCTTGGAGGTCATGGGCCTCTCGATGGCGGGATTCAGTTTGTATTGCTTGGGGACTGCGAAGTCCTCCTTGGGCCGATCGTCGATGCGGAGCGGGATGAGAGGAGTGGGGGAGGCGAGAGGCGGTTTCTCCTGGGCATCTTCACCCTTCCTGGACATTTCCCCCTCTGGATTTTCAGGAACATTCCCAGCTTTTTCGTTGTCTGCGCCCTTTGCCTTCTGCTTCTGAGCCAGCGCCCCGTAAGGCCTGAGAAGCTCCGCCTTTGTGAGGTTATAACCCTTCACGGTGATGTCGCCCACCAGGAGCTTCTCCTCCAGCTTCTGCAGCTCGATCCGCACATCGGCAGGCAGCAGGGACACATTCACCAGAGGGACCTCTACGACGTCCAGGCCTTCGCCTTGCTGCCTCCTCTGGATCTTGGGCGCCCGCTTGTCCTCGGGGATGTCGGAGAAGGGGACCGGCGGCTCCGGGGTGGGGCTGGGCTTCGCCTCCTTGTCTGCGGCCTGACTCACCGCCCGGGACGCGTTGACTTCGGGGATGCCGCGGGTGTCCGCGGCCACGCTGAAGCTCATGGTGAACTCGGTGTCGTCGTCCCTCTGGAAGGTGATGTTGTAGTGGATCTGGGTGGCGTTGTGGCCGTGGTGCAGCAGCAGGTGGATGGTCTTCCACTTGTTGGCCACGGACGTGTGGCGGAGCGCGGCGTTGTCGCCGAC
This sequence comes from Karalla daura, assembly GCA_029224185.1. NCBI lineage: Eukaryota > Metazoa > Chordata > Actinopteri > Chaetodontiformes > Leiognathidae > Karalla > Karalla daura. The sequence continues at coordinate 12,518,201 of CM055209.1, read as the reverse complement.
GTGGGCCTCCACCACCCTGCGAGCCACTCGCTCGAAGCTGAAGTACGGCCGCGTCTCCCCCAGAGGGAGCGTGTACAGGCTCTGGTTCCTCAGCAAGGTCACATGGTACAGGTCGTCAAAGTGGTCTGCAGCGGACACGAGTGAACCATTGTGTCAAATGTGAATAATGCTGCGCAATGCAACTTTAAATGGATCGACAGGTGATAATGTGTGCTCTGCCTGGTGAGGGACAGCCATACTTTGTTTCACTATTTATTTCACTTCTCATTTTAGCTGCAGGACAAGTAACCACTTCCAGACCAAAGGGCCAATGATACAATGGAATAAAGACAATAGGTTCATAGATTAGAACTGTGGATGACTTTAGGTTTCCTGGCCGAGCTGTCATAGATATACTGGAAAAAATACAGTGGAATGGGGTTTGATTCACATTGCAGGTTGTTTTGCTGCATGTCACACTCCATTCCAGTTTAGGATGGCCCTTGTGGCATCTCTACAAACAAATGACAGAAGAATAATCTAACCAAATATATTCATATTTCTATAGTTCTGTTGTTTGGACCGCTGGATGTCACCAGCTTTACAAGGTAGATTTCAGCCTAACAGGCCTAAGTCATTGTTTCTCCAAATTCATATATTTGTCTTCTCTCCTAATACTGTTGCATCACCCTACATAATTGCCCATACCCTCAACCAATCAGAACGCGTGTAATATTCCAAAATAGCAAGATAAATTCTGCCTAAGTCAAGTCACTTCTCTGAGAGTTTTGCTATTCACGCATCTGCTGAAAGATACCATGAATTACATGATGTGTTTCCTCCTTTTTTCCCCAAAACCTGAAAAAACGTAACCGACCTTGACCGCAGTCCCCCACGTCGTAGCCACAGGAGGGGACGTTGCAGGCTTGGTCGCAGAACTTGTCAGCGAGCCAGGAGTTGGCGCAGCCCTGATTGCAGTAGGACGTCCCCCCGAGGCCTCCGAGGCCCCCCCCAAACTGCCACACCGCCCCTCCGGCGCCTCCCGGGCCACCTCCGCCGACGCCGGCCGCGTACCGACTGTTCCCGGCGGCTCCTGTCGGGAACAAAGGAGCGGACGTGTCAGGCGCGCGGCGGACAGCTCAGCCCGTCTGCCTAGAGGAGACCACCCCCCAGCTCTGTACCCAGGCAGTCTCCTCCGTCCCAGTCGCAGGCGGAGTTGTTGCAGGCTTTGTCGCAGTAGCCGTCCTTGATCCAGGAGCCCGGGCAGCCCTCGGCACAGTTGGGGACCGGCCAGGTGAGATACACCTGCAAAAAGGCGTGACAGTGAGGCCCAAAAGTCCTGCCTATCTGGCACGCTGTTCGAGAAGGGCCCTCCCACCTTCTGCCCTTTGGAGTGGCTGTAGAAGTCGTCCGGCCAGACGTCTTTGCCGAACATCACGTCGTCGTTGAGGTAAATGAACTTCTGGGAGAGCCCTCGGATGCGGTGGATGTGGGTCTCGATGGCGGGGGAGCTGAAGGTGGGAAGGTGGCTGTGGTTCTGGAAAATATCCTGGAGGAAAACAGGTCGACGCACATTCAGAATAACCTGATCCGTCGCCCGACAGAAATCATCGCCTAAGCCTTAAATTCCACCTGATGTGTGACGACTGTGACTCTGGGGTTGTCCAGGTTGAGCCAGGAGGGGATCTGCCCGTTGGTGACGATGAAGATGTGTCGCACCCACGGGGCGTGCCTCTCCACCGACCGCAGCGAATACCGCAGCTCCTCGTTGTCCTCGAATCTGCTGGCGGACACGTCCTCGTCCTGGTTGGACTGCGGAGAGCGGTGGAAGGAGTGAGTCTCGGGGGCGCGGGACGCGGCGGCTCGCAATGGAGCGAGTGAGGCCCCGTACCTGCGAGATGGCGGTGAGGTCCCAGAACAAGTAGGCGGGGCTGATGGTCAGCTCTTTCCCGTCCAGGGTCAGGTTCTTTTTGGCCTGCTGGCTCAGGTCGGTGAAGTCCTGCGCGGTCTTCAGGCGGAGCAGGGCGATGCTGGCCTCAGAGTACAACTCGAACTGTGGGACAAAGAAACCGATCAGCAGGGAGGTGGAAACTGCTCGGAAGAGGATCCCCATGATTTGGACTGGGGTCAAAACTGCATTTCTTTTACGAGGCACAAATTGAAACGCGGTGGAACTCGTGGCTGCACATCTGCTCTATTTTTTCCAGGTAAATCCGGAGGTATTTGCATTTTGCTGCGGGCCAAAAGTAGCTTTCTCAAAAAAAACCCCCACCAAATTCCACAAAATGTCACAGATCCGAGCTCCTATCTATGCTTGACTCCGGGCAGGAATGTTCCAGAACATCACAGGGACTGACAGAGTTTAAGAGGCACAACACCTTTGAATAGTTCACACTTTAAGAGTCCCACTTCCAACTTTGACTTTGAGTATAAACTTGAGCGTTCCTAGCTGTTGACCATGTGCGCCGTCAAAGCTTTAAGCTGCGAAACAAAATAAGGAACAATCACTCCTGATACTGCGGGAACAGCACATACAGTATATACTGGAACAGTAGACACTGTGGGAACTGATACTTGTGACACAAGCCTCAGTCTGTCATTATGAGGACATTATGAGGAAGTCGTGCGGCCACCTCTGACCCTGCAACTATGAGGTCACAGAGTGTTGTTTGTGTACGCAATGCGCGTGTGTGTGTGTTTTTAAAGGAGTTTGGAAAATTGTGTGATGTCATCTCTCGTCAATGGGGTCAGATGGGGATCACTATCTAGCTGTTCCCAGGAGAGTTATGACAGGCATGGGATGACTGTGTGTGTGTGTGTGTGTGTGTTGGATATGTAGGAGATACCCCCTCTGGCCTTGCCCACTTTATAGCCATCCATCCCACCTGTCGAAGCTCTCAAAGTTTCCCTGGCCAAGCCAGCGACGTCACATCGCGACCCCGATCGTGTCGGCGTGTTTCCACACCGCTCGCTCAGGTTTTGCTCGGCTCCTGTTTTTAGGTGGAGGAGGATTAGCCGTGTCTTGTAAACCACCAGGTGACCGCACGATCACTTTGCCCCACACACACACACAGTGGCAATCTGGCCCATCCTGCAAGTCGACAGCTATTTCCTAAATGTTCACCAGGCACGGTAATTTTAGAAGCCCGGAAAGATCGACTCCATGGGCCATTTTCTCCCGACTGGTAAGACTCATCACTGGAAGCCAAAATTCACACTTTGTTCTGTGTGAAAACAGCCAAAAGTTCATTACCTCTTTCAGGCAACAGCTGAAGTTATTCCGCGGCACGGTTTTAATGCGTCCCATGTGAGTTTCATCCTTGACACATTATAAACTGTGATCACCGCCAGGCAACAGAAAATGTAATTAGGGTGGAAAACATGGAGCGGACACCCATTAACCCTGCGCTGAGTGATGGTTTCCAGCAGATGGGACGGGACGCCGCAGCGGCCTCGGGACGCCAGAAGCGGGGCAGGTGACCGGTCGAAAACGACGACGTGTCCTGGCCAAGGAAGGAAGGAGTCAGCTGTCACTCTTCGAGTGAGCGAGTCTTTGAGTGAGGGCTGAGATTTTTTTGGTCCAGTTGTGCTCCACCGTGCGCGTGGGATTGTTGTACGGTTCGCGCCGAAACGAACAAGTTTTTGTTCCGTCATCGGTTCCAGTTGGTCCCAGTTGTTGTTATTAGGCAGGAGCCGTACTGATAACAAAGCTCTCTTTGTTTACAAATGCAGGCCCCAAAAACGCATAAAAATACACTCGGGTTGTAGTTGTGTAGGCAAACAGCAGTGGGTAAAGACCCGAGGGGCTGCGAGGAGGGAGATGGGGTGATATGGTGGTTTGGGGGGGGGGGGGGGGGGGCAGATGACCGGGGGTTGTGGGGCAGCTTTCATCACCATAGCGCTCGGTCTAACACCGGCTATAAATACCGGGGCCGCTCTCGGAGCTCAGCCTCCCCCTCCAGGCTATGCACATCATCCCTCTTTCAGGGAACCGGCCCGACGGCACCAGGAAACACCTCGAAAGCCACACGGCCGCATTTTCCCCGGACGGGGGGATGCGGGGGGGTGCGGGGGGGTGCGGGGGCCGCGCGCGGACAGCTTCCACTCGCGCTCGTAAAAGATGAAAACCCCGCGGCCGCGTTACGAGGCGACGCCCGGGGACACATAAAACGGCCCGAGGCGACGGGGCGGGTCCGGAGGGGGCGGGTCATCGCCGTTCGTGTGACCTTCCGGCCCCGCTGGCTGGCGCCGGGCCACTCCAAACAGTTGTTCCACGGTTAACCCCCGCCTGGCCGGGCTAAGGTTACAGGCCCGCATGCCGCCGGGTATTAGCGCTCGACCCGCCGGGGTCACCTGAGCAGCGGCGCAGGACCGGTGCGTTGGGTGACGATGATGTGTAGGTTAGCGGCATTTAACCGACATATCGTCACACGTTACGGGGAGTCCCAGCTGTCGGCGCTCAGCGCCAGCTGTGCAGTGGTGGCTGCTGCCGTACAACGTGTTGGTATATCGTATGATTACTGTCTGATCGTTGGAGGAGTCTACAAGGTCCAGGTTCAAGGGCCCTGATGAGTTCTTTGGGCTTAGAACCCAGCTTCTCTTCTGTTAAACAGTACAGCATACTGTGTTGAGAGTGGTTGTTTTTAATTGTTTGTTTGAATAACTATCATTATTAATAATAATAATATTCAATGGCCTCTAAAGCTGAGATGAAGACCCATTTCAACGAAGAGGACCATGATCTGGTGAGTGGTTCAAAGGCTTATCAAGCCTCATTTTTATGGATTCATTTCATTTTAGGATGAGTCAGTCCAAATAGGTCCTCCAACATAAACATGAATATCTATGTTTTGGTGAATTTCTCTTTTTTTGGCTTGTTTTTCTTTTTCTAAATGTTTTGTATATTGCACGAGGAGCAACTGGCCTTGAACTTAAAAATGAGATCATTCAAGATTTTAAAGCAACAACAAAAAAACGAGCCCACTCGCCATTAAACATACCACTATAACCTGGCACTTTTCAAGAATAGGCTGGCAACAAATGAGAAAGACTAAGACTGAGAGAATTAAGATTTGCACTTGTGTAAGACACAATTTCATGTGACTTTAAGGGAACATATCTTGAGGCTTCATTATTCCCTTCTGGGTGACACAATTTACGAGTTACCTCCGACTGTCCAACAACGTTTTTGAGTGTAAGACTGTATGGTGTGTGTGTGTGTGTGTGTGTGTGTGTCATGTGATGGACTGGAGACCTGTCCAGGGTGAATCCCCTGCCTGCAGGTAAGATCGTGGCTGGATGGTGCCCTCCGATACTGGGCAGCCACGGCGTAACACCTCTGTTTTGCATTTAGCGGAAAAGTCAGTTATGAAAGATGTTATCTAATCCGTCCATCCATTAGTTCTCAGCGGCCATGTGAGTTTATTATCGGGAGAGGGGACAAAACGGTTGACTCACGCCCGTCCTGCCCCGTCCTGCGCTGTGCCAGGGTCACTCTGCCCCCAGGCCGCTCCGTTTTGTTTTCTTTGATTATTTCAGGGTAATCCGCGCTCATTAGTGGCATTCCCGCCGCTCGAAATATAAAAGGGGAGTTCTGATTCGAGAAAATTATTAGATACACGAGCCGCCGAGCCAAACAGAGGCCCCTTCATCCGCGTCATAGGCGCAAGTGTTCGAAATAGCAAAAGCCCATGTTTAGCAGGGCCTTCTCCTCAAGGAGGAGGCGGCGTTGGTGTTTGGGTACTCTCCTACGCGATGATGCCATCGCCGTGTATAAAAAGACCTGAATTCCTGCACACACACAAACACACAGTTCGGGACGGGAGTGAGGCTGGGACAAGACGCTGCAAGAGCGACACCTGCTGGCACAGAGAGGTAGGCTCGGAAGGAAGAAAACTCTCTCTGTATGAAATCTACCATAGAATCGACAAGAGGGAGGTAAAAGCAAAGTATCAAGAGTGAAACTTACAGCAGCCATCGTGAGGTGGATTTGCAACACTTTCCCCAGCCCGGAAGAGGCATCGAACAGATTGATAATTACGAGAAAACCAGTCCCTGGGTCAAGTCCTGGTCACACTAAGGGCCTTTCTATGTGGTCGAAGCTTCCGTGCCTCTTAAAGTTCACCATCAGGGCACTGAGCAGTTACTGCCACAGCTGGAATTATTCCAGCTAACGTTCCTCTTTTCGTTCTTGTTGACGACAACCATACAACGGAGGATGACAGAACATTAAGAATATCCCCTCCGACTCTTGTTATATCAGTATTTATCCAATTCAGTCATGAGGAAGCTCAGGAAATTGTTTCATTTATCAGTCTGCCGCCGTACGCAGCTGTGATGTCATCTGAAGCCAATTCCTGAATGAGAACGTGAATATGTGAATGTGAAAATGTGAATTCCTGTCCATCCTCATTACCCTCCCTTCAATGAAACCATTTTGGAACAGCGAGAAGACAAAGCCAAGAGTTTTTTAGGCAGCTTGGACGAAGATAACTCGATTTCCGTTAACTGCAGTCTGCTGGTTCTGCTTAGACAATAAGCATCTGGGTATCTCACAGGCAACGTCTAAATCTGTCCCGAGGTTTCAAACAACGCCTCACAAACAAGGCTGTTCAGTGGGTGCGTACGCTCCAGTTTTGAAATGTTTGTCTCTCCGGGTTTGCGCCGATCTGCCAAGGATCCTCTTCACACACATGGACGCTGCAAACAGTACCTGTTTGATTTTCCCGGTGATGACGGAAGGCAGCTTGACTCTGAGCTGCTCCGTTTCTTTAAAAGTCGCCGGGAAGCCGCTGAGATACGCCAGGGACTGCATGCGGATCAGGCCCGGAGCCTCTTTATCTGTCGTCTGCAGCACACACACACACACACACACACACACACACACAACAGTGATGATGTGGTAACGCAATCAATCAATCAGATGGCCGACTGGGTCAACAGTCACAAACCAGGTAGTGCAAACTCACCAGGTAACATCTGGATACAGAGAATTTCTGCTCCTCTTTGGACACATCTATATAGGCTTTGTCAGCTGTAATGAGCAGATGAGCAGAGTTTGGAAACCCCTCACACAGACATGAATATCACACGCTCACATCTGAAAATGACAGAAATCCTCGACTATGCATCTCGATTTCAATGGCCAGCGAAGAGCTTTTGGGCCTCAGCTGTGTGCATGGGAAACCTCCAGATAAGAAGCGTGTCCCACTTGTTAAATTTAGAAAACACGAAACTCTGACGAAACATGCCCTGCGGCTGGAGAGCAGATAAAGCCTCGCGTCACGACTTTCGGCGGAAACCGTCTCACCGCAAATTTTTGAGCACGTGTTTTCCCGCACGTCGATAGACAACGTGGGACATCTTTTGCTCCGATTTGCTCGTCGTCCTATCTGTGCGTCAACGCGCACCTTACGCGGCGGAAAGCGAGTGAAATGAAAAGCATCGGACTCGGGTCTCGCGCTTGGACCGCGAGCCTCAGCCTCAGCCTCAGCCTCAGCCTCAGCCTCAGCCTCAGCCTCAGCCTCAGCATCCCTCGCATTCTTCTTACTCGTTAATCCTAACTTCAAATAGCGCCTCCTGCGGCGGGAACAATGCTGCCCGTCCGGGCGATTAGGGGGGGACGCGCTCCGTTACCGTCAGTCTGCGAGTGGAAGACGAGCACCGAGGCGGCGGTGGACGGGTGGAAGGGCTTGTGCATCAGCAGCAGCTCTTTGGCGCCGGAGAAGGCCGGGGAGAGCGCGGGCAGCTCCTTGAGCGTGACGTTGGCCGGCAGAGCGGGGTCCAGAGCCAGCATGGGCGCCAGGATGCAGTGAGACAGCAGGCACTCGGGCTTAGCGCTGCCACAGACACACACACACACACAGACACAGACACAGACACAGACACAGACACAGACACAGACAGGCAAATGGAGAGATGAGCAACGCTAAGGCTAAGCCTCGGTCCACGCGTCCGCACCTGGTGTGTGCACTTCCTCCGACACATGCATGCAAGTTAGTCGGGTTCACACATCAGGTGCGGGGTTTCTTAAAAGGCGTCTAAGCTGTGGTCTAAATCGTGGTTGGAAGATTCACCATCAGGCTGCGAAACGGCCTCAAAACTCCCACAAAGCTGCTTTCTGCCCTTCAATTATAAAGAAAGAACTTTGAGGAATCTTGACTGGCGCCTCATTGTCTTTTGGCTTCCTGGAAGCAAAATTTGCGCAACCAATGCCTCCAGCCAACTGAAATTCCACCACCTTACACACTTTGGTGCACTTATCTCTTGTGGTCAAAGCCAGCGCAACATCCTGTTTCAACACTGAAGTCGGTGTTCTCACAGGGGGGCCGTTTCAATATCAGCCGTTTCCAGGGTTTTGAAAGGCCGGAGATGGTGGAGGTTTTTACTGAACTACTCAGAGGTGCGTCTGAGGCGTGATAAGAGCAGGATCACAATCCAGACAGGATGAAGAAGTGCAGAAAACACCTCTGACCTTGCAGAAAATGCTCTTTTTCTCGTAAGGCGGTCACCACACGAGTGTCCTTTCTCAATTGAATGACACCTGAAAAACTATGATGTCAGATCCTGATCTGTGAGTAACATCCCCTTGAAGTTTTTGGCCTGACAATACAAACACGGGTGAACACACACACACAAGCTTCAGGGCTAGGTTTCCACTGCATCTGCTTGTTTGATTGAGATTAGTGTGTAGTCTGTGCATACACAAGTCAGTGTGTGTGTATGTGTGTGTGTGGGAGCTCCCCAGCTGCAATGAATTGAGCTGACTGAGACAACCATGACTAGAAAAACAAAACTAGAAGTTTGAAAATGTCAAGAAGAGTTCAAGACGTGGAATATGGCAGATGCTCTTCTTATCCAAAAAAAAAGCCCTTCAAGTTAATCAACAAAGCTCTTGGAAACCAGTCGGTTCAGTTCAACTGCCTGTTATGGCAAATAATACTTCTCAGAAAAGGTCAATGGCTGTCATGTTTAACAGTCAATTCAGTTCATGTCTTGGAGGGTTATTGAAACTGTACTCTGTGGTTTTGGTGTTATTTGCTTAGAACCACCCACTGGTTCATCCGAACATCACAGGCTCACCTGTCTTTGGGAGCTTCAGTCGTCTCGCTCGCATTCTTCCCCAGGCGCTCCCTGCATGGAGAAGAACGGACATGGATTAGCATTTTCACGGCACACCCCCATTGTTGTTAGAGCCGGGCCTTCGGAAAACTGATGAAATCGACTGCAGCATCTATCCCCTCAGAGCGGTTGTAACCTTTGATCTGTGGGCACTCCCCCCCCCCCCCCCCCACCCGGCGGACATGTCACATGCATCGAAACTTAGGCTGCATTCTCGCTGTGACTCTGATTCTGCAACGTGCGACACCTCATTGTGACTGTGGTCCGGGTGCAGCGACCTGCACTAATTCACACCTCGCAGCGCGCCTATATTTTTGCTCATGCAACTGAGATGCGGGCGGCTACCTCAGAGCTCTCTGTTCCTCCTCCAGCTGCTCTTTGACCGTCTTCAGCTCCTTGAGCAGAGCCACGTCTGTGCCGTTCACCCACGTGTACACCACATCGATAGGCATGGGCAGACAGAGCCTGAGAAGACAAGAGAAGGGTCCAGTCACTCGACATGGCTCTCAAACTGTAAAGATTTGTGCCCCATCCCCATCCCCCCCCATCCCCAGCCCACACTTCCCTCCAGCAAGTCTGAATGTGCTGTTATTCATGCTCGGTTACACCTGGTCCAGTTCTCTCACATTTCTCTGAGGGCAATGTTACAAAAAGGCCTATGTCGAGGATGTTTTTTTGCAAGCATCACTAGTTTGAATTTATAATGCATTTCACAGACATCACTGCACTTGAGGATTAGCAAGACAAAAAGGAAAATCCTTTTGTTGGTGTTGTTGTTGTTATGGGTTCCACCTATGGGAGCTGTCCATAGATCTGGGCTCACCTGCTTTGGAATGATTTCCCTCCCACGTTGTCTCTGTAGGAGTCGAACAACACATGGTACTGGTCCCGGCTCCACTCCACCACTACCTGTGCGGACAGCAGGGATCATTTTAACATCTCTCCACAATCAAGGTCACACCAATGCACGTCCACAAACGGGACGTGTCTTTGCACCTTAGGGAAGAAGACGCAGATTCCTGTGCCACAGTCACATGAACCATAGTCATTCAACATCGCATTCGATTGTCAGAAATGTGGAACAACCGAGTGGATATTTCACTTTCCTTTTCCTTTCGTGCAACTCAGTGACTCCCTATGAAGCCACCTTGTAACACAGTTTCTCAAAACCGATAAACGCGACTTCACGAAACTGTCGACAGACACAAGGCTAGGTGGTTTTCAATCGCCCGCTTCTTGCCCGAGCAGAGGCACGCCTGCACAGCGTGTCACGGCGGCTACCTGCACAAAAACACCCCCCCGCCCCCCTGGAAGTGTCGAGCTCACCTCTCCGAACTGAAAGGCTGAAACTATCATGAGGACGAGCCCCCCGAAGCACAGGTAGAGCCCATATCTGTGGGACAGACAGGTGTAGGTCTGTCTCTGGAGCAGCTTCAGCACCGAGTTCACTACCACCATGGTTGTCCGGGGCGACGCATAGCGCAGCATTCATTCATTCATTCGGAAGACGACGGACTCCGCAGGTTGTGTTTTTTTCCCCCCCTTTTTTCTTTCAGACAATGAAAATAAACATCGCAAGCCGAGGCGGATCTGTCAGCTGACCAGCCAGGCTGCCTGACACATGACGAGCGGACGGGCTCGCGGCTTCCTCGTCGGGTGCGTCGGCGCGACGTCGCCCCCCGGTGGCGAGGGGTGGAACTGCGACGCCTTCAAGGACGCCAGGCGGAGACGTTGCGCCACATCATTACTGTCATACAAAGGGGGACCTGGAATGAAAGACACACTCTCAGCTTCGTTTTGTCGATGTCGGTCCAAAAACAACATGGCGTCCTCATTCGTGTGTAACCCTGTGCAAGAACAGCCAAAGCCACCTCCACCTGCTGAAGAGACTAAGATATGTCAGACAGTCTAGGGCACATTCTCAAAAAAGTAATGAAGACTACAAAACTGCTGGGGCGGGGTGACAACAGGGGCCCAAAAGAATACTGTACCCTTTGTTTGAGCATATTTAAGAGGTGAAAAAAGCTCAATGTTATCACTTTCAGAGGTTGATATGGCTGACGTACTCGTTTGCAAACAGTTGTTAATTATACATTCATTCAGTCGACACAGAGCAACAGTGGTTGTGTTTGTCTCCATTTGATGAACTGCATTATTTGCTCTCTATTGTTTGTTTCTATGTTAGGTTACATCCTGATCTTAAAACTTGTTTTTATAACATGTTATGAGCTTTTATTTTTCTTGTGTTGCTACCACCAGGGACCTGAGTGAAGTCAGGCTGTACCAGGCAGTTGTGCAGGGGGGTTGTCGCTTTCAATTTCTCTCAGCCTGCAGTTTCCCTGGGCCGTCAGTGGCCTTCTTCTCTGCTGAGTCAAGAATCCCCCAGGGCTAACCAAGCCCGATAAAAGACCCTTTCAACCAAATATTTCTTAAGACCGCTGCCAAGTCAGGCCTGGCAAGTTTCAATAGTAACCAGCCCCACTTGGATTCTCTGTCCCTAAGACTTCCCTCGAATGTTAGCAAATCTCTGCAGAGGTGTGAGCTGAAGGACATCTGGACACGAGCCCACATCAGATTCATCCTGAATAGATCTGGCTGTGTTCTGTTGTTTCCCCTCTTCCATCTAACCCAGCAAGAGTACATTACTGGAAATATTTACCCCATTCATCCAAGAATTCCAAACTAGGAGCCAAGTCAACAAAGATAGATAACTGATGAAGGAACAGACGTAGATTTAGTCTCCGACTAAAAACAAAGCAGTAGTTTTGATAAGATTGTGGGGGAAAAAAATCCTTGTAACAGATCTTTCACTGACCATTAATTTTGACCTTGAAGCAAATTCAAAGAATGTTTCAAGCTGTTTTTTCTATTCCATTACTGTTGCAACTGTATTGTTTGAGGAGAGTCCAATTACAAGAAACCACATCCACAAGTGTGCACGCAACGGTTTGCAGCTGAGTGTGACACACTCTGCATCAGAATGACTACCTCAAAGTCGGAGGCCAAAGTTCTCAGCCGGGAAAGGGTAAAGTCCCCACTCCACTCCAACGGCCTCATTTATCAACAGTGCGTACACACAGATGTGAGCCTGATAAGTGCCTACGAACATTCCCACGCAAAATATGGACTTTATTAACTTGTATTTGTGCCTCGGAATGTGTGGAAATTTAAGCACAGCTCCTATTAGGTAACAGGTAAAAAATAAGAAAATAGGTAAAAAAAAAAAACCAGATGGACAGCTGAAAAAAACTATGGAGAATACATGTTGTGATGGCCTTCATTAGGTACAATGCAGATGTTTTTTGGTTAGCAATCTTATAAAAAAAATTGTTGGTGGCTCAATGCAACTTAATGTCAGTTGAGCCATGTCTTTTAGCTAAATACATATGTATATATATATATATATATACACACACACACACACACACACACACACACATATATACACACACACATATATACACATATATGTATATATAGACACTCATACTCATATAAACACCCATAAACAAGCGCACACACACGTTCCAAGTCAGAAAATTGATACACATATTTTATATTTTAATGTAACTGTTCATGAATTTAATTAATTAATTAATCAATACATCATTTCTAATGTTGGCCTAGTGGCTGCTAGTGGCCCATTATGCCTGAATGCTCATTTTAAAAATGTCAGGCAAGTGATGTTTAAGAGAAAAACAATCAAAGCACAATTGAATGTCATGACTTGCTTTTTCTTAGTTGTGTGAGTGATTGACTACTTTTCAGTCAATCACTCACGATTCATCACATTTTCAGGTTGCATGGATTACCCAAGGACATTGTCTCTGACCAGGGCCCCCAGTTCACATCTCAGTTCTGGAGGGAGTACTGCAAATGTATCGGGACCTCTGTCAGTCTGTCTTCTGGAAATCATCCCCAATCCAACGGTCAGACAGAACGGATGAACCAGGAGATGGAGAAACTCCATCGTTGTTTGTCTTCTTCAAACTCTTCATCTCGTCATCTCGTCAATGTTGGACTGGGTGGAGTACGCTCATAATTCACAGATTTGTTTTTCCACCGGCGTCTCCCCTTTCCATTGATCTATGGGTTTCCATCTTCCCCTCTTCGAGGTTCAGGCAGAGGGTCCTGGCTCTTTGAAGTTGTTCTAGCTGTGTGTAAAGGTGAGCTCAATTTTATTAAGTTGGAGCCTCTCAACTTAACTCACCAGAGAGGTGACATATCGCGCCCCTCTCATGAATTTCTGTATCCATGGATCAGATCACCAAGGCTGCCTGATCCACATTGCACCATACCACCAAGTCTCCCCCTGTGGGTGGTGGGCCCACAGAAGGATGTACCTATGTCTTTTTTTCAGGCTGAATGCTCTTTCAGGTCCAATGAGTGAAGGCCAGGCCACCAGGTGCTCCCTGGCAGGCCCCTTCCCCGGCCCTAGCTCCAGAGCTGGGCCTAGATATCCTTCTGGGCCCAGTGCATTCATGCAAAATTCATGCAAAGCAGTGTCTTCCAACCCTTTTCCTCAGGGAACACTGCTCTGCATGTTTTAAATGTTTCCTGCCCCAACTGAACTGATTACAATTATTGGCCAATCACCAAGCTCTACCGAAGCCTGATGAGGAGGCACTCATTTGAATCCAGTGTGTTGTAGAGGGAAACATCTAAAACATGCAGGATAGTCTTCCCCAAGGAGTAGGGTTGAAAAACACTGCAAAAAGATACTTGACATTGGTGGTCTTTTCAACCGCTCTTCGTCCCACCCTTCACAGAGAACTGCTTTGCCATGGGCAAACGTCAATTTCCCCAGACAGCACAGCTCATACGATCCCTAGGGTGCTCAAACCCCTCCACCACGATAAGGTGGCGGTTGACGGAGGGGAACAATGTACTTAAGTTAAGAACTAAAAATTACACATTTTTGCCAGCAATAATTCTAATTTTGATAAGTTGGCAGAATGAAGTTCGTGAATACGTCGGCGAATCCCTAATATTATATTTTCCCTGCTGGATTTTCTCATCTTTTTTTTTGTCAGATCTACAATCATAGCTCTAAGAGCATCAGAAATTGTCAAACTCCAATACCTCTGACACATTTCCAAAAGTCTTCGCACAGTTTGCACAACATCAGCCTGTGTGGCCTATACAATTAAAACATTTCTTGTTTGTTTGACACAAACTGCATTAAGTGGACGCATTTCCAAAATGTTTTCACTTCTTGTACAAACAAGCTCTAAGCAAGGCCAAAACAAATTACAAATTGCTTTCACACAGTATGTCAGTACAGATAACCTCATGTTCTAAATGTAAGGTTGTTCACTAAAGTTCACTTTATAGATTCAAATAAATAATTTCTTGTTTTTTTTAAATTGTAACTGAAAAGTAGCTGATTGAAGTTATGTCAATTAGTCAACTAATTGAATAGTGTCACAGTCCAGTCACATGAAGTGGCAGAACGGCTCGATACCCATCCCAGGATGGTGTGTCTATCTCTGTCCCCTTACTCCCCTTCCTCAGCCCCACTGAGGAGGCATTGACCATCAGCCACATACCCGCGTTGCCCTCCTGGAGCCCATAAGTGCTCTCCCTCATCTTGATGAGGCTATGTGGCCCAGTGTAGAAGACTGGGCAGGTTAGGGTCTTTTTTTTTCACTAGACAAGATTTTTTTTTTCTTTTTTTCTTTTTCTTTTTTTTTTTTTTTTTTTTACAGTATACTGCATATTTAATCTGTGCATTTTTCTGTTTGGATTTTATTTTCTTGCTGACTTGCATCGTTTCCGACACAAAGTCCTGTCTTTTCTCATAAACTCTTTTCCATTGAATGTTTGCTATGAAGAAACAATGTATGCATCTAGGCCTTCTACATGCAAGAAAACCCAACATACCTGGAAGAGGCTCAAAAGAAATGGCAGTGCATACAATTTACAATAGGATACTGAAACATAATGCAGTTACTGTAAATCCAACTGGTGTTAGTGTTTTTTTATGACGGTGTTATATGGCTGATTTAAGGTTTATGATGGAATGGAATAGGTGTTGGTGTTGATCTGGTGTGTAGTGCTAGTGTATTCTTGCATTTGGAAAACTAGTGCAAGTATTTAGTTTACAACGTGAGCATCTGAGCATGAAGTTATAGCTGGTTTAACAGTTGTGTGTTGGAGGTGGTTGGTGTGTGAGCAGTTTTGGAAATGTGCGAGAAGTATCGGTCCTTGTGTTCTGACGATTGTAAAAACCTGTAGGTAAGCTATTCAGTCAATAGCATTTAGTGCTTTAACAACTCTGAAAAACTGTAAATTATATTTTCATCATTGGTCTTGTATTGTATTTGGTGAATTTTTTGTATTTTTACTATTATTTTTTTATTATTTAGAGTTTTTAGCATATTTGCACTTTCTTTGTGTACTTCACTTACATTACTCTAATGCATGAGGAGGAGAATTGCTAAAAGTGTTTTAGGTTAAGAGCAGCAGTGTGTAACTGGTTCAGACAGAATTAAGTCATATGAAACGTGTGTTTTGACATGCTAACAAAATATCATTTTTATAAAGCAGTGCATAGTTTTTACAAGAGCGTTTCATTTCGCAAAGGATGTGAGGTGTTCTGCTAATTGTATGTATGGTTGTGCTAATATAATGTGCTAATGTAGTGTTTTGAAAAACCGGGCCCTCCATTCGAAATGGGGCTTGAGCAATTGAAAAAAACTGAAAAGGAGGCCATAAATGAAGAATGTCTTGCCTCTCATTAATTATTGGCAATATTCTGAATGAATGAATGGATTAATTAATTAATTCTATTTGCATTTTATTTGCAATCGGATAAGTCACAAGCCTATTTTGAAAAGGTAAGGAGTAAAAACTACAGAAATTTGTCTTCAAATGTAAGAAGTAAATGTAAAAAGTCCAATTCTGTGCAAAATATTGGGGTGTGTGGGCTATGGTCTGGGCAGCCAGTTGAGCTGCAGACGGATGGTAGTAGAGTGCAGTAGACGGCTGTGGAGTCAGCTGCGAGGCATGGCAGGGCCGAGGGGTAGCTTTTGTGCTAGCTCTCGTCCAACCACAGCAACAGAGATCCTCCAGTTCCTTGTCCTCCTTCAGCTGTGAATTTTTTTCATGTTCCAAATTTTCGGAATCATGGGAGAAACCTGAGCACCAGGAGTAAACCCGAGATGACAACAATCAGAAAGGCGAATCTCGAATCCTTATTCGAGATCCTCCAGTTCCTTGTCCTCCTTCAGCTGTGAAATTTTTTTTTATGTTCCAAATTTTTGGAATCATGGGAGAAACCTGAATACCAGGAGAAAACCCGGAAAGACAACTATTAGAAAGGACCTATGCTTATTCGACACCAGTCGAACAGCCAGCAGCCCCCTCCACTACTCTGTCACCCTCACCCTTTTTCTTTCTCTTCTTGACCATCCTGCACCAGATGCCATGCTTCTTTTCCTTTATTTTACCTTCCTCCCCCATTTCTTCATTTTTTGATTCGTTCTCCTTACTCTTCTCCCGATTCTGTTCTTTTGTCTCCATTTCATTCATTTTTGTTTCTGTCTCCTCCATTTTGACCTCTTCCCCAATTTCCTTCCCACTCGTTCCCATGAAGGCAGGCTCTTCTTCTACTTTATCACTATCATTTTCCCTGGACCTCCCCGTCTTTGCACCCCTTTTGAGAAACCTCCTAAAGACTTTCTTCTTCTTTTTCATCATTTTTGGAGCCTCCAATTCAGGCTGTTTCTCCACTAATGTCTCTTTCTCTTCCAGGAGCTGTTTCACTAATGTCTCTGATCTTTGGTTTTTCTCCTCCAGGCTCATTTTCTCCTGCTGGAGCAGTTTCACTAATGTCTCTGAGCATTGGTTTTTCTCTACCAGGTTCATTTTTTCTTCCTGGAGCTGTTTCACTAATGTCTCTGAGCATTGGTTTTTCTCTACCAAGCTCATTTTTTCTTCCTGGAGCTGTTTCACTAATGTCTCTGAGCATTGGTTTTTCTCAATCAGGTTCATCTTCTCTTCCTGGAGCTGTTTCACTAATATCTCTGAGCATTGGTTTTTCTCTACCAGGTTGATTTTTTCTTCCTGGAGCTGTCTCACCAGTGTCTCTGAGCATTGGTTTTTCTCTACCAGGTTGATTTTCTCATCCTGGAGCTGTTTCACCAGTGTCTCTGAGCTTTGGTTTTTCTCTACCAGGTTCACTTTCTCTTCCTGGAGAAGTTTCACTAATGTCTCTGAGCTTCGGTTTTTAACCTCCAGGTTGATTTTTTCTTGCACAAGCTCATTCACTATTGTGTCTGACATGTGGTTTTTCTCTAGCAGTTTATTCTTGTTCTCCTGGAGCTGCTCCACTAAACTATGTTTTATCTCCTCCAAATTTTCTTTTTCTTCCTCAAGCTGCTTCACTTTTTCCTCTAAACCTTGACTTTTCTCCTCAAGTTTGCCTTTCTCTCTCTCGAGCTGTGACACCTTGATGTGATTCTCCTGCAGTTGGTTCACCATGGTTTGTGGTTTTCCCGACAGCAGCATCATCTTCTCCTCCTCGAGCTGCTTCACTTTTATCTCTAAGTTTTCAATGTTGTCCAGCAGCAGCCTTACTCTTTCATTTAAGTTAAATCTGACCTTCTCCGCCATCCTGATATCTTCTATATATGCTTCCTCTGTAATTTCAAAGAAAGGGTCACTCTTCTCCCCCTGTTTTTTCTCTTCCTGGAGTTGTTTCACCAATGCTTCTAAGTGGTGGTTTTTCTCCATCAGTTTCCTCGCCTCCTCCTCCAGCAGATCTGTTCTTTTCTCTAAGTTCCGTGCGATCAGCCGATTCGTATCCACTTCCACCATCCTTTCTATCTCTAACTCACGTTCCTTCTTCTTCAGTACCTCACGCGCTGGTAGTGACATCTGGCTTGCTTCCCCGGGAAGCTGCTTCATTGTGTTGTGGCATTTCTCCTCTAACTCCATTTTTTCTGCCTCAAGCTTTCTCACTAATGCCCCCAAGTTGTAGTTTTCCACCTCCAGCTTCTGCCCCTTCTCCTCAAGCACCTCCACTCTAACCTGTAAGTTCTGTCTCATGTCCCACAACATCTTTTTATCTTCCTCAAGATCTTGCAATGTTATCTCGAACATACGTTCCTTCTTTATCAGTGTCGTTTTCACCTCTAGAAGTTCTGTTGATGAGATTTGTTTTGGTTGATTTGGTCTTGCCTTGAGTTTCTTTTTTTCCTGAAGGAGCTGCTGCACCTTTGCCTCTGAGCTTTGGCTTTTCTCCTCCAGGATTCTTTTGTCTTCCCTGAGCTTCCTGAGTTTGTTGTCTGAACTCTTTTTTTGCTCTACCAGTTGATTTCTCTCATTCTCAAGCTGCTTCAGTAATGTCTCCGAACTATGGTTTTTCTCCTCCAGCATGCTCCTCTCCTCCCTAAGCTGCCTGATTTCTTCCTCAAACTGTTGCATTTTTCTCTCGATGTTCATGGCACTGTTTAGTATTGAACAGAGAACTTACTATTAAGTATCGAGTATTAAGTAAACTTGAGTAAACTCAAGTTGTAGGTCGCACACAATAGTTGACTGTAGTAGACCTAAATCTAACTCTAGCTAACTGTAGACTGCGACTGTCTGTATTGGTTATTTTTACCCCCATATACATATTTCATCAGGATGATATATCCAAGGATCAAAAGAAAGATTCTCTGCCTTTGAAGGGATCAATGGAAACATGATTGTGACATCGATGATGTCACAAAAAGAATGTACACCCTCCAAGGCAGAGGGGTTGGGGTAACCATGGTGACAGAATGACGCAGTGAGACATTTAAAAAAAAACAAAACAAAACAAAAAACTGCCTCTCCATTTCTCATTTGTTTTTCAGTCGTTTTGGAAATGATGATGCCGCAAAGTGTCACCTTCGTGGGCAGAGGAGGTGCAGACATTTATTCTGAGCTTGACGGGGCAACACCCTGCATTTCATTATGATATAGATGAAAATAAGTGGCCAAACACACAGGAACGTCTGGATGTACTGGTCCAAGTGGAGGAGTTCTAGTATCTCTTGTTCACTGATCGAGGAAGATTGGCAAAAGATTGGCAGACAGATGTGGATGGCATCTGCAGTAATGCGGATGCTATGATTTCCATGGCAAAGAGGAGAGAGCTCTTGATTTACCCGTCTGTCCACATTCCACTCACCTGCAGGGTGAGCTCATGAGCTGTGGGTAATGACTGAAAGAACAAGGTTGGGAATACAAGTGGGTAAAATGAGTTTTCTCTGCAGGGAGTCAGACTATTGCCCCTACCGAGGTTATTATCGTTAATAAAAATAAACAAAACAACATCTTTGTCCGTATCAGATTGATATGAAATCAATTTATTTGGATCAAGCAATTTTTCATGAGATGGAGGCATCATACGGCACTTGACGGTTTATTTATCTACCTCTCATTTTTTCTTATTTACTACCATGGTGTCTCTTGAGATTTATTTCACAATAATTATTTATTTAACGAAAACTATGATCTTTTGAATCATGCACCTGTCAAAGGAATGAAAAAGAAAAAGGATAGGACGAAAAACTAAAAATAGCACAAGCACGAAAACTAATAAAAACTAAACTAAAGCATTGGAAAGCAATGGATTGGATGCATTAGTCAAAAGACGAAAACTAATAGTAGCAAATACGAGCAAACCTATTCTAAGAAAGTCAAGAGTACTTAAAACTAAATCTAAAAAATGAAATCTAAAACTGTTATAACCTCGGCTCCTACACATTGAGAGGAGCCATCTGAGGTGGTTCGGACATCTAGCCATGATACTTCCTGGACGCCTCCCTGGGGAATTTTTCTGGGCATGTACCATCAGGTAGCACCCAGGATACACTGGAAAAATTGTATCTCTTGGCTGCATCGGAACGCCTTGAAATCCTTCCAGAAAAGGGGAGGAGGATCTGGGATTTTCTTCAGAGACCGCTGCCCTCACGACTCAGACCACAATTAGTGGCTGAAGATAAAGACAAAGACACATCCACAGGCTCCTTCATCACCAGCAGTGGTGGAAAATATTGCAAATCCCAATGTAACTACATAAAAATACAACATTTGGACTAAAGTAATGTATTTAAAATTCAATGGGCTTGTGTCAAATTGATATATGCTGGTGTCGCAGCCATTGCATCATTGCACAGCGTTGTAGCAGGTCATGGTGGAGTACTTTCCACACACTGCAGGTAATGTTTTCACATCTACTCAGTTACTCTATACGGCCTGTCTGCTTTAACCTGTAACTTTACCTGTTGACACAGGTAAAGGGACCAGGACCAAACCACTGAGTTTACAATCTGTGGGCAGTGAGTACAATACATCCATATGAAATATTATCCAAGATTCATCTAAAAAGGTTTTTGTGCAACATGTGTTACAAGAGGAAACGGGACAGAGCAATAGTAATAAACAAAGCGAGGTATGATAAAATGAAATCACATTGTGATAAGTAAAACAGCTCCCGACTTCACCCTCTAGCACATAATACATTAGTATTGCACACGTTATTGTAAGCTTCCAAGCCCTGACAACTTCCTGTATCTGTCCCTACCATCCACCTCTGCTTGAGAGGCAACAGTCCAAGGACTAATGTTTAGATTTGGTGATGGTGAGCAAGAAAAGCTGCATCAAGCTGCAACACGGGATGTAACTCTTTGGTATTTATGTTACACAAATGTACAAATCAAACCAGTTTGTTTCAAACTCAACTAATATATCAAATAATTTCTCTGTTGCTGACTTGAATATGCACCTTCCTGTACATAGAGATACCTGTAAACAAGAGTAGAGTTTTATATAGGTATGTCTATATCTTCTATAAATGTTAGCAAATGTCCGGTCAGTGTTATTGATCGTTTTGTAACTGCTGAGATTGTTGTGAGCATGTTACATGTTGATGGAGCTAAAACTATCCAACAGTGCCTGCTTCATATCTACCACAACAACAAAATCCTGATTATCGCAGTATGAAAGAGGCTGCTCTCCACGTCGATTACTAAGCGTTTTGTGCATTTCAATTACTGGATTTTGTGCTTGCTTTTTCTTTTTTACTCTGGGATTTCATCTCACATGCTTTTGGTATTAATCTTAAACTTCCCACCTGTTGCACTGCAGCAAACTCTTTCCAGCTAAATTCAGACGGGGGGAGGGGAGAGGGACATCCTGGCAGGTGTTTTTCTTGTTTGTTTTTTTGACTGTAATTTCGTTGTCTGTGCGTGCCGAGTCCCTTACTGTATGAGGAAGAGATTACTGCACGTTGGCTTCAGATCGGTGTGGTTCACACCACCATGTGACTACCCGTAAGCGATCAGCCCCCGGTTCCCAGAGCAGCGTCTCAGCCTTAAGACACTCATGCACTTTGAGATGTCCTCCTGACATACACACACGCACACAGACACGCAGCATCTCCTCCGGGATCGACATCTGTCCGAGATGCCGTGGTTCACCGAGGGACTGAGCTCCCTGCCTGCTTTCCTGGTCATCTGGTCCTCCGCCACCTTCATCGTAAACTACATCATCGCGCTTTTCAGGCGCGATATCGATATCATCTTCCCCTACATCAGGTAAGAGGCACTGCATTCTGGCGAGGGTTTGAGATTTGTTGAAAGAAAAAAAAAACAGCTTTACAGTCTTGAACTTGGCCTCGATGAAAAGAGGCAGCCCGATATATGATCTCCTGTGATTTCAGGGGGAGTAAAGAGTTTGAGCGCTGCCTAAGTTTAGTTTCGTTTTCTTGCGAATCGAGACCCAAACTCCAGCTGCACAAACATCTGTTGTAAACTCATGCAGGTTTAGATATATATATATATATTTTCCCCTACTTCTGACTCTCAAATTGGATTGTTATTACAAGGGGAAGCGAGTTAAGTTTCAAGCTTGACAGAAGAACAATCGACAGTGACAGGAAGTAAAGATCAAGCCCCCTATTTTTTTTTTTTTAAATCTGCTCTAACCCGCAGTAGTTATTGTTCTCTGAACTTGTGACCTCCATCCATTTATACATATGTAGTTGTGTATAGATCTTTAAGTTCTGTCCTTTTTTTCAATTTCACTCACATAATTTCACTCTATAGTTGTGAGTTGCTAGATAGGGAAAAGAGTAACAAAAAAAAGTTTCAGACTGTATATGTGAGAGGCTGCAACGGTTGTGCCAGTATTATCATCAGTGGGTGTGATTGTTATAATCATCAGCACGTTTTGTGGGGATTGCATACAGATTTGTTTCGTTCCTCTCTTCCCCCCACAGTGACACAGCTGCCATGCCCCCAGAGAGCTGCATCTTTGGCCTGATGACATTCATTTCTGCATGTGCAGGTACCGTAAACCCCATTACAAGAGACATCTGTCGCGTCAGCTCTGTAACTGTTAACTATGAGGCAACTTTGGGAGCTCCCAGGAAGGGAACCAAGCTTCCCAGAGATGATGACAGTCACCCTTTATTTCCCTTTTGTCAAGAGCGAAAGTGGAGTTCTCTTGTTTTAGTGGAAGCGTTCACAGAACTGCACGTTTTGGACTTTTTGTGTAGGTTCGGCCACCATATATGCCAGGTACAAGTTTGTGGAGAAGCTGAGTGAGGAAATAAGAGTGGTGAGCTCCCGCCTCAATGTGGCTGCTCTGGTCGTTGGGCTGCTGTCCTGTTTTGGCATGTGTGTGGTTGCAACCTTTCAGGTATGCTTTCACATACCGTATGATGCATATTGTAATGACATGAAATGATGAAATGAAACGATGATATCTAATAGTGTGCCTTTCTCCTTGTTTATCACAGGAGACCTCAGCTAGGTACCCTCATGATGTAGGAGCCATACTGTTCTTTGTGTGTGGTGTCTCTTACACCATCCTCCATTCCTTCATATCAACCAAATCTTTTCCATATGGGTCCTCCATCACTGTGTGTCGATTCCGATGGTTTCTCGCCATTATTGCTACTCTGGCATTTTTCCCGAGTATCCTTTCATAGAAGTGAAGTCTGCTAAGATACAAAAACCCTTTGTTTCGTGTTACTATACTGACATTTGGCTAACGTGAAATTTCTGACCACTGGTAACTGCATTTATTGTTTTCTTAAAGGCTATATTCCTTACCTGATAATTTAGCTTTTATCTGCGGGATCTTTGTGGAGCAAACCATATTGCACAGAGACACAGAAGACAAGGTAAAGTGTTGTTTGTCTCTGTTTTAATGCGTCATTTTCAAACTAAAGGAATTAGTCCATTTTGAGCAAAGAAGTGAATGTAAAGTGGGAAAAGTATGTATGTTGCTATAAAACAGATTTAAAAACTTGTATGGTATTGCTGTTTAGATTAGATTTGATTTAAAGTTAGCTGCACAATGACTTTTAATGAGCACGAACCAGTATCTTATCATGAACTTTAAACTTATAAAATGCTCAACAATCTTCAGTCGCTTGTTAAAGTTGTTCGCAAAGTGGCACAAAAGTTTTTAATGGTTTGTTGGCAGTAAGTAGCACGTAGCTAGTTAGCAAAAGGAACACATCAGCAGAATTTGTATTTTAATTTAACTTATCTTATACATCTATTGAATGAATATTCAAAATACCTAGACTGAAGTAGGTACCTAAAGGTAATAGACACAGCAAGAAGGTTGCTGGCTCATACTGCATTTAGCTAAATGCTAGCTAAATGCTAGCTAAATGGTCAGCCAAAACACTTCAAATCTAGAGGATGATGCAGTGGAAAAATGAGAAATCCATTAAAGTGAGAGTTTACTTGGTATAAATGAGGTGGGGTGTGTGAAACTAAAGGGGTTGAGGACCACTGTGAACTGTTTGAATATCTCTGACTGCGTGATGTCTGACTTTTAGGACTATAAACTCCACTTAGCCAGCGCCGTCTGCGAGTGGATCACTGCCTTCAGCTTCATCTTCTTCTTCCTCACATACATCAACGAATTCAAAGTGAGTTAGCGGCACCAGACAGACACCGTATCCTTAATAACCGCTGATACGGGCCCTCATTTCTTTCCCCTCTCTTTCCCCACAGACGTTCAAGTTGCGAGTGCTCACAGAGTACAGAGACTAGTCGTGACAAATCTCCACCTGCCAGCCAAGTTTTCTACTTTTGTACGACCGTCCGTGTTTTTAAGTTAAAAAACGTGTTGCCTATATTTTTATAAAATGAAATGCACAACTGTTTTTTGGCATTTTATATTGCCTGGCTCGTTTAAGATCCTTGACACATTTTTGTCGCCTGACTGAACTTTTTTTTTTTTGACACAAGGTGAGCAAGTAGTTTGTCCCGGTGCCATTTGTAATAAGTGGCTGTTTGTCGGACGTGGCATCATGGACGACGAGGCCGACCATGGCGTTAATCTTTATACCTTTTATACGGTCCGCCGTCATTTCATCAGCGTGTGCGCGTCGGTGCTGTGGTTCAGTCAAACGTCACTCTGCACTTTGTCCTCGACTGTTGCCACATCAGTGTGACATGTCCCGTCAAACCTGTGACTGCCAATAAGAGAAGTCCGTCACGCAGTCGACACATGACCACTGTACGTGCGGCCGTAACAGGAGGCTCGGTCAAACTCGGGCAGAAATTCAGTTTCTGTATCCCATACTGTATATGGCTGCTCACCGTACGCTACAAATGCAGTTCAAACAGGATTTACTGCCGAAGTTTTTTAGTTTGGTTTGTGCCTTTTCCAATGCTGCATTCTGTGTTTCAATGAAGTACGAAGAAAAACCTCCTTCCATTGATTTCTTTGATTGTTCCAGTATATGGCTTGTGCACTAAACGGTTTCAGCTGATCCCGTGGCTCTACAGAGCAGCTATAGATCTTACAGCATGTAAACAAATGTAATCAGAATTAGGCTACTTAGTTTATTAGTTTACTCAGGACAGCTGCCAAATTCGATTTCCAGTGGACTCCAGCTATTCCTTATCTGAGTATGTTGTCTCAAGACATTTGGGTTTGTAATCCGCGAGGAGAGAAAATATCCACTTGTGACCTCATATCAACCAGCGATTTCTCCTTCACAGATTGCTCAATTCTGTGGAGTCACTGCTTGATACTGTTTTCGCTATGTCGCAATCAGACGTTAGACGCGCGGAGTTGGTCGGGCCTGTGAAATCTTTGGGGAGCGTTCAGACTTCCCAGCGCTAAACACCACCACTGTACTTGAGCACCAGCTGTTGTCACTGGCCAGTATTTGTGTTTTTGTGCTATTCCTGTTTGCATCGTGACAATAATCTGACTCGCGGACGGTGCTACACACTCCAGACTGAAAATCCTTTGCTGCAATGTTTAAGGGGACACGAGGGATGAAACGCGAACACAAAGTATGTTCACTACATATTCTGTAATAACAAGGGAAAGTATTTTATTCGTGCTCTTGTATTTCTACTGTTTTGCTTATGACACAATGTACTGTACCGATTTTCAAAATAAAGATTTTTTTCAGAGAACCTCTTCCATCCTTAGAGAGCCACAAGTTGTTGATCATGTAAACATGATAAGCGTTTTATGTCACGGATGAAGGCAAAGCAAGTATTCAGATTTTCAGTTTTAGTCTTTATTAAATGATCAAAACATTCCTAACACGGTCTTCGCTTTGACGTTATTGCAAATTTGCAGGAATAAATTAAACATGTTAGATCAGTAACACAATACAGTGCACAGGAAAGAGGTCGGGGGTCTGAGTCTTATCCAGTTTCACTTGGATCTGGTGTAAAATCAAGGACACAATGCGACAGAGGCCTCACAGAGTAGGCTCCACCTACACAACTCTTGGCGGTCACAGTGGAAATCCACTCTCTATGTAGTGGTTAAACAGGTTAAATGCTCCTCGAGTACAACCGCTTCACAGACATCCTGCAGTGGGGCACCAATTTAGATATTTTTCATATCAGAATAATAACACGACTTTATGGGCCAAAATAGAGAAAAAAACAGATACAGAGATGAAACAGAAATGTCGTGCACTGAAACACAAGACCTCCCTTGCCATTAAACCGATACCAAGATATATTGTACGTCGACGCAGGATTACAATGTGTGTGTGAAATATTCATCCAACAGAAGACCTTGTTTTTTGTTGGATGCACAACCTTGCACTGATGATCTCTTGCAGATCTTAGACTGACAACTTTTACAGTTTAACTGTACAAGAAAAGAAAAAAATCCATGTTGCTAGTTCCATGTTCTCAGGACTACTGCTTGCTACACTAAACGTATGAAAATAGATCAGCTCAATGACTTGACTGTGAGAAACCCCATTTCAGCTCTTTTACGCTGAAGGTGCAGTCCCGTTGCATTCTCGTGTATCAGGCACTTCTACATCTCGCCGGTGTCTCTTTATGGACACGTCTGACCCCCGCTTCCCTCTCAGAGCAGAGGCCGAGCTCCGAGCAGCTCGCGGCCGCGTCCTGCTCGCTCTTTTGCAGACTTCAGTCACTGAAGGAAGACTCGCTGTCAGAGCTGGTGGCTGCAACGTCCTGGTCGTCCGCGCTCTTCGCTCCTCCGTCAGGTACGGGGGCGTCGGGGTTGCTGTCACGAATGAGACGTCGCAATTCAGGTCTTCCACAAACACTTGCGGAGGAATTAACACAAAGTCATCAGTGGAGGAACACTCACTCGAGCAGGTTGGGATCCAAACCTTCCAAGACCATTTTATTCCTGATAGCCATAACAGGAACCCCCTGTCACAGATAGAACATCGAATTAGATCCAAAAAAAAAAAACCCAACAAATATTTTAGTGCACAAGCAGGTGCTGGTGAGGACTCACCACTTGAACCATTTTTAGGTACCGGGCGTAGCGTGGGTCTTTGGCCACAGTCAGGACATTCTCCGCAGCTGCTTCTGCTTTTTGCGTCACTGCGGCCTCTGCCTGAGAGGGCTGCAAAACGGCGATATTAACAGGATGTGACCAAATGTGACACCTTGGTCTGTATTTTTAGTTTTAGTCTGAAAATGAGGCAGTACAGTACGTGATAGTGATCTGTGACGAGCTAGACAAGGGTCGCTCGGCCTGAGCAGATCGGTACGCTCGAGTGCACACTCGATGTGATCCTGGGCCACACTGAACCCCGGATGCTGCATCGTCGGTGTACGAATGTGTGTGAACTGATGGGTTTCAGGTGTAAGGCAGCCTCTCTGCCAACGGTGTATGAATGGAGGTGGAAGGGTGAGCGTGACCTGTCTGTTCAGTGCTTTGAGTGGCCAAAAAAAACTATAAAAATGCTGTACAAGAATCAGTGTATACAAAGCCACAGCCAAAGGCAGCTAGCTTAGCGTTAAGAGTACAAACAGCAGCTCATTTAGCGGATCAGTGAGTGAACTGAGGTGTTAAGTTGAGGTATTTTTGTGTGTGCTTGGGGTCTTGTGAGCTGCCTTGTTTTTTTTGATTTGTGCAAATCATTTCCTGCCGGCAGCTTGGCACTTCACCCACAAAGAAAAGCAGCTTCTCGTCTTAGTATCACTATGAACCCTGAGCTTTTCTTTCAGGACAACGTACATATCTGGCTGCTTTCTACAGCGACGACAACAGAATCTGGTCACCGCAACTACATGCTGAAAGATGCTCCATGCATGTTTGTGTGTGTCTGTTTAGCGTATTTACCTCTGGGGGAGGCAGTGGCTCTGCAGCAGGAGCATCTGCCTGGCTCTGACTGGGAGCACTGGGTCCATTGGTCTGAGCAGGCTGTCGCTGGCTGAGTCCATCTATCGTGACTTCCTCCAGCCCGGGGATGGAGGACAGCTGCCCAGTACAAGTGCGGTACAATTATTCAACATGTGACCCGGTGCATGAGAATATGGACCATTTGAAAAACACTGACGCGGGGTTACCTTGGCCTCCAAAATGCACAAAGTTGTTTCAATCTGCTGTATGCGGAGGGATATGTTGGAGAGTTTCTGTGGGAGAGAAGTGTGACGGTTCAGCTCACAGTGTTCTGGGGGGTCGAACTTGTGCGAACTTGCGAGGGAAAAAAGCGGGCAGGCGAGCGAGAAGAGTACGAGCATACCTCCTCGCACACCGTGGAGAAACGGTTGAGGAACTGGACGGTGTGCACGACAAACTGATTGAGATGGGCCACCACTCTCCTCTGCTGTATGGCCGGGACCTGGTGGGGACACGGTCAGAGATGTTTCAGGCGTCCACGGAGAAGGGGAAGTGATGTCATTCACTCTGTCTGACACAGTGCAAGTTAAGTGTGAAACCATTCATTCATTTTCTTAATCCACTTTGTAGCTTAATCATCTCAGGTGAAACACACACACACACACACACCATAAGCAATTTAGAGTCTTCAATCAACCTAAACATGCTTGTTTTTGGACCATGGGAAGAAAACTTGCTGAAAGTACTTGCTGAAAACCCACACAGCCATGGGAAGATTCCAAATTTTCTCTTGGGGTGTGTGTGTGTGTGTGTGTGTGTGTGTGTGTGTGTGTGTGTGTGTGTGTGTGTGTGTGTGTGTGTGTGTGTGTGTGTGTGTGTCCTGAAATGTACTGTCGACCTACTCAGGATGCATTCCATGCCTGGGTGTACAAATTAGCTCTAATAAATTAGCTGATGTGATTCCCCCTCATCCCCAATTGTTTTCTCCAGTCATTTGCAGCTACAGCAATGAAATCCCCTGTTACAGGCTGTTTACCATCATGCCATTGTGCAACTCGAATGTAAATATGAAACTGCCCACTCGCAATGCCCATTTCCCGTTTAACTTCAGTGATATGTGAATGAAACGTTCATCTTACGCTGATTGCCACAAACAACGCTTAAGCTACAACGCAGGAGACCAGACAATTTTGAAACCGAGCATAAACCAACTACTTGGTCCGTAAACTAATGTGAGTGGTTCTGGACAGAAGGCCAGGAGTGTCGCAGCACAGTTTTGGGCCATTTTTCTCTCATTTCCTCTTAAAGAAAAGCTTGGTTAGCACAAGCTACAGACAGACCTTGGTCAAATCCACCCCGGAGCCCACGATGGGCAACCCGTCTTCATCCATGATCAACAGCTGCTCCAAACTAATCTGCAAACTGTCCCGATAGTGACCTTTCCAGTGTAAAAACACTGAGAGAGTCCAGACATAAAGACGTTTACTGTGAAATCTTTCATGTGACACTGTGTGATCGCGTAATGACGTCGACGACGTAAGGCGGGCACTTCCGGTAGCGAGAGCCAATGAGAAGCGTGAGCAGAGCTCTTATTTTGAAGTCCTTGGCCTTGTTGGTGGAAAACAATAACATCCGTTCATGTCCTGTTGCTTCACTTTTGTCTCTTCCTTTTACATACATAATTTTATACACCCAAATTTTTCATTTCAATTCATTCTCTTTTTGTATGTTACTATCTTAGAGTATACTATCGCATAGAAACCCTGAAGTCCAATGAAGTGAAGCTTTTTTGTCTTCTCTGCACAAAATTTTATTTTTTTTTCTGTGCAGAAGTACTATTATGATGTGAAAACAAGGCAGTTTCCTATAAACTGTGTACATACACGCAACATGCAAACTTTACATGCTTGTGTGCATGTTATCTTGTTATACAAGATACAGTACTTATCTTGTGTCCACAAGTTATTACCACAAGATAAGAATTTGTGCATGCAAGATAATTTACTGTAAATTCATATAGTATGTTTCTGAGGACTTCATGTATTTTGAATTGTTATGCGCATGGACACACAGTGCCAGTTAAAGTTACTTGCTTGCACACAACAAGATAAGTAATGAGAACTGAACTACTTGCAGACTCCTCAACGCATTCTACTCTTGGCTGACAACTTTTGTCACTGCCCTGTTCTTCTCTGCTTTGTACATGCTCTCTGCCCTCCAGTCTGGTTCAGTTGCCTCACCTTATCCAAAAGTGCAACAAATAGTAATGCAACAGGTAGAGAACCTGCAACTGCATCTGTTGCAGATCAAATGTGCCTCAAATGTGAACGCAAAGGCGTTCAGACCAAAAGACCAAGACGCTGACCAGGACGGGTGGCAGATGGATGGATGAACTGTAAAAAATAAGTGAAAAGGAAAAAAATGGAGACGCACAAGACTTTTATTTTGAAAAGAGGAAACGCAGGGGATGCGTTGAGGAAGCGAGTGTTTGCGTGCAAACAGCGCATGTTATCTCAAAGACAAAACAACATTGCTTTCTATTAATTTCTCCAGGCCACAGGAGGCTTGCAGCATCCATGGAGGTTGTTGGTCCGACAGAGAAAATAATCGGTGCGTACGTCAATTATTTCCATCCACTGTCATTCAAAACAGGCTGTGTTTGTACTGGTCAGACAGTGAGCGGGACCCGTCTATTTCAGGGAATCAAAACACCGATCTGCTGTCAAAGTGGGCTGCCACAACGCAAACAATCCAGTTTCAATAAAATGACGAAATCATATAAGTCTCCATTTTGTGTTGTGTAGTTTATCTGCAAATACTCACACAGGTCACAGATCTTAAACTTCATTGCAATACATGAATCCAGCTATTATACTGGTTCATGCGCTTTATTGGAGTAGTCCTTTCATAGTCAATCGAATATAGAATCATAAATAATTCGGTCATTTCTCTCATGAAATAAAACCAACGACATTTCTACTGCGATGGAGCTATTTGTAAAGTTGTAAAGGCGTGTGCCAGTGTTGTCCTAGTGTGAAAGCTCATTGATGCCCTCATTGGTCCATCACTGACATTACACCTGTGTGTTCCAGATGCAGGCCTGCCTCTCTCCTCTCTTCGCCTGCTGGTGTCCCCACTGCAGCTCTTGTCTGCAGCCATGTGGCAACTGGCCAAGCAGAAAGACGTGCCCAACTACCAGAAGCTGCAGGAGTTTGTGTTCATGGTGACCGAGGCGGTGCCCGGGCTGATGAACCACAGGCAGAGAGCCCAGCTCGTCCTGGGTCTGAGAGCCAGGGTGAGGGCGCGCTATGTGAATTCTCACCATCCATTCATCCATGTCTTAACAGTGTCACCAGGTTCTGTTGGAGTTAGCACACGTTGGGCCAAGGCAGGTACATGCACAGGTACAGGCAGATACATCCTGGACAGGTCTCAGGACAAACACACACACACACACACACACACACACACAAACCATTCACACTCACACATAAGGGCAATTAAGAGTCTCCAATCAACCTAAACATGCATGTTTTGGGATTCTGCGATCCGGCATCCAGAGAAAATCCACACAAACTCTGGAAATAGATGCACATATGTACCGTACATAGACAGACATCAGTGGCGGCGGGAGATTGACTGGGTGGGCTGGCACATTCTAACATCCTCATCTCTCTCTTTCTTCTCTCTCTCATTTTTTGGGTTAAGGCCTCATTCTCATGTTGTAGCATTCTTTTCTTGTCTTTGGAGATTTTGTCAAAGAGTTTCTCTATGTTTCTCTGCAGTTCACTGTTGTCTTGGCTGAGGGCAGAATTCATGTCACTCAGTTGTCTGAGTGTGACATGTTGCTCCTCCTGACTCATTCTTTGATCTGTCAATATTACTACTACAGATGTATTACTGTGATTTGGATATAGCACAGATTGCTCTCCCAACAAGTCTCCTCTTTAAGTCTCTCCATGCTATGTGCTGCCCTGCTGCTTCGTATATTGTGTCTAATCTTTCAGTGTGAATGATCCTGTTGTGACAATCTGTGTCTTGCTCCATCAGCTGATTCTGGAGCTGTGCAAAGGCACAGCCAGGGGTTCAGTCGACATTCACTTGATCCAGAGTTATTTGGAGAGATTCCCGGTAACGTCTTCGAGCACAGACGTAAGTACAATCCAGAAAGGCTTTTGGACTGGGTAGTGATCATCTTATTCTGGCACCAGTGGTACAAATTAAATAAAAAGGAATTGAAAAAAGCTGAATAGGGTCAAAATAACATCACATGCCCTTATGTGACAAGGAAAAGTGAAAAGTCCCCACATCCTGCTAAATATAGACTCAAGCTGTCATATATTCCACTGAGTAGATGTGTCATCCAGTTAGTAGTCATCATTTCTCTAGCTGTCTTCAACAGTGATCATCACAATAATGACACAAAATCTGTCTCTGGCAGTACAGGGATGTGGAGGTGAAAACCACAGAATCCACTTTCATTGCCCTTGTTCAGAGTCTGCTGAAAGACCCAGTGGAGAGAGCGTATTTCTTCCAGGTCAGACAGGCTTTAATCATTTCCCACCTTGATGAGACTCTTAATAAATCCTCCCCTAAAAGCGGCCGCTCTTCTGCAGGAGGTGTTCCCGGTGGAATATGGGCCACAATACGACGCTGCCCTGCATGTGTTATTGTGGGAGCTGCTCTCGAAGCTGGAGAAGCTGCTCCCAGCACCAGACTTGAAGCAGGTACTGGATCCCACCCAACCAGATGTCGGCACGTCGCTCAACCTCCGCACAAACGTGTGCCATCTGCCACAGAGGTTTTAAACAGCTGCCCTGTGATTACAGACTGCAGCCTGGCTCGGCGCGGCTCCTCCTCTGCTGGAAGAATGTGCTCAGTATTCGGCTGAAGACCTGGGCCTAATCTTCCAGCACTACAAGAGTTCAGGACTGCTGAAGATGCCATGTGAGTAGAGCTGAGGTACCGTGCAGAAAATCCCTGCACTCTGCCTTATGATTAAAGTCATTTTACCTCTAAGTGTTTCTCCGTGTTCCTAGATAGTGTCTCGAAAACGAAATGAAAATGAAATTCTCCAATGTTATGTTTGGTACAGAATATTGTAAAAGTTGAAAAAAGTTGAAAACAAACACAACAAACAACACGTCCCCAAACATCTCAACAGTATGGAACAAATACACAATAAACTGTTTATTGACATACATAACAGTATAAATGCTAAAGTCTATACAAGAAATGAACGTATGTGCAATCTTAACTTCATTTGCAGACAGAGAACTATATGCACAATATAGACATGTAAATATTTATTTAAGAATATACAAAAAAAACAAGCAAAAAATAAAATATAAATTAATAACCCAAAATAAAAGTGACACTGTTTAATATTTGATTCTCTCACGTAATAGATCCACATACTCAACAATATAAATATTTATATGTTTACGAGAAATAACACCTGTGTACACTCATAATTTCAATTGCAGTTAGACTTATACCTTCATATTTACACATACGTGTTTATACGCATATATACAAAGTCATAATAAATTAATTAATAACAAATAAATAAAGGTGGGTCTTCCATTCCAATTTTGCTCTAGTTATAATAACTGATCACGGGAGAATACATAACCTAATAAAAGTACGTTTATTGAAGTATATTTTAATGTTTTTGTTTCTTGTTTTTTGTAATAGCTGCCCTCTCATCCACCGTTGGTAGCTGCATCATGTCTGCCTTGTCCATCCCGCCCTCACAGAAGACGAGCATCTCCGTAGGCCTGGAGTCGATCCACAACTACGCGAACGTTTTGAACCCCATCACGATCGTCGGGACGGACCAGTACAGCGTGGTGGCCGTCTACGCTGAGATGGAAGTGGAGGCGTCGGAAGTGAGCGAACAGATGCTGGAGTCGGCCGAGGTGCAGGTTCAGACCGATTTCTACGAAGAGGAGATTGAGGCCGTTTGCGCCGAGAACGCCGGCGGCGAGGAGAAGGCTCCAGATGCGGGGACGGAGGAGATCATGGAACCTGTGGACGTGGCTAAAGCTCTGGAGACTCTCACCAAAACGTTTGCACTAAGGAAGGAGAGTCTTGGTCAAGATGCACTGCCAGGGAAAAACAACGATCCGTCCCTTAATGATATGCCTGGCTCGGCAAACGCAACTGGAGAAGAAATAACCCCACAGGGATGTGAAAGAAGTGACCAAAGCGAGGAGAAAATAGAACATCTCAATGACGGCACGCTTGAAAGTGCCCAACCCGAGGATATGGAGAAGAACGGGGACTTGTGTTCAGCCTCAAAGGAGAACCATGAAGCCACACCTGTCCGAGAGGCCGAGAAAGATCCAGCCTGTGAAACACACGCGTCTCAGGGCGTCCCGGCTAACGTGCGTCGGTCCTCTCGTCTGCAGATGAAGCCGCCAAAGAGTCGACGGGAGGGGTGTAAAGTCAGGAGGGCATCCGGAGAAATCACCGAAGAACCCAAAATGTATGAAAAGACGACGCCGTTGTCATTCCCCTATTTTCAGCCCGAGGCTTACGTAATCCGTCTGATGTCTTATAACTTCCCTAAATAATGTATCTTTTGACTGCGTTCAGAGAAAATGACCACATTCACAAAATCAATGTGATTTACAAGGCACTGAGTGATAAAATGCAACTTTTCTGTATGTCACCAGGAGCAGAACGGACGTATCAGTCGCCCCCTCTCTTATAGCCATCAAAGGAGTCAATGACGGTAATACTTAGTTGTAGGGAAAAAAAGCACACGTCAAAACTTTTGCTGCATTTGTTACTCGTTTTCTGTATTGTTTTTTTCAGGTAATTCAGACAAGGTGACGATCGTCTTCACCTGCCCCAGGTGTCCCTTCCACAGCTCGGACGAACACAGCCCTCCTCACATCCACATGCAAAGCATTGGCACCGAGGCGTACAAGACTCTGGCCCAGACCCAGTTCACGCCGTCTCCTGCCAGCACGGACGAAATCTTCGCCTCCACTAAGGTGGAGCGGCCCGGTGCCGAAGGAGAGGTCGAGGCGCCCGGGCCGGCGAGCAAGCAGAAGGGCCTGACGTGCGAAACGTGCGGCAAGACGTTCACGCGGACGTCGGACGTGCGGAGGCACCAGCTCACCCACACCGGGGAGAGGCCGTTCCACTGCTCGCAGTGCGGCCGCACCTTCCAGCACTCGTGGGACCTGGCCAAGCACGAGGGCAAGCACCGGGGCGCCGCCGTCTCCTTCCCCTGCCAGCTGTGCGGCGCCGCCTTCGCCAACCTGCGCGCCCTCACCGTCCACCACAAGCAGCTGCACGGCCGGGAGGGCCGGCCGCCCCGCCTCTGCTCCATCTGCGGCCAGGGCTTCCCCACGTCGCCCGAGCTGGCCGAGCACAAGCGCTGCCACGCCCGCGCCAAGCGCTACGTCTGCCACCACTGCGGCGAGGCCTTCGACTCGCTGCTGGCCCGCTCCCAGCACCGGCGGGCGCACCGGGCCCGCCGCCGCTTCGCCTGCCCGCAC
Source organism: Karalla daura (assembly GCA_029224185.1). Lineage (NCBI taxonomy): Eukaryota > Metazoa > Chordata > Actinopteri > Chaetodontiformes > Leiognathidae > Karalla > Karalla daura. Next base: position 12,483,000 of record CM055209.1, on the reverse strand, counting down.
TGCGAGAAGAGCTTCACGCGGCGCTCCGACGTCAAGCGCCACCTGGCCACGCACACCGGCGAGCGGCCGCACCAGTGCGGGCAGTGCGGCCGGCGCTTCGCCCTGCGCTTCATGCTCCTCAAGCACCTGCGGGCGCACACGGGCGAGCGGCCCTTCCCGTGCTCGCACTGCCCCAAGCGCTTCACGCTGGCGTCGGTGCGCGCCAGGCACGAGCGCATGCACACCGGGGAGAAGCCCTTCCTCTGCTCGCAGTGCGGGAAGAGCTTCCTGTCGCAGGGCGAGCTCTCCAAGCACCACCGCTCCCACGTGGACGACCGGCCCTTCCCCTGCGGCCTGTGCGGCAAGCGCTTCAAGACCAGGAAGACGCAGCGGGAGCACGCGGCGTCGCACGCCGGCGCCCGGCCCTACCCCTGCGCCCGCTGCGGCAAGCGCTTCAGCAAGCCGTACGCGCTGACCCGCCACAACCTCATCCACACCGGGGAGAGGCCGTACCCGTGCGGCCACTGCGAGAAGGCCTTCCTGACGCCGAGCGAGGCGCAGCTGCACCGCCGCACGCACACCGGGGAGCGGCCGTACGCCTGCGCCGCCTGCGAGCTCCGCTTCAAGAGCTCGTCGGAGCTGGCCCGGCACCGGCGCTGCCACGCCGGGCTGTCCAGGCCGCCCAAGCCGCAGTGCCAAGTGTGCGCGAAGAGGTTCGCGTCCAGGGCCAAGCTGGAGAAGCACATGGAGGCCCACAGGGACGACGGGGGAGGGGAGGCCCAGGGTGAGGACTCGGCACGGCCCGAGGGAGCCCACCAGTAATGGAAGTCACTATATTAGTGAAAAGGCCGGCCAGTGGACGATTCTTTTAGGGTTCTCAGGTTTGCTTCGTCAGGCTGAACAGTGTCTAATGAGGACAGAATGTTTCATGTAGATCAGGTGATACATGGTGTGAGGCTCAGGTCTCGACCATACCAACTTTAGAATTGTGTCTGGACTGAAGCAGAAGGAAATCCTTCGTGCTAATGGCAAAATAACTGTTTGATCAGCATTTTCTATGTGCAGCATCGCCGTCGGTGCTGTAATGTTTAGCCAGGCAAATAGTTTGATTAAAACAGAGATCATGGTGAACATCGTTGTCCATTTGATAGACTTGTCACATTCTTTTACTTTGCAGAAATGCTATGTAGGTCAGTTGGGTGCACGGGCGGGTTCACACTTATGATGAAAATTGAGTCGGGCATGATTTGAATAAATAACAGAAATTTGATACAGATTTTTTTTTACATGTTGTTCTTCATTCATTGTATTGTTGCTGGTGACTGGTAGTGTGACCTCCAACCATCTTGTTCCATCTTGGAATTGTTTGAGGTCTATGAGATCAGTCAGACAAGGTGAGAAAACATCTAAAGTGAGTTATTGTTACACTGATTGCTTTTTTTCTCCCCAAAACGGCTATTCTGCAGGAGTTAAAATGGTGTCATGGCTTCCCCCACACATCCCCTCTCCATTTCTGTCTTTACAAGGGGCTGCGTCGGAGGTGCCTTTGAGTCCTCGCCCTGCGTGAGTCAGGTGATGTTTCTCCTTCATTATCGCCCAGAGTGCACGTAAAACTCTGGGTTGATGGTTATAGGGCAAAGATTGATGACAAACATCATAAACATGATCTCATTTCCTCCGCAGACCTCCATCTGTCTGAGGTAAAACCCCCATCGTTCCCTATCCTGCTCACTGTCTTGTAACAGTAATCTGAAATGTGCCAACAACATTTGGATTTTAAATATGAGCTATTATTCAGAGGAAACTGTATAGCTGCATCAAACTACTTTTTGCAACCCAAAACTGGAGATGTAGGGTCTTGGTCTGGTGTATGTACATGTTCTTCTCCGGCCAACCTGTGGGGGTATTCCCCTCTCTGTCGTTATGTGGCTATTATTCCTGTCCTTTTAAAAATAGAAATTTCATTGTGTTTAATTAACTGAGGCTTTAATTGGCTCACACCGGCTGGGGGGAGACAGATGCCGAGTAGGAAATACCAGTATGTAACTGGCTCCATCGTTTAACAAGGGACCAACAAAGTGTCATTACAGTGCAGTCTAATGGGAGTATTTTAAATGCTTTGAAAATCTAATTTTAGCCCTGGATAGCTTTCCAACGTATTTCAGATTGGAAGAGACAAAAAAGGATAGTGCGTGATGGGTCATCCCCACAATGCAGGACCTTTGTTAGAATATCATTTGAAAGGCTATTTTTTTGCTAAAGAAGGCTGCATACAAAGTAAACTAAGGCATCCTTTATAAAGGTGCCTAATAGTCCACATTTAGTAATTACTTAGGAAATAAGTAACTTTTATAATAAAGAAGAAAAGAAAAGAAAATAACACATTGATGCAAAACACAATACAATGAGTTTGTCATTTTAAGCTTAACAACTGTTTTCTCTATATTCACCATTAGATTCTTGAGTGTCTTTCGAATAGCATTTGAGGAAATTGTACCAAAAACCAAGGATCCCACTTTGTGTGAACGTGTTTCTGTACTTAACATGTGGTGTGCATTCAAGAGTGTGAAAACCATGTGTGCAACTAGCATGTAATTTAATTAACCACTTTATCATAAAAGTCAAACGTGTGGAGAGCCACACTGGCTGGGCTTCTCTCCCATTATTTTACAGCCAGCCACAGCCAGGCTAGAGTGAAACTCTAAGGGATGTCTCCTCCACACCGAGAGAGGGTGTGCATGGCAGGATTTCAGGTCCCTCCTACTGCAATCACCTCTTGTCTTGACCAGAGTGTGGGGCGGGCGGCGGCAGTGAACGAGGAGATGTCGTGGTGTGGCCATCGGTGGGGGAATATGAAGAGCTAGTGACCATGCAGCTGGAAAGAATACCCGAAATAAACAAATAAATAGGGTGGAAACCAGGAGGCTGTGGATGCAGATAAAGGCGCGGCGCGACACCCATCAGTGTGATTTACAGTCCACTTGGCATTGGTGGTGTTGGTGGCGGATTAATAACCGGTCATAAAGAGGTGGGGGATTGTGTGTTGCTGGACAACGGGAGTGAAGGCATTGATAGAGAGAGAGAGAGAGGGGGGTACGGTGTGTAAAAGAGAGAGAGAGAGAGGGGAGTAGATAAAGCCGGAGCCGAGATCATGAGCTTTGCACTGCCTTTCAGCTCGCTGTCAGCTCGGCCGAGTCCCAGCAGGCAAGCGTTGGACTGGGAGCACGAGCAGCTGGCCGTGCGAAGGCTCTCCTCTCCGAGGGGTCTCGACCTGCTCACGCCGCCCCCGCTGCCCCGCCGACCCTCCGCCATCCCGGGCTACCTGCTCTCACCCCAGCGGGAGCGGGAGGAGCAGCTCTACCAGCTGCACCAGCAGCCCCGGTTGTCCCTGTCGGTGGGCTCGGAAGCCTCCCTGGCGCCCCCTGCAGCCGCGCCCGCTGGTGGCGCGCCGCCCTGCTGCCGCCCGGTGGGAGTCATGCACCTGCTGCGCCTGGGTCTCCTGGCCTTCAGCTGCCTCTTCTGGGCGGCCGGCCTGGCCCTCTTCACCTTGGGCGTGTGGGCACAGATTTCCCTGGCGGACTACATGTTGCTGTCCGCCAACCGCTACCCCAACGCCCCGCTCATCCTCCTGTCCACGGGCGCCGCCGTCACCACCTGGGGCTTCCTGGGCTGCCTCGGGGTCGCCGCGAACCTGCCCTGCGTGCTCCGGGCTTACGGCTTCTTCCAGCTGGCCGCGCTGATCGCCGGGTTGGCGGCGGGGCTCTCGGGCCTCTTCTATCGCGAAGACATCGCCGGCGGGTTTCGCAGCGGGCTCCAACGGGCCGTGGCCGGCTACACAGAGGATGAGGGCCGCGCTGACGCGTTAGACAGCCTGCAGAGGGCCCTGGAGTGCTGTGGCGCCGAGGGCTGGCGCGACTGGCTCACTTCGGACTGGGCCATACAGCACATGACCTTCCTGCCCAACGAGAATGGCACCTCCGTGTCGCTGCCAGACAGCTGCTGCGTGAGGCGCAAGGGCTGCAAGAATCGGCCCCTTTTGTCGGATGATAACGAAGGTGTGCTGGCCGCGGGGATCCATCCGCACGGCTGCTTCCGCAAAGTCTTCAGCCTGGTCAACGACAACGTCTTCCATATTGCCGCCACTGTGTTAGGATTGGCCTTCACCCAGATCGGAGGGATCGCCCTCGCCTGTCTACTGGCCAACAAGCTGGCACCAAGACAACATCGACGTGTGGTGGCACATTAAGGGCCAATCTTCCGATTAGGCAGGGATCGACCAATTTGTAGACCATTAGGTTTGAGAATGAACAATTTCCTAAAAGAATGATAGCACTGCAGACTGGGAGAGGTTAACGTGGATATCAAAGTCCTCTACATTGTCTGCATGACAGACATTTGGCATTCCCAGTTTAGATAGGCATGGAAACTAAAGTTCAGCTTGAATGAATTTACCGACTTCCACATGTTTTGTTGCCAATGTGTTCCTTGGATATGGACCCAAAAGAAGAAGAGTCACCTGCTTTATCGTTCTAACAAGCAAAATTGATATTTCTCAGAAACTAAGCTTTCATAACTCAAATTGTCAGCACAATTGAATAATTCTATGGTGCTCTTCTTATGTGTTACTATATCAAGGAGCATTAAGCATATCATTTAGATAAAATGATAGAAAATATCTATTTAAAAAACTCCTCCCAAACAGGAAGTCAAATTTAGGTTTGACCAGACTGGTCAAAAACTAGATGGCAGCAAAATTAACTTTTCATCACGACTTTATATCATAGATGTTTGAATACTGGCATGGATTAATATTCACTGTATATAATGTATGTAGATATGACATTCTTCCAATGTTAATTTAGGTTGAACCCACACTATTTTGAACATCTGACTTTAAGACGTCTCACGACTGAATGCACAGGAATGTTCACCAGCAGTTTTCCACCTCGGATGATTCAGTCTGGCTGTGCTCAACAGATGTCTGAATCTATGTCATTAAGTTTTGCCATCACAAAGACTACACTGTGCTAGACTGGTGCTTTTAAAACGAGCCGAACAATCTGTTGCTGTCTGTGCTATTTATACATCGGCTAGGTTGTAGCTTTTTCAACTGTGATTGTGACTGTGTTTTTTCACCTTGCTCTTCTTCTGTGTTTGCGTGCTCGGAAGCACAAAGTTGTTTCACGTCACATTAATTCCCAGATATGTGCATTGCGACCTTGATTTTCTTGTCTAGAGTCTGATGAAACGACAGATACGTCTCTAAGCTAACGCTAAGTACGTTGGCATTAGCTACACTGTTAAAAACTGCCATGGTCTGTAACAGAAAATTGTTCATGGTAAGTCAGTTTTGTAAGTTTTGTGGCAGAGAAATTTCCAATCAGGGCCACTTGCTGTCCAATTCTGGTAGACTAACCACATGGTAATAGTCTGTACACAAATTTTACTGCCATATAAGTAACCACAATTGTTTGTTTAAGCAAATAAGTCTAAGTCAAATAATAATAGTCAAAGTGCAATCTGTGCTTTGTGTTTTGCAGGCTCAAAATAGGAATCTAGCTTTCATTGTGGGGATATTTTTGACATACAAATTGTCAAACCACCGTAACCTAAATTATTTCTTCACGCAGCCAACAACAAGAACAAAAAGATTTGGATATGTACGTGGATCTAGCTGTTTGCTGCAAGCTGGCAACCCTGACTTAACCTACATGTGTGAGTGGTATCGATCTTTGTCCTCAGCAAAAACAAAAATCAGTAGCGGGCTATATTTTACAAAACATTTGTCACTTTGACAATTGTGTAAGTGCTTTTGTCTCATACGAACTGGTTATTATAGATATTCAATGATTAGGATGTGCTACAATGACATATCACCTCATATCAAGTTCATTTACCCTTCCTCCTTCCTCAACGTCATATGTCCCACCTCTCCCACTCACGCCAGACCATTTTATTTATTTTGTAATTAAAATGGATGATGTGTTACACATTAATGTATAATGAAATCTTGCAATCATCACCAGAGCAAACAAGCATGACTGAAACTGTAAAATATATCTGTCAAAAATAAACAGAAAATCTTTGCCTCATTACAGGATATGTTATTGATTAGACAGTGGGAATGGAAACATCAAGGTCTTCTGCCCTTGAATATATTAAGTATATGCAGCAAATGAGAACAGCAGTTTTGTAATGCAGCCTGATATCGATGTACTCTTATACATACGCAATGCCAGACACAGTTGGCCTGCAGCGCTGGTAAAATTAAACCTGTAAAGTCTAATAAAGTCTTTGAGTCACCTCTATCACAAATGTGAGTATTTACCTTTTTTAAGGGGAAATGAGGACAAAATCTATCCCTCATCCAGACAGGTGGGGCCTGTCTGCATTTTGAAGACCTTAGATACAGCTCCAGGTCTGTTTTATGGGGGAGGCCTTGCTGGAAGTCTGCCAGGGTGGTAAATTCGCAGCACAGAGGACGGTTGATCCTCACTGGGACCCCTTGCCAGGTAATTTTGAATTATGGCCGATGAAACGACATCTCATTTCCACCACCTGAGACAATGGTGATAAGATCTGACCTTGGAGGGGAGACAGCCTATACAGACACACTGCTGACCATGATGAAACACAACAGCGTCACCGAGAATTGATTAGTTCATAGCAGAAAATCATGAACCATGTCCTATGGAGTTATGGAGCAAAATGTAGCTAATACGGACTTATATGGAGCCTAATTTCATTATAGCACAAAGTTTACCTTAAATCTACATGTATCAATGTTTGGAGGCAGAAATGCTTTGGGCTGTGGCCTCCAAACAATGCCTGCCATTTTCATGACCCAATCATGGCATTGATTAGCCTACATTATGCTCCAGTAAGGTTTGCGGACGCATTCTGTCTGACTGCACTGTCCTTGTTTAACCTATTTTTGCGGCTGAGGTTGCAACATCCCCACCAGCAGTTTCAGCACAGGAAAGATGAGCTCTGATATATGTTCGAACAACTCCTTCAGATAAAATATTTTGGCCGAGCGCTCAGATGCATAACAACTTGTGTAATTTTCATCTCAAAAACACTATAGCTGCAGATACTGTGGTCACTCTCAGATCCTTATCACGCCTACACACTCCGAGCCTCAGAATATAAACTCAGTCAGAGTATTTTTTACTTGTCTACACTGAAAAATAACCTGACTCTAATTTGCAGATTTTTAAAAAATCTTTATAAATGCCAAAAATCCCTCTGGCCTTTGTTTGATGTTAAAAATGCAACGTCCCAACTTATTTATCATAAGCGCCGCACGATTATACAATCGAACTTGTGCAGAAATATTTCAACAATGCTTTTGTCTGTTTAAATCTGAAGTGCCGCGCCGTGCTGAGACAATTATGGCTTTGAGCTCTTTACATAAATGGGTGTGTCTTTAGATCCAGCCCCTCGAATCTGTTCACAGGGAACTCTTTTATTTGCTTTTTGGCTGACAGCACTCGAGGAATTCAGAAATCCGCCCCTGCGCTGGAGATTTTTGCTTGGATATCCTAAAACCTCGTCTGGAAATTTTCAACATTTTGCGCAGTTTTTTTAATTTTTATCTTTATTTTTTAGCGCAAATGGGCCGCGAAGATAGATCTTTGACAAAAATGAACTAGGACGAATACAAAAGCGAGACTTCAGCTGAGAATGCTTAAAAAAAGTATTTTGGAAGAAAGTCTGTGTCTCTACTCTCGGCCTGTTTAAGTCTGCCCTACATCTGACTCCTCTTGGTCCGCTTGCTCTGTAGCCTCTGCCCCACATTTTTTTTTTATTTAGAGGATCTCGGTCACCAACAGCAGCACCAGCAGCAGCACCTCCTCCTCCTCCTCCTCCTCCGCCGGCAACAGCTGCGTCAAAGTCGCAAAGTTGGAAATGTAGCTGTTTTTGCGCACTACGGAGTCTCCACAATGGACTTAAAATCCGAGCTCCTCAAGTCTATCTGGTACGCTTTCACGTCGCTGGACGTCGAGAAATGTGGGAAAGTGTCCAAGTCGCAGCTAAAGGTGAGCGGGGAAAGTATGCGCAGCCTCTGCCTTACGGGGACTTTAAATGGTTGATGTCTCACTCGGGCTCTGCCTCCTTGCGTGTCTCATATGTAGTGGATCTTATATTTGTGTTTTTAACATGGGGTGTCCGAACCTGGGCTATAGGGAAAAGCCCTCGTGTGGCTGACACCATGGTCTTAACTTGAAGGTGTGGAAGTCCAGTTTGTGGTCCAAGGCTCAAAGTTCAACGTTTGTTTGAGGCAACAAAAAAAAATACAGGGACATAACATCTGTTTAGTGTCGAGGTCTCAGCGGAAAAAGAGAGACACTGGGAGCAACCTGTTTTTTTTATTATCGCTTTCATATTTTGTCCAGTCCAGTTCCTACATGCCTGACTGAGAGGAGAGAAGAATCCAGGGAAATAGCAGAGCTGTCCTGACACGTTCAGCGGCTGAGGACTAATTATATATGCATGTGTGGGTAGATGAAGAAATATGGAGCTGCACAGACAAACCTGCAGACGCATACATTCCAAGTGCCATGATACTATATGTCTGCCGCTTCTGTTAGGCTCCTGAAGGTGTTTCGCCTCTCACATACATGCAGTACGTGAATGTCTGTGTTACTGCCTCTCCAGGTGCTTTCCCACAACCTGTACACAGTGCTGAACATCCCCCATGACCCCGTGGCTCTGGAGGAGCACTTCCAGGATGATGACGACGGCCCAGTGTCCAATCACGGCTACATGCCCTACCTCAACAAATATATTCTGGATAAGGTACTATCGGTGTCAAGTTATACACTGTTGTTGCCTATTGATGTCTTTATTTATCGTAATAAATGTGTCATACCAGCAGGAACTGTTCTTAACTCTGCAAAGGTTCCCCAGATTTGTCAGTCCTGCACCTCTTCATTCAAAGTGATTATTGTTATTATTACTGGTAGTAGTAGTAGTAGTTGTAGTAGTATTGTCACATCTGGACTTTAAGTATTAAGTTTCCCTGAGCCTTTCTGTGTGGAGTTTTCCTGTTTTAGTCATGTCTGAGTTGTTTTCCCCCAGGTACTCCAGCTTCATCCCACTATCCCACATCCAGAGATATGCATTTTTAGGTCAATGGAGACACTCAGTTGCCCCTGTGCGTGATTGTGAGTGACATCACAGTGAGTGACATGAATGATAAATGGTGGATACCAGGCACAACAGCCACCAGCAGAGCCCTGCGTGACCAAACCTTTGTTTGACATTGAATACAACATTGTATAAACATTTGTATCAATATTGATACAAAAGTGGATGAATTGATGGATGTCCCTCAAAATTTGACATTTCAAACCCGTTTTCTGGATTCTTTGACATATGAGGCATCTTAAAATGTGCTCTATAAAGATAACATGATCATATTATTGGCTGTTGCATTCTCTTGCTTTCATAAGCAGTATATGAACATCCGGAAAATGATTTATATCTCACTTAATTCAGGCAGGATTTGATAGGGCTAATGCACTGAGATATACAGATCAGATGAACATATCAGTATAGGTTCCAATAGACGAAATCACACACTTTGTCCACCTTGTCTGAAAAAAAGAGCCAAGTGTTAACAACATCAGCGACAGATTTGAAGGGATTTGCCAAATGGGGGATAATAACCAGTCTTGGGAAATATTAGTAATGGCGTGAGAGCTCAAGCCAAAAAGCCACAAAGCTCCTCCACCCAAGTCAAACTGACACAGCGTTTATCTTTGTTTACCAGCGACAAGTAAACAAACCTAACCCATTTTATCTTTATTAACTGAACTCTTTACATGTTCTTCACCTCTTTAGTGAACTTGCACCAAAGAGATGATTGATTCCCCTTGTGTAAACCCAATCATTACCAGCCCGTCTGTCTCACTTCAGGTTAAAGAGGGAATGTTTGACAAGGAGAAGTTCGACGACCTGTGCTGGATGATGACCAGGAAGAAGAATTTCAACGGGGTACCACAGGGGGCGCTGCTATGTGAAAGAGACTGCTTCAAGCTCTTCTGCTTATTTAACCTCCTGTCTGAGGACCGCTACCCGCTGGTGATGATACCAGAGGAGGTAAGAGAAGTTGAAGAGAGATGAGCTGAAATCAAATGTCAAGAGTGGCTTGATTTTAGGGATCTGAATGACACCCCTTTGGGTAATTGAGGGAAAAGGTATCTCCTTCGAGCCGGAGTTGAACCAGCGACCTAAGGATGCCTGGAAAGGCCACTACAGTCCTCCGCTCTACCAACTGAGCTATCGAAGGGACTTTTCGGGATTTTTGTGAGGGTCTCATTTGAGAAAAAACCCATGTGTATTTACGATTTAACTAGTGAGCTACCAAAGGCAGGCTTCAGTCTACACGTGTAGTCCATTTGCGTGTTGCTGAAAAGACCGTCCTTCGAGCCGGATTTGAACCAGCGACCTAAGGATGCCTGGGATACACACTACAGTCCTCCGCTCTACCAACTGAGCTATCGAAGGGATGCTAGTATCTGGCATTATTTATGCAAATTCCTGTTTATTGTAACTTCTACACATCAGAACACAAACATCTTCACATTATAGGTCAAGAGAAAGTATCAAATTTTCAACAACTAGATAAATGCAGAGCTATACATTTTTTAAAAAGTCACCGAAAATTAAGGTTTCCAAGGTGTCTATATGAAATATTTGCTTAGTTATGGTTAATATAACCCCAGCATGTGTTGTAGTAAAGTCTTGAGTGTTCTCGATTTGTTCGCTGCAGAAAAAAACAAGTGCAAGTAAGTAAGTTAATGAGTCTCTTCCTTCCTGCTCTTCCTCCATAATGCGTTTGGTTTCCTGTCGACAGAGACAAAAATAGACTGCCTTTGTACCGCCAGCGCGGTTGCTCTCCTCTGAATGTATACGAAGAGGAAGTACTCATTTCACCAACATCATCAGTACCTCTAGCATATCTTTGCTTTCGTGACCTTTTCTCGTGTTTCCATGCTTGTAGGTGGAGTATCTCCTCAAGAAGATATGCACGGTGATGAGTCAGGAGTGGGATGGAAAGCCCTTGGAGGACCTGATATCCCAGGATGCCACAGGGCGGGAAGAGGGCATGTCTGTGTGGAGCCTCCTGGAGCACATGGGTGCCGGGCGGCTGCTGAGGGTCACCAGTGCCGAGGCCTTCAGTCTGGCTTTGGATGAAGTCTTCCTGGAGATGTACCACAGCGTCCTCAAGAGGGTGGGCGTTACTTTTTCATCATCCCATCCTCTCCACCCATTTCTGTCTTCTCTCTCCACACCTTCGACTTCTGCTCCTCTTCAATGTTTGTTCCAGGGTTACATGTGGAAGAAGGGGCACGTGCGGAGGAACTGGACCGAGCGCTGGTTCGTGCTGAAGCCCTCCACCATGTCCTACTACGTGAGCGAGGATCTGAAAGACAAGAGAGGGGAGATCCAGCTGGATAAGAGCTGTGTTGTGGAGGTGGGAGGGGAAATGTGATGTAAATATTTATTTACAGAGTTTACAGGCAAATGCTTTGCTTTGGAGTCGGTCAGGCACGGCCTTTTGCGGGCATGAATCCAGTTGCAATGATAATCTGAAGGATGCTTCGTTTTTTCTCCCTCTCCTTCAGCCCATTCCTGACAGGGAAGGGAAGCGCTGCATGTTCTGTGTGAAAACCCACAATAAGACCTATGAGATGAGTGCATCTGACCAGAGGCAGAAGGTGGAATGGACTCAAGGTATGTTGGTGCCCCTGACCCACATCATTTTAATATTGGGACCACATCTGTCCCCTGACTCATTTTGGCTAGACTATGTAACAAATAAAATATTTACAGTTTGATCCTAAAAATAGAAAATTGGGCAATATGTGAGTAGCACAAGAAGATCCCAGGTTTGAATCCTTGTTACACTCTAGGAGATACTTAGTTTCCTCCTACAGACCAATGACTAATCAAGGTCAGTTGCCTCAAGGTGTGAGTGGGAGAAGAAATGGTGTATGCGTGTTCATTGCAATGGACCGGAGTCCATCACACTGTGCGCGAAGCGCTGAGCGTTTGACCCGCCGCCGATGTGTCTCAAATGGCAGCGATACAGACGGCCCTTCGCCTCCAGAGTGAGGGCAAGCCCTCCCTTCATCAGGAGCTGAAGCTGAAGAGACGGGTGCAGCGGGAGCGCAGCCAGCGGGAGCGCAGCCAGAGCACCCGGAGCAGCTGCAGCAGCCGCAGCAGCCAATCGGACGACTGCAACTTCCAAGACGTGGAGAAAGACAAGCAGGATTTAGAGATAGAAAGCATCATCCAGGTGGGGGTGGACACAGTCGCCGTTGATTGCGATACGGTGTTTTGGGGGGTTTTTTTGGGGTTTTTTTTTTATCTGATCGTCAATGGCGTCTTGCAGCATGCGCGGGAGTTAGAAACCAGGCGGAGGGAGGCAGAGGAAAAAGAGAGGAGGAAACAGAGGGAGGTGCAGATGGAGCTGGAGAGACAGCTGAAAGAGGCCGAAACGGTAAGAGAAATCTGTCCAGACGTCAGCCTTTATTTACAGTTCACTGAAAAGGGATCCGGAGTCCGTGCCATTGACTTGCTTGATCTGCAAAACACTGACATAAAAATTCCGAAGTAACCTTTAGTGATTTTTTTCGTATTGGGGACATAGCTGGAAAAGGTGATTCAGAAATGGGGCAGTTCTTTCCATCCAGTGTGTCAGTGTGCACAACCTGTGTGTGCGTGTGTGTGTGTGTGTGTGTGTCGTCCCAGCTGAGAGACAGCATGCAGGCAGAGATGCAGGAGAAGGCGAGGGAGGCTGAACAACAGAGGAGGAGGATCCAGGAGCTGGAGCTGACGCAGCACAAACTGGAGGCCGCTCTCAACATGGAGATCCAGGCTCGGCTGGAGGAGGAAAGGGCCCGACTGGAGCTGGAGAGGTAGCGGCCCAGGTCATACAGTAATCGACTTGTTTAGCCACAGGTTTCCAACAGGGGGTAAATATATGAATAAGAACAGACAGAGGAGAGTGGGTTCATGAATGTGACGTTACAAGTTGGAGAAATGTCAATAAAATGACAAAATATATGTATGTTTGGTATTGCTTGATGTGTTTCTGCTATAATGTTTTTAGGGACTATTTATGACTCACATGTAATGTTGCCAAGGTCACTGAGTTTTATTTGTGGCAGTCATAATAATGACAAACAGTAAAATCCCCCTAAAGAGTAGAGTCCACTGAGTCTCTGAGTCTCTGATGTCAGATATGACTAAACTCTGAGGACAAGCATGACTTTCATACAGCAAGCACGTCTGTGTTTGACAGTTTCTAAACTCTACACCAATCTGAACAGCAGAAACGTTGTAAGCGATGTGATTTCAGTCCTGGCCTCTCCTCCCCAGGTTGCTGGAGGTGGAAGATGAGAAGAAGAAGCAGTTCCAGCTGCTCCAGGAGCAGCAGAGGGCCTTGCAGTGCCTCAGCGCCATGCAGGATGCCTCGGACGGCAGCGCAGACGAGGACACTCCCTCCGCTCTGCACTCGGCCTCTCAGGAGCTCCAGGACCTACAGGCCTCCTGCCAAAGGAGCCACCAGCGCCTGGAGGTGAGAAGGAGACAGTGGGTGAATTGAAAATGTATTTAAACAATTTTAAAAAAGCTTAAATGATGTCGATTTTTGGTTATTCCAGGAGGTACAAGAGAAGCTGAGGAATGCCAGTCAACATGTACGGCACTGGAACGTCCAGCTGAACCGCCTGATGACACCTGTCTCTCCTGGAGGTGCAGTATTCTGTTACTCTGGGCCTGATTAAAGAGGCAATTCAAGAACTTTTGAGTTGCTAAAATTAATTATCATGGACGATGATATATTTATTTTACATATTACATATTACCTTTTTAGTTTCTGTTGTACAAACAAAACAAAAGATAGGAAAAAAATCAAAGTTTAGGGTGAGAAATGACAATGTAGAGGACAATTTAGATTATTACGACATAAAACACATCTCTAAGCTATCTTTTATGAGTAAAAAGAGAGATATCTTTTGTTTTTAAAGGTCCGCATTACTGTAATTAGTTTTGGCATCGTCACACATTTTTTACTTTTTTTCTTGGACTTTTTCTGTAGAGCGCCTGGAACAACGCCTATCATCAAAACGGGTGTGTCCCAAAAAGGAAGGAGCGCTGGCCAGTAATGAGTTTGTTTCCAAATTCAAGATACGAGCCTATCAGGACAGCCAGCTAGATGAGCTACAGGAGCAGATGGAGGCCGCTGACCTGACTGACGAAACACAGGGAAAATCCAATGGACAAGTGTGATGGTGACAGCTTAGAGAAACAGGATTTCAAAGTTTCATGTTCAGAAATGATAACAGAAATTCTGAGAAGGGAGAGTGGAAGTGAAAGGAAAATAATTTACCAAAAGAAAAGGACTGTATTATATTTATATGTTGGAATGCACACTAAGATGGAGAGCTAGCAAAGTGAAATGTGATGCGGGATTTAATGAAAACACGTTTGACTGTGATCAACAGAGACTTCCAGTTTTGTACAATAAAGTTTACTGTTACGTAATTAAAGATATCTGATATATTGTGATATTTCCCTCAATACCCTCTCTCCTACTAACATGTAATTATTTCAGACCTCCCAAGGTTTTCTGCTGTAAGTAGTGTAAGTACTCATATTCTATGAATTTCAGCAATTTCAGATGAAAATATTTCAAATGCTACTAAAACTTTAAGCCCCTAGACGAGACGACCTCACATTCTGCATCTGTCCTTCGATAGCTCAGTTGGTAGAGCGGAGGACTGTAGTGTGTGTCCCAGGCATCCTTAGGTCGCTGGTTCAAATCCGGCTCGAAAGAGTGGCTTTTAAACATAGACCAATGAGTGCAAAGCGCTCGACAGGGATTGCTGTGAATAACAAAAGACAGGCTGATTAAAACAAAGGCATTCTGGCAGGTTATTACTTACTGTGCACACTATGTGTGATCCTCATCCCATTGTCCAGCTCACAGGAGCTGTACTCTTTGCCCTTCATGTATACTTTGTCCCTTTGCTCTGTAAAAAGGGTGCTTCAATGCCAAGCTATGGCGTGGCAACCGGGAACTATAATTTTCTAAAGGAAACTTCCAGTGGGAAGTAACTTCAAATTCTGCCTTGGCAGCATTTTGACCAGGGGAAAAATATGGAACTGGTTGGTGATCAATTGACCGGTAACAAGCCTTCGATAGCTCAGTTGGTAGAGCGGAGGACTGTAGTGGAACCTGGATATCCTTAGGTCGCTGGTTCAAATCCGGCTCGAAGGAGAGACCTTTAAGTAAATATAACAGTAGAACTTGCCCACACATTTGACTTCACAGATGAGAAACCAGTCCCAAGAGCCGCACAACCCTGCGGCCATCTTCTAGATTGCATTGGCAGCTAGTTTTCAATAGTGCGAAATGGTTTTATAAAATGTCACTTGTCAACATGCTTGGATCCACCCATTTAATAAGATAACCCATTTGATAAGAACAGAGTAATGCACTTCCTCCATCAGCGGATCAGGTTATGCTGATAAAGATAAAATGTCTCATCTTGTCGTCGACCACAAATCTGCCCCAGGGTCACTGGGCAGTAGTCTCATGAGATGAGAACTGGATCTTGCCCAAACATACAAGAAATCAATTTGAAAAACTACTCAACCCAGTGGTCTTCTTGTAGTTTGACAAAAAAAAACAACTTAGCAACAGACTAACAAAAGCACAAGAGCATCAAGAGCATCAATTTCCCGAAAGCGAGGTTCCAAGTGGGGGACATTGTCAAATTCTGCTGATGACAATTTGGTCAGGAGAAAAATTGGAGATGCATGTGGATATTTAGGCAAAATATCCTTCGATAGCTCAGTTGGTAGAGCGGAGGACTGTAGAGGTCACACCCAGGCATCCTTAGGTCGCTGGTTCAAATCCGGCTCGAAGGACTGAGTTTTAAGCAAAATACAATACAACAACGGATCTCACCCACACATGAGCCACTGTCACATTACAGTTCCAAGATCAGCACAACCCAGTTCCCGTCTTGGAGTTTGCATTCGTAGCATCAATCAGGAACAACAATTTTCTTTGAAAATTTGGATTATCTGAGCCCAGCCACCCAATGGTCTAAACAATTTTCATTCTTGTGTTTGTGATCTTATCCTTTTGGTCGTTACCCACAGCTTACGACCTTAGGTTCGGGGGTTGGAATGTGGACAGGGCGGTAAAGGGAAAGTTTGCCTTGTGACTCATTCCTCTGTTCATCACCACAGATCAGTAGAGCGACTGCGTCACTGTCCAGTAAGTCCAGTAACCCCCTTTCTACAATCTCTTCGAAATATCTCCCTAATTTTTACACTTTTTTTACACTTTCTAAGGAAATTAAAAAGGCTCTGAATACTTCCACCACCACTGATAAAGGGATTTACATTATACGAATATTTTGCTTCGTTGTTTGTCTGGTTTAATTATTAAACTTTTACATGTTTTGACCTCAGGGTGGCACTGCAGAGCCATTGAATGACCCGGAAGCTAAACAAACCCTGTCCTGGATTTCAGTAAACATGGCGGCCACCATCAACCTGTCGTGTTTGCAGTGACACTTCTGCAGACAGGCTGAGTGGACAACGGGACGAAGTATTTATTTACAAACTGTTTAGGTTGTAGTTATATCGAAAACAATGGGTGTGTATTAACCAGTGTGGACACCTGTAGGTGAGGTTTACAGCATGCTGGTCTCAGTAGCTGTCCGAAGGCGGGGTCTGGTCTGTCTGAGCCGCAGACTGAGCTCCAGCCCCGGGTCGAGCCCCGGTTCCGGCCCCGGGTCCACGGAGGAGCTCCAGCCCCAGGAGAAGCAGCGGAGGCCCCGCAAGGACCCCGGCGGCTGCTCCGTGCTGTTGTTCCCGGGCCAGGGCAGCCAGTTCGTGGGCATGGGGAGAGGGCTGTTGAAGTACCCCAACGTGAAGGAGATGTTCAGGGTGTCCCAGCAGGTGCTGGGGTACGACCTGCTGTCTCTGTGCCTGGAGGGCCCCGAGAAGGAGCTGATGAAGACGGTCCACTGTCAGCCTGCTGTGTTTGTCACATCCCTGGCCGCTGTGGAGAAGCTCAACCAGGAGGACCCCCAGGTCAGACCAGTCTACTGATTGCTTTACTACAATAGTTGCAAAGCTTTGAAGCTTTGTGTGAGTGTGCTCATGTCTTCACATCTCTGTCCACAGGCGATCGAGATGTGTGTTGCCGCCGCAGGGTTCAGCGTCGGGGAATTTGCCGCCTTGGTTTTTGCCGGCTCGATGAACTTTGCAGAAGGTAAGCATCGTTTTTAACAAGGCTGACGCTCTCGGTGAGTCAGTATTTCACATTCGCCCGTTTGTCCTCTAGCTTTGTATGCAGTGAAGGTTCGAGCAGAGGCCATGCAGAAGGCGTCGGAGCTGGTCCCCAGTGGGATGCTGTCGGTCATCGGTGGGCCGCAGTCCCAGTACAAGCAGGCCTGCGAGGAGGCTAAAGAGCACTGCGCGAGTCAGGGCGTTGAGGAGCCCGTCTGCTCCGTGGCCAACTACCTTTTCCCCGACGGCAGGGTGATCGCGGGCCACCAAAAGGTACAGGCCCTCGGCGGCCTCAAAGTGTCCACTCTGCCAAACCTGGTGACCCCCTGCCTCACCCTACCTGTGGTTTCTGTCCAGGCTCTGGATTTCCTCCAGCAGAACTCGAGAAGGCTCCAGTTTGCGCGGACCAAACGTCTCCCCGTCAGTGGTGCTTTCCACACCGAGCTGATGAGTTTGGCCACTGAGCCCCTCAGAGAGGTGCTCAGACAGGTGGAGGTCAGTGAGAGCCCACTGCTGTCCAACCCCGCTCACGCACAGCATGCACACACTTGCACGCTCCGCAGCTAAAAGACACAAAAATGATTTTATTCAGAGGAATACATCTTGGTAATCTGCTCTGAGGAAAATATAAATGCCATAAAGAATATTGCACTGATTTGGATGATTGTAATGTAAAATAACTGTGTAGTTAATGCCTTGATTTTATAAATGTACTGGCATCCATCCATGATCTTACCTGCTTTGTACCCATTGGTGTTGCAGGAGTCTGTCAGAGCCTGTCTTGATTCCACATTAATAAGTTGAATAATCAAATCATTGTTTTTCCATGCGACAGATTGTAACAGATTCGGCGCGTATCGTGTAATGTACGTTTACGTTCCCCTCAGATCCGTCGCCCCGAGATCAACGTGTACTCAAACGTGGACGGGAAGCGCTACATGAATGAGAAACACGTGCGCAGGCAGCTGGTGAAGCAGCTGGTGTCGCCCGTGAAGTGGGAGCAGACTCTGCACGAGATCTACGAGAGGACGCAGGGCGAGAAGTTCCCCCGCACCTTCGAGGTCGGGCCCGGGAGGCAGCTCGGTGCCACGCTTCAGAAATGCAACAGGAAGGCCTTCTCCTGTTACGAAAACGTGGAAGTCGCGGATTCTGAAAAATGATGTGCGGACTCTGTTAAGAAAACAATAATGTGAGAGGCTGAACGTCTTGCTGCTCCTTTCACTGTGGACACTCTTCACCCGCAGGCCCGTGTGGCTGCTTCTCATTGTGTTTGTAATGCGTGTAATTAAATTTTTTTAATGAATGAGACTTGAGAGTGGTTGTCAGTTTAAAGTTTATTTTATGTCACATAAAAAGCACTTTCAAATCCGAAACAGAAAGTCCAGCTCCCTTTAATTTTAAATTAAGCAAAGCTACATATAATTTGTAAAAACCTCATAAAACAGCAAAGAAATTACTCTGGATATAAAAGACTGCAAGCCAGCAACAGTCCAGTCATGGAAAACAGGCTCTGTGACAATAATACTACTACTGTGTAGCAACATGTCACTGCTACAATACGCTGACCAGGACTGTGAAACCACTTCAAACCGTTTCCAAAAACGCCACGACAATTCAAAATCTCCTCCAGCCGCCGAAGACATGGAGTCCGACTTAATACCGCTCTTGAGAAACAATATTAAAAAAGGGAATTTAAAGTAAACAGCAGAAACAAATCACGTAGAAATAATCGTCAATCATTTGCAAACATTATTTTTTTTCTCAAATATGCCATGGCCGAAAAGACCTGCTCATGGCCCCTGGGGCTCTCCCTCTAGCCACAGTGCACCGAGCATGGTCACTGCAGCCACCAGTACTGCAGCCACCAGTGCCCCTCTGGTCCAGCCAGTGCAGGTAACAGGTTTCCAGTCAGACACCTGTCAAATGAAAGCGGTGTTAGACTAAAACACTGATAACCTGTTACGACAATGAGGCATGTCTGTCCGTATCTTAATTCAAGTAAATGTCCTCAGATCAAATGCTGTTTTGCCCGTCAGGCTTCGCTTAGCCTGACAGGCAGAGCTAGATTTTAGTGAAGCAGAAAAGTTTTGGTAACATATAGTTTTACACACATATTAATTACCCTATAAATTGGCCTAGCAGTTGCTGTATACATGGAAGAATTCTACAAAACCGTCTGGAAAGGAAGCCAACATTCAGTCTGTCAATAGCTTAGCTTAGCCTGGGAGTTGGTGCTAAAATACAGCCTTATGGAATGAGCTATCATTTCCTCAATTCCCATGAATACATTACACATCTCATTCTCACACATAACATTTTGAATCAAACAAGAATTTGGCTAAATCCAAACTACATTTTAAATGATGTTATCAGATTGTGAGAGTGCTGCTGATTGGTGTCAATCCAGGGAATATAAAGTAAGATCGACGCGTAGGAGCCACTTTAAAGATATGTAGTCTGTTGCAGAAATAGCATTAAAATACACACAGTCCGAAACTGGAGTGGAGAAACGGCTTGTATCCACTGATGTGTTAAATTACGGGACTATTGTTGTGAGGATAACAAAAAGCCTTTGGAGTGGCTAATATATGTTTTAATTACTTTAAATGTGGCTCTGGAATAGGCCATTTGAGACACAGATGTAGACACAGAGGCAGGTGTATAACCATAAAGAAGACGCATTACCCAGGCTGCCCAGCCCTCAGCCCTGTGGACCCCCAGTCCAGGTGCAGTGCTTGTTATCCAGGCCTTCACTGCTGCCGACACACCCTGGAAGCCCAGTATCTGATTGTGCAGGTCCCTGGACGAGAGACCAACTCCAAATTAACATTAAATTAACATTACTTCACAGACAGACACATGAAAACTCAAGAGAAGCTCTTTATTTTTTAATTTCATACCGACATACGGTCCTGGTCAGTGCATAAGCGGGTCTCAAGATGTGCAGAGGGGTTGGGAATCTGTTTGTCTGTCTGCGGGCCCATTCCCGGTCCAGCTGGTCTCCAATTACAGCTAACTGACGCCCAAAGGCCCGTGCTTCCCGGTTGTTGACCCTGTGACAGACACAATGCTCGCTTTTATGGTCAATCAGGTGTATGAAGAGAAAGATAATCCTACACCCGGGCAATTTCCCAAACAGGAGCCGCTTTCATATCTTGTTTGTTTATGGTTCGTGCGCTCTCAGACGGTCTGTTGCCTGAGGCGAGGTCTTTCTGCACTGTTTTCGTAACACATGCAGAACCTGTGCTGTACCTGAGGTTTGCGTCCAACAGGGTGCCGGTGTCCACCTCACCAGGTCCTGCCTGGAGGGACACGGCACGCCTCGGCTGTCTGGTTTGTTCCACCATCTTGTTTTCTGTGGAGAGAAACCAGTATTATGCAAATTTAAGCGCTTTAAGCATGTGTGAGAGAGAATGATCAGACAGTGGGCAGATAATGGCTCCATGGTTTGAAGGTGTTTAACTTTGCTTCATTTCCAACGCTCATCAACGGGTTGTGTAAATAGAGGGTCACGTGACCAGGATAGGCGTTGGTTGTGTAACCCTGGTGAAAGTCCAGGTTGATAAAACAGGTTCAACTAGGTTTGCTGAGGTGACGTCATCTCTAGGATTAAGTCCAGCGCTCGTGGCTACTGCGATTGAGAGTGCATGCAAGATACACTTTGCATGTTTTTCATGGTCAAAGCTAAAAATGTAATCATCCTTTGAGACTGATTTTATGGCAGCTTTCTGTGTGTTCTACCCAAACAAACAGGTTTCGTCCCACCTACGTGCACCTGTCCTCGGACTAGTTCCTGTTGTGCCTGCACTCACGTGTCTTAATGCAAATGCTCCATTTCCATAACTCAAATCACCCAAACTGCCCTCAAGTCCACAACAACAAGAATCAGCTAAACTCAAAAATGTTCACCTATGCTTTAAATATTTGTGGTTGTTTACTCTAAAGTGTCAATCCACCATAAAGTATTAGAAAAAAGGTCTCCCAGTACACAATTTATTGCTACAATGTTTATACCAATTTAATGTCAACATGTAGACCTAATCCAAAATTTGGAAATCTTGACAACATAATCCCAATATAGGCTCCAAAATAACAGCCACAAGGCATCTTTGAGTCTTGATCTTGCGATACTGTATATCGTTTGTCATATTGTCATAACAAAAGAGATGAAGTCATGCTGTCACCCAAAGCAAACAGAGGTCATTTTGAAGATCAGAATTGCGGGATTACACACTAAACCCACAGACATTATTTCATTTTAACTACATTTCAAAACGTACGGGTAGAGTTTGTTGTGTCATCACGATCATCTTTCAAGATATTAAGACAAGATGAATGCCCCCCCCCACCCCCCTCAACGTGACGGTAAACAGGTGTATGCGCCATAAAAAAAAGTGTGAAACGTACCTTTCGTGTAGATTAAAGTAGACGCCGCCCTGTAATAAATGTGAATACATCATTAGTGACAATTCTGAATTGAGAATTGAGAATAAAGAAATATCCATGTAGGGTTCCCTGTACTTACAGCAGCGTCCTTTAATCTTGTCGCTCTCAGGTAACTGCCGCAAACATGGATGGCCACACCTTTTATCTATTGAGTGAGGTAATAGACCAAAAGGGGGCGACGTGTGGATCACATTTGCATGGATGAGCAAAACAAGGCAACGTTTTTATTCAGATGGGCTATTATATTTAACAAATATCAAATATAACAGGTAGCTTTGTTCTTTATATATTTACATATGTACATTATGACTATGTTCAACCCTAACCTTTTTATTTAAAAATGCCATATCGGCACTTTACTTTACTTCAGTGTATTATAATCGTATTCTCCGTATAAAAAAAAAGAGATGAGAAAAGAAAAGAAAGAGAGAGACAAAAAACAAAAAACAAAAACTTTTCCCTCCTTCTTCTCAACTTGCCTGTCTTTCTGGCATCAAATTAACTAAAGGTTTGTATCTACCTAAGTCAATGCTGTTACCTAGGTCTTTCCATTGTTTTTGACTGGAAAAGCAACTATCCAAAATCATATCATCTGAGTACTGTTATAGTTCATCCATTCTTGAATGAAACTATAAGGAATTCCCAGTTTGAGATCAACAAAGTAAACTATGTATTTTGGATATCCATCTGCGCTTCAAACGTGTAATTAAACCCATCATCAATCCAAACAAAACCGAGGCTGACATCTGCTGGTCGGCGCTGGTAACTGCACCGCGTCATGACGTCACTGCGTCCTCGGTTGCTAGGTTATCCTCCCGGAAGGACTAAAACCTTAAAACGACGTCCTTTAACACCCCGAGATGCTGCGTATTTATCACTTTTCCCGACCTCGTCGTTTCGCCGCACGGCGAGGTTCAACGCGTCAAAATATTTAACAACATTTTAAGTCAGACTTTTATTGTGAAGAGTAGTTTGGCCATCGAAGGGGTGAGGCGAAGGGAGGAGGGGGGGCGTTTCGCCAGCTTCACGACGCCTGGAGAGCCCGTCGTTTTTTTAGCTGCGTTAGCAGTGGACGGCTAATAACATCATGGGGGCGTTGTTTTGTGTTTAACGGGCACCGAAACGCGCCGTCCAAGGCAGCATGCAGCCCCGGTAAGCAAGGTGTGGTGGGACTGCAGCAGTGACTGGGTGATGTCCGCCCTGCCCCTGCAGCAAACGGGGAGGACTCAGCGGCGGCAGCAGCTAGCGGAGCCCGTCCGGCCAGCTGATGCTGATGACTGGCTGTTTCCTGCATTGATTTACAGGTAGGTGTCGATGCCTCGGTGCAGCCTCGCAGGCTAGCCCAGCTTGCTTACCCTGTCTGTCTGTCTCTCTGTCTGTCTGTCCTGTGCTCCACCCTAGCGGGAGGCAGCATGGCCGGTAAGGTGAAGTGGGTGACGGACATCGAGAAATCGGTGCTCATCAACAACTTCGAGAAGAGGGAGTGGATCCCAGTCTCGGAGAGCGAGGACTGGAATTTCTACTGGTGGGTTGTGTCCTCCGCATCACGGCAGCGTCTCTAACCTGCGAGCGTTACGCCGTAGGTACTGTGTGAGAATCATGTTGTCAGCTGTGACAACAGTCTGAGGTGATGCTTTTTGCCAACTCAGGTTAAAGTGGCCCGGGCCTTTCCAAGTGATCATGCGAGATGTGATACGAGATAAGTGAGAGAGGACGAGGGGGAAACACCCTTGCATTGCTTTCATTTTCAAGGCCTCGGGGTAATAGCTTAAATGAGCACATGGAAGTGTTTGTCATCTTCTAAATGATGCAGATCCATCCATCCATCCGTCCACCCATCCATTAACTTCCCAGTTTAATACCCACTTGGTCTCACAGGGAGGGTTTGCTAGACAGGTCGCCACAGTCCACACACATTACAGTCGCCCTCACCCAGGGGCAATTTACAGACTCTGTTCGACTGAATCGTAAATATTTTGGGACTCTAGGAGGAAACTGCGGTGTGCAGAGGAAACTCCACTCAGACACAGGGAAAACAAGCTAAATTCACTCCACCATGTCACTCATGTCCCAACTAGATGTTGCCGTTTTGTAAGTTTCACACAAGCCAAAATGGTTGTAAACGAGTGAGTCAACATCCAAAATGTGCTATACATATATATTTTAAAGACAACATGTTTTTAACGCAAAATATGAGTCTGAAAAGGTAAGTCGTCACTACAGGCACTAAAGGAGGTGGTGTGGAGATGAGGCCCCCGGATCTGCTCTGAGACCAGTCACTGTAAACAGAGTCTTGTCAGCGTCGTGTTTGTCAATGCCTGAGTGATGACCTGCGCGGGCCGGTTCTGCGCGGGCCTCCTTGCAGGATGAGCATCCAGACCATCAGAAATGTGTTCAGCGTGGACACGGGCTACCGCCTGTCGGACGACCAGATGGTCAACCACTTCCCCAACCACTACGAGCTGACGAGGAAGGACCTGATGATCAAGAACATCAAGCGCTACCGCAAGGAGCTGGAGAAGGAGGGCAGCCCGCTGGCCGAGAAGGACGAGAACGGCAAATACATTTATTTAGGTATCTCAAAGTGTTCCCACCTACAGCCTGGCGGCGGGCTGTCCTCGGTCTGCTCCAGTGTCCGCTCCGTCTCTTCACAGATTTTGTCCCGGTGACGTTCATGCTCCCGGCTGACTACAACCTCTTTGTGGAGGAGTTCCGAAAAAACCCATCCAGCACCTGGATCATGAAGCCGTGCGGGAAGGCCCAGGGCAAAGGCATCTTCCTCATCAACAAACTGTCCCAGATCAAGAAGTGGTCCAGGGACAGTCGCACGTCCACGTGAGTCGAGTCAGAACCGCAGCCTGAGTAAATACGAGCACCGTCCTGCAGCGAAGTGCTGTGTTCACTCAGACGACATAAACATAGGAGCATGGACGGATTCTGAGGCACATTAGTTCCCGTAACATGTAGTCAGGAAGGTCAGTCATATGTCCCTTCGATAGCTCAGTTGGTAGAGCGGAGGACTGTAGAGGTCACACCCAGGCATCCTTAGGTCGCTGGTTCAAATCCGGCTCGAAGGACAGTGTTTTCAAGTTGTGGTGACATTAACCAAAACACGTTTGTTTAGGATGATGTTTCAACAGTCCTGAGAAAAGTGCCAGACCTCTTAATGAGTGGAAGTTGAAAGATAAAGTTCTCACACAGTGTTCTTTAGTCTTGTCAGGTTTCTACTCATATTTATTCATAGTAGCGCCCAGATCCACGTGAAGCTTTGGGCTTTACTCACACAGTAGCACCCCCTACTGGGTACTAGGTCCACCCCTGCACCCACCCCAGCCACTGAGTTGGTAAAGCGTGTTTGAGCGTGTTTCTACCTGTGTGCGAGGGCCCCTTCGATAGCTCAGTTGGTAGAGCGGAGGACTGTAGAGGTCACACCCAGGCATCCTTAGGTCGCTGGTTCAAATCCGGCTCGAAGGAGGTGACTTTTGACTAAAATCTGACTCGAACCATTTTAAAAGACCAGACTGGACCTGTTGCCCCTCATACATATGTACAGTATTTCTGAAGTGAAAAATTCAGTGTGGTATTCACTAACCAGTAGCAAATGGATGTTTAAATATGTATATATTAAATATGTATGCATTATCAACATGTTAACCTTTACGTAATTGCGGCTGTGCGATACTTTCAATCCGTGATGTTTTTTTCATATATAAACTAAACGTTTTGCCAAATGTCAAAACTGCACTGTTGTCTCCCCGTCCTTTCGCCTTCAGGTTTGTAGCGGCGTCAAGTGGCAAAGAGGCCTATGTCATCTCTCTGTACATCGACAACCCGCTGCTGATCGGGGGGAAGAAGTTCGACCTGCGCCTCTACGTCCTGGTCACCACGTATCGGCCCCTCAAATGCTACATGTGAGCTCCGACCTCCCCGACACGAGTATCGAGTTATGACCGCGGTCGAGACAGCTTGAATCAATCAGCGTTGGGCTCCTCCCGCCTCTCCGTCCTCAGGTACAAGCTGGGCTTCTGCAGGTTCTGCACGGTCAAGTACACGCCCAGCACCAGCGAGCTGGACAACATGTTCGTGCACCTCACCAACGTGGCCATCCAGAAACACGGGGTGAGCCGGCAACCGTCCGCACGAAGGCTCATCTGAGTGGGGGACAAAGAAAATCAATACCTGCTCAGACTCTGTGTGTGCGTGTGTGTGTGTGTGTTTAACACGCAGGATGACTACAACCACGTCCACGGAGGCAAGTGGACGGTCAGTAACCTGCGCTTGTACCTGGAGAGCACCAGGGGGAAGGAGGTGACCAGCCGACTGTTCGACCAGATCCACTGGATCGTGGTGCAGTCGCTCAAGGCCGTGGCCGTAAGTGGACTGGAGCGCGACATTACCCTTCGTAAATTCTGGTCACACAAACCTGGTGATCTGTGTGACTGCCGCGGGGGGGGGCAAGGCAGCGTGTTTTGATGTGGGTCAGACGGCTAAAAATAACAGTGAAAGTTTGCATTCACCCGCTAGTGGACACGTTAGTACTACTTGTTGCGTAACAGCCTTCGATAGCTCAGTTGGTAGAGCGGAGGACTGTAGAGGTATCCCCAGGCATCCTTAGGTCGCTGGTTCAAATCCGGCTCGAAGGAGTGACTTTTAACCCATATACCACGACGTGGTACTATCACGTCACCTTAGATGGAGCTGTATGACCTTATCGAGTTCGACTGGGAAAACCTGGCTTTGGCAGGTTGAAGGAAAGAAGATCCGACTTGATTTGTGTGGTGCATCCGATTTAATGGAGGGGTAGATGAAACGCTGTTTGCCCCTTTGAGAGGTTTCCTCGGGGAAACGGGGCAAGTCACAGCACTGCACAGAGCAACAAGATACCGGTTTGCACAAAAAATACGCAAAGGTCACATTGTTTCGAGTACTTTCTCCAAATGCTTTGAAATAGCAAAAAACCTTTAAAAAAAGCTAAGATGATATCCATGAGAGGAAACAGGCACTTAATACAAGATTGTGGTTTAAATCCTGTTCCATGCTGAGGCTTGTAACCATATTTCAAAGTTCACGTGAACATATTGATTGCTAGGCCACGGTGCAGCTGGAAAATGCATGGAATGAAGTAATCGATCTTACCACTCTGTCAAAGCTTGAAAGTTCCCCTTTGCATACATTTAATAGCAATTCATCACCGTATGTCAACAGGTCGTCATGAAAAAACGTAGGTGTCCGCTGGACTTCACTGTACGGTCTTCACCGTATGATATCAGTCTCAATGGTACGAGCGCACAGCAGGGCACAGAGAGTTCTCCTGGTTGATAACAAGGCTGTGTTCCTGCCCTTCGATAGCTCAGTTGGTAGAGCGGAGGACTGTAGTGGAATCACCAGGCATCCTTAGGTCGCTGGTTCAAATCCGGCTCGAAGGAGGTGCTTTTAAGCACAGGTAATGATCATCAGTCATTAGATAAAACTGTCAGCTTCAGCTCGACTCCAAATATCCCTCAGTGCATCAACAAGGACTTGTTGAGCCAGTCGGGTTCAAATTCTTAGAAGCCTCAAAGGTAGAGTTGTGAAATCGCTAAAGCCATACGAAAGGTTCAGCATGTCCTCTGAAGATAAGATAGAGGTCCGCCACTGGATTTCGAGCCACGCGGCATACCTCAGAAACCACAGCAGCACTACTCACACAGAAGCGGTCTTTTTTTTTTCGCCCTCTCTCTCTCTCTCTGTTCCTGTTCGGATGCTGTTTATAGCGCGCGTCCTCAGTGGATTCTAGCCGTCCACCTCTTGTAAACACACAGCTGTCAAACCAGCCCTGCGTGGCGGCCCGCTGGCTTTTAGCTCGCCGCCTAATGCCCACTTCCCCTTTCTGCTAAGCGATGATGCTCACTTCCCCTTCCAGGCCTCCGCACATATTGCCACCCCTGCTTCAATCACCGCCTCTGCCTCGGCCCGTTCCAAACCCGCCGCAGCCACCCGAATGTGGGTCAGTTACCGTCTCCTAATTCCCTCTCCTCTCTCTCTCTCCCCACCCCACCCCACCCCCCCACCCCCCCCTCCCTCCACCAGCCCGTGATGAACAACGACAAGCACTGTTTCGAGTGCTACGG
Source organism: Karalla daura (assembly GCA_029224185.1). NCBI lineage: Eukaryota > Metazoa > Chordata > Actinopteri > Chaetodontiformes > Leiognathidae > Karalla > Karalla daura. Next base: position 12,455,137 of record CM055209.1, on the reverse strand, counting down.
CTATGACATCATCATCGATGACAAGCTCAAGCCGTGGCTCATCGAGGTGAGTGACCGAGGCGGAGGGGAGCCGTCACGGCTCGCGTGGACTCGTGGGGGAAAAACATGTTTTGGATCGCATTCCTGAAAAACACCCAACGCATGTTTTGCAACATGACGTGCTTCCGCGGTGACTCCGCGTTCCTCTCCCTGGGCTGTTGCGCAAAGCTTTAAATGCCCTCCAGGTCGAACTTTGTGTGTGTGAGTGTGTGTGTGTGTGTGTGTGTGTTTGCGTCTCTGTGTGTCGAAGGTGTGCCCACGACTGAGTCATTGGATCATTAAGCGAGAAAGCGCCGCCAAAAACACCGTTTTCAACCCGAGCGGCGTGGAGCCCCGTGCCGGGCTGTCATCGCTTGGAATAGGCCTGACTCATTTACAATGCAAATCCCCAGGGCGCGATAAGCGACTGTCGTGTCCGAGCGCGCCGGTTTCGACGGCCGCGGGTTTCCAGGCTAGGTCGTGGGCTATTTGCGCCGGCAGACACCAATCCGCTCTATTCTGGGCGACACAGTTAGCTGGCGGGGCGCCGGCGGTCCTCAGTGAGCAAGCAGCCAGAGCAACATGTTCCAAAAACCCAGTCGGGCTCGCTCTCCTTTGTTCACCATTCCAGGCACTCGCATTCGCAGGCAGGTAAATGCGGCTCAGCAGAAGCCGAGAAGCTGAACTCAAGAGTGTTTGTGTGTGTGTGTGGGCTCTCAGGTTCGGGTTGTGGTTGTAGTAGTGGTTAAGAACGGAGGTTGCCACGGTTACAGTAAGGATAATCCCTCGAAGGGATTGTAACTTTTATAAACGTGCCGGAGTCAAAGACCGAACCAAGGACAGACCGTTCACCATCTCTATGCACTTTTCAACAAGACTGACAATGGTTAAATAAAAGAGATTACCCGACCACAACTATGTTGAGAACTATGTTGAGCATGTAGCATATAAAACACAGACTTGTGAATGGAGAAACACAATTCAATTCTGCCACGCCGTGCTTGTTGTACGATCTGACAAAGTTCACTTTGACTTCCACTCAAAGTTGTGAAACCTTTTATGTCTCTGTTTGTCGATACCATCGCTCCCTGGGCTCTCACTTGCCAGTGCGTATGGAGTATGTGTTCTCTGAGTGTGTGTTTATGAGCCGGGCAGTTATTGCGCATTAGCGGCAGAATTTCCTGCCTGATAAGAGCCTCCATATGAGGGCGGGAGGAACTTCCACAATGTGTTCATGCCTGCTCGGGCCCCCAAAGTGCATTACAGAGCTCTTCCTGTCCTCGAACGTAAACGACCGGCCTCTGTCTCCGTCTGGGCCAGGTGAACGCCTCGCCCTCGCTGACCTCCAGCACAGCCAACGACCGCATCCTCAAGTACAACCTCATCAACGACACCCTCAACATCGTCACGCCCAACGGGGAGATTCCGGACTGCCGCTGGAACCGCAGCCCGCCCCGAGAGGCCCTGGGCAACTACCAAGTCCTGTGAGTGAAGTCACAATCTGGTGAAAACAACACCCGGCCACTGTTTAGCCTACATCCTAGAAGCCTCTCAACATCAATCATAGCCAACCCTTCGATAGCTCAGTTGGTAGAGCGGAGGACTGTAGTGGGAATCCCAGGCATCCTTAGGTCGCTGGTTCAAATCCGGCTCGAAGGAGATGCTTTTAAACATATAGCAGTGAATGTTAAAGGGCTGGCTGGTTAAAGCATGTATTCTACGGTGCCAGAGTTTCCACCTTACTTTGCAAATTTGGTGACACACATACTCACACTCCGCATGTTCAGAGGTTACCTCACAATCGGCAGCTGGAGTCAGTGTCAGTGAGCCTTCTTTACATGGTAAACCCATGTGAAAGCAACCACAACACAAACACTTCACTCAGGTTTTTTTTTTTCAACATAACGATGGATGAGTGCTTTTGCCACATTACATGGTACCTCCCAGACCCTTGTCTGTTGCCGAATGTCCCTTCGATAGCTCAGTTGGTAGAGCGGAGGACTGTAGTGGGAATGCCAGGCATCCTTAGGTCGCTGGTTCAAATCCGGCTCGAAGGAGGAGCTTTTAAACACAGACTAGTGAGAAGGATAGCTGTGAATGGTAAAGGGCTGCCTGCTTTAAGCATCTGTTCTGCGGTGCCTAGCTTACTGTGTACATTTGGTGACACACATACTCACACAGCATGTTCAGAGGTCACCTCACTATCGGCAGCTGGAGTCAGTGTCAGTGAGCCTTCTTTACATGGTAAACCCATGTGAAAGCAACCACAACACAAACACATGTTTCTTAATCCACTTTCAACAACCAAGCCCTTCACTCAGGTTTTTTTTTCAACATAACGATAGATGAGTGCTTTTGCCACATTACATGGTACCTCCCAAACCCTTGTCTGTTGCTGAATGTCCCTTCGATAGCTCAGTTGGTAGAGCGGAGGACTGTAGTGGGAATACCAGGCATCCTTAGGTCGCTGGTTCAAATCCGGCTCGAAGGAGTGGCTTTTAAACACAGACTAGCGAGAAGGATGGTAAAGGGCTGCCTGCTTGCAGCATCTGTTCTGCAGTGGTTGGTATTCGGAGACACACATACTCACACAGCATGTTCAGAGGTCACCTCACTATCGGCAGCTGGAGTCAGTGTCAGTTAGCCTTCTTTACATGGTAAACCCATGTGAAAGCAGCCACAACACAAACACATGTTTCTTAATCCACTTTCAACAACCAAGCCCTTCACTTAAGTTTTTTTTCCCCAACATGACTATGGATGAGTGTATTTGCCACATTACATGGTACCTCCCAGACCCTTGTCTCTTGGGGACTGTCCCTTCGATAGCTCAGTTGGTAGAGCGGAGGACTGTAGTGGGAATACCAGGCATCCTTAGGTCGCTGGTTCAAATCCGGCTCGAAGGAGATGCTTTTAAACATGGCCTATCACGTGTCCATGTTAGGGAGGTGACTGTTAGCTGTCGTTTCCACGACATGGTACCGACTCGGCTCTACACGACTCCACAGAACGTTGCGTGCCTTTCCATTACCTGGAATGTGTTACCCGGTGCTGTTTCTCTAGTACCTGCTGGGCTGAGTAGGGCTGGGTGTCAGCAGAAACACCAGTAGTATTTCATTTCAGTGCCTCCAGCCTCTTCTGGAACAACACTTTTCCCCTCGCTGTGGCAAGCAGCCACATATCCAGGATCAAAACGATCACCACCTTGATTTCCTGTATTGTGTGCATATTGCTGTTGTTGTTGTTGCTGTTGTTGTTGTTGTTTTTCTTTGTAACAGGGCATAACATAGCAAGAATGAATGTCCAGAAAGTCAATGTCATCTCCACGGATCCTTAGATGTTTAGTCATATTTAGCTGACTGTAAAGTCAGCGACATTCATCCTGCATTTTGAATCAACCAACACATTTCCATTAGGATATTTTAGCCTGGGCCAAAACAGTACTTCTGCTCACTTAATCTACTTGTATAGCTAGAATAGAAAGTATTTATTGGTGTTATGATACAGGAACAAAAAAAACTATTATCTTGATAGCATTGTCTTTACATATGAGCCTAGTTTCACAGTTGCTGAAATGACAGTGGTAGTAGTGTAAGGAATTCATGCAATTGCACACAATGTAGAGAGAGTACACACATATTAGTAGTCACTACAATAATATGATGGAAAAGTAACCTCCTTCGAGCCGGATTTGAACCAGCGACCTAAGGATGCCTGGGGTGTTCCACTACAGTCCTCCGCTCTACCAACTGAGCTATCGAAGGGGCCCTAGCAGAGAGGCAGAAACACGGGCGGGGGGTGGTGACCTGGACTTAGTGCTCCATAGGGGGTGGGGGTGGGGGTATGGGGTGAGTGGAGCCCCCCCTCTGCACTCCATATAAGGGCAGAGTGGGGGTGGGGCAGGGGCAGGAATCCCCTCACATGTCTGACTTGCCCTTCGCTCCCCCCTGCGTGCTGCTAGGTACGACGAGGAGCAGGCGCAGAGCGAGAACGCCGAGCGCGAGCTGCGGAGCCGCTCGGGCCAGTCGCTGGGGTCAAAGGGCGCCAAGGGGAGCGCGGGCGTGCGGCCAGTCGCCGCCACCTGGAAGTGAGGCAACACCGCTGACTCTCCTCGGGGCTTCCTGTGCATTGTTGCAGGATCCAACATAAGGACTCACTCTGGGGACACGACACAATACACCCAGGCTGGTTTTGTGTTTTTTTTTGTTTTTTTTTTTAAACCCAATTGTTTAATGGAGGCGTGCTCCATATCTCCACAAGTGACTGATTCTCCTGCTGTTTGGGGTGGAGGAGTGGTGGGGGTGGGGGTGGGGGTGATCGATAGTGGATTTTGAGAGCCTAAAACCCGGGTGTGTGTGTGTGTACGTGTGTTTGTGTGAATGACTAACCAAAAAAAGTAGACATTGTGTCAATGGGACTGAAGGTTAAACCCGGTCGCACATATCTCATCAAAAGCAGCAGGAGTCGTCCAGCCCGAGCCACGCTCCCTTTGAAGAAGTGGATGAGAGAGCCTGGAAGAGGAAATTGAAACTGCACTGCAAGCAGAGGGAGGGAGGGGGGGGGGGAGGGGGGGGGGGACGTCAACTATGAACAGAAAATAGCAAATTCACTACATCAGTGGGAATAAAAGGTTCCATGAACGTGGAGGATTAGAATGCCCCTCAACTCAACATGATCAGCCTAAATTTACTAAAAAGATGGAGCTCTGTGAGATACGGTAGAAAGTAGATAGTAAGATAAGCGGCATGAACTGAAACAAAGTCTATTAGGATGTAATATACAGGTAGTCACAGAGGCCCGAAACACGTTTAGTGATGTTTTTTATAAGTGCATTAACAGTAGGTATATGCAGGGACGGGGAGCGATTAAGATTGATTGTATACAGCGTTGAACCCTATTGCACTTTATGACTTTGTTTTGTCTTGAATATTGCTGGATGTGTTGCATTTTGAGTTGCACTACACATCTGCTGCACATCTTAAATACTCATTTCTTTTGGGTATATACATATATTTATGCATTCTTGGCTTGTAGCTGCTTATTTATCGCAATCGACACCGGAAGGGCGTTTGGAAAGAAGACTGCAGTATTTCTCAGTTTTTTTAGCAGTAAATGTTGTGGTATTTTTAACACAATTACAGCTGATGCTTTAACAGCATTAACAGACATTTGAGTGTCACCTCAGAGATGATTTGTGTGTTTTTTTTGTTTTGTTTTTTTTACGAAGCGGTGCAATTTTTGTTTCGTCTTTTGTTCAGCTGGTGTCGGAGCTAGACCGCTCAGACTTGTACTCTGAAACAAATGTTTTCTGCCTATGAGGAAAATGATGTCGGAAGGGCTCAGATGAAAACGTTTCAGTGACTAAACCTAATTGGTGCTTTGTGAAATTCTATCAGTGGTTCCTCATGTAAAAAACACAAGAAAACTCGTTGCTATCGAGTACGTTGCAGGCCTCTTGATTTGCTGTCTGCACAAAATCTAAATTATGTATTAAAGGGTTTTTGTTTCTCCTCACTTCACTTTGGTAGGAGGCCTTAAACTACCCTTTGATAAATCTAATCTGTCTGGAGTTAAGATTCGTCCGAGGTCAATCCTTCAAAGGGCAAATGACCTTTAAGTTCTTTATGTAAAGTACGTCTCTGCATGGCATTGTTCCTTGACCTTGATGGTTTCCTTTCCTCCTCCCCCTTCTCCACCACCACCACCACCACCACCTTGTTTCCCCTGGCCCTAGAGCTGGTCACAACATGCCGAACAGCAGCTAATATAGAGGTGTGTGAGCCGCAGACGCTATGCCCTCTAATCACATTCCCATGTCTGTATTTTGTTAGTTATAGATGTCCAGCTTTACCGATCCAAACAGTGTTTGACAGTCAAATGAGCAACCAGTTCAACATGGATCTAGTGACTGGTTTTGCCTGACTCCCATCTTTTTTTTTTCTTCTTCCTGTGTCAGAATCGTATTGTTTTCCTTTCGTTCCTGTCTTCCTTTCAATAAATGTTCCATATTGGTGCTGCCAGTAAATGACGCTGGTTTTAAAGTGAGAACAAGAGGGAAACTTTGTCACGATAAGGTTGAAAGGACCCCCCTCAATTTTTGTCCTCACAGACCGCTTGTACATGTCACAGTGTGCGTTACACCACCCTCCATTAAATATATCTTTTCAGATGACAGAATTATAAACCTGTTGTGGTGTGTAAGAAGCATATGACATCTGTGGTGTCTTCTAAAGTTAGTATTTTCAGGTATTGATATCATTCTCTTATTATGTCAGTGTCAGTTGCTTGATATAGCTATGATCAGACAAACACACTTCATTCTGCTGGTAAATATGTTAGATTTTTGTAGCCAGACAAATAGATAGATAGATAGATAGATAGATAGATAGATAGATAGATAGATAGATAGATAGCAGTTGATCCAAATTTTAGATCACTCAAATTTAGAGTCAAAGTCAAACCAATCCTTATGTCACTGTGGGCCCCTGGAAGCCTTCGTAGGGACCCATTGGGGCCCCAGATCTCGGGAAAGCGGAGCCTCAGGATAAACTAATGAGAAAAACCCTTTTCAGGGGATGTGACGTCAGGCTGCCGCACCTCTGCTCTCTTTGCGTAAAGTTAAACGCTGTTAAATAGTGCAAAGTAAGACGTAACCGGTATCAAAATAAAGGTTTGGAAACCCGCCCAGACACCTTCATGCGGGAGCCGATATTATCTAGAATTTACTGTTTTCACCAAGACATAGAAAACAAACAAATGTTAAATATTGCAGATATTAATTGTAAACAATCTAGGGAGAAAAATTGAAATTCTCAGCAATCTTTATATTAGCACTGTTGGACGAGAACCATCTGGAGGGCCCCACATTATGAAAGAATTTGCATCCACAACATGTCCAAAGAGTTTTAATTCGTGGCAGCATTCGTGGCCACTGCCACCAATGTATAAGTAGCAGTATGGGTAAATGTAGTCTGTGTTTAGGGCACTTTGAGTTTTTAAAAATACTGAATACTACGACGACGTCTACTATTACTACCACTAACAATAATAATAATAATGATAATATAGTCTTTTATTTTGAAGGTCTTGTACCGGACGTGGTGTGTGATCACCTCCGGCCAACTGACGATCATGTCAGTCAGTTAATCGATGGTGCCGCTGCTGAGCAGAAACAGGCGAAAAGATTTGTAAACTGGCACCAACTACGAGGCACTTAATTCTCCTCTTTAACCCGAACCACCCAGAGGAATAAACCCGTACAAGGTAAGCTCAGAACCGGACTTTTAGCTTGTACTTTATAACTTTTTTTAAAAAAACTGAGACGGCTGTGTGGTTTAATCGCTAACGGCAGGGCTACTTCGCTGCTAACGTGAAGTTACTTCCCGATGGGAGTAGGTGGGAGACGTTACTGAGATGCTGCACAACAGTTAAAACTGTTCCTTATACAGTATTAACGGTCCGCTGGGGTGATCTCAGGCATGCTTAAAGATTTCCAGTTGAAGTTTCACTGCGCAGCACTCAGACTCGGTTCAGTTGCTGTAACTTGGGTGTTTGAGGGGTCTCGATTAAGTCTTGTGTCGATCCAGCACCTGCACCGTTAGATCGACATTCACGATCTCGATATTAAGTATTCGGCTCGCTTTGAATCAGGTCTATGTCATATCTTAAGTCCAGTTGTCGCAGAGGGGGGAGACTTGAGCTTCATTGCATGGAGTGACAAAGGGCGGGGCGGCGTTCACAAGCGCAGATAACCCCCCCCTCCTCCTCCCGGTCCTTGACTTGACATCTCCTATCCCGCATTGTACGAGGACTATATCGTGAGATTTTCCTCATTTCTGTGCAGAAACAGGCGGCTCGGGCTCTCTCGGACTGCTTGGTTTCGTTTTTGGGCCCCTGGCTCAGTGCTCCGTGCCGCCGGTGTTGTAGTTTGCGCAGTGCCAGTCTGCTGCCAAGTCCAGGTCTGACATTTAAAGGGGAGCTGGGACGAAAACACACCTTAACCTAACCTGTGCTCCGGACGTACGGCAGGTCCACCATCACGTCCTTACTCACGTATACATGTTATATTGATATGTATGTAAATATGGGTAGATTTGATCAGAGACAGGATGTGATGTAAAAGATGAGTGTGAGGTCATCATGTGCCCTGTCCTGTCCATTCATGTACTCCAGTGAATGAAGTGAGAGGTAAACAGTATGGGGAAGTTTCTGGTAAAAATTGTCAGTGTTCCAACTCCTGATTCTGATTCCTCCTCCGATTCTGGCTCACAGATCACAGTAAATGCCGAATGTATACGCACTTAGTTCAAGTAAAGGTTTCCAAAGGTGCTTGTTTACTTTTATTCGTTGCTAGAATCATGTGTGACAGTGTCTGCTGATTGGTTGGACAGGTTATTGCACAGCGCTGATGTAAACAGCTCACATATAAAGGTCTTCGGCGTGTTATCTGAGCAGCTTGCTAGCTTTGCGTAAAGTCACATGATCGTTCATGTGAGCGGCTGACAAGACAACCAATCGGCCCTAAGCATACCCGTGGTTGCCAGATAAGAATGAAAAGGAACTACGCAGAAGCTGACCAGATTTAAAACAAAAAAAAAAAGGGTAAAATAGCATCTTGGGCATCTCTACTGATATGTCCATAGCTTCTATATGAACACCTATGAGAACAAGCTCCATTCAACCAGTCTAGGAAGTCCTGAACCCGGGTTGCATGCTCAGGCACAGCTCGTCAGAGCTGAGGGTGTTTGCAGGTAAATATTTACTCTCAAATCCTTGTCAACATGACGCCATGGGACCTTGTGAGCATGAGGCAGCTCACAGTCATGTCAGTGTCATGGCCCAGTGGAAGTTACCAGTCAGGGAGATGTTTAGACATACCCGGTGACCGTGCGTCTGTATCCATGTGCTTAGAGGGTGCTTAGTAGTGTTGTCGGGGTAAAGAGGTAGTGAAAGCCTGCGAAACAATGTGATAGTTCCTTGTTTCTTGGGGAGGAGGGGCAGACCATGTGAACTGATTCCTCCGTCACAGAATCGGGCTAAACTTAGAAGGAGTACTCCAGTTCAGGCTGCCCTGCTCTCCATTTACTTTTCAGGAGAGCGCGGGTGCACACGAATCGATTTCTAGGGTATTCAAGACGTGTCCAAACCGGAACCCTCTTGCTCATGTATTACTGTCTTCGGATCCCGTGAACTCGTTGCACTCTTTCAAAGGAGAACTGTGTCCAAAAAATAGACGCGTGCAGGTCAAACATAGACATGGATATATAAATAAAACAGACACACGGATATGCAATATCACGTTATGAGAAGCAAGAAGTGCAAGCGTGTTGGGAAACGGGCGTGAGTAATTGCTGTTTTTCATAATTTTCAGTGACTGTAATCAAATCATCTCGAGCAAACATGAACAAAACGCCTCAAGTGGAAACAGCAGTGGGTGTTAGCCCTATTTTTGGATGCATTACACCTCAACAGAGGTGGAGCTTTTCGGCCGCAGGCCGTCCGGTGTCCTGGGATTCAATGAAGCGGCTCTAGAAAGTTCTTAAAACGTCCAGCTCCGGGCTCCTCTTTCGGCTTTTACGGAGGTCGTACGTGGCACAGGCCAGTCACAGGAAAAAGGGCCCGAGCGTTACGTCAGGATCTCCCCTTCCCTGTCATGTAACACTGAATTTCCCCCCATTATGTTGCTGTCCCTGCTTGCTGGCGCGTCCACTGGAAAATGCCTGAAAGTGTGGAACAAACGCCATTGTTTCTCCCTGACTATGGGCCGCGGGGTCCTCCGAGCGGGCCGGGCGGTCAGTTAACGCCGCGGCCACAGTTGACCCGGCGTTGACGGACCAACGGTTTCATTGTGTGCTGTTTTCGGAGCCTTTTGACCGCCGCTCCGAGCTGGGCCAGCGACCTGGCGCTCTGTCTGAACTGTTCGTGATGTCTTCCTCCTCCGTCCCTCCACCTCAGTACACAGTGATATCTTTCGCTATTGGTGTTGCGCCACAACTTATAAATACATACCGCATTTATACCACCTTACACATTTCATTCCCAATTGTCTGGTTATTGTCTGGGTTTTTGTTTATCTACTTAAGTATTCTCATTCTGGGTAAAATTTACACGTAACTCTGTATAAATGTTTTTGATATAGTTATGTATCTGTAGTTATGCATCCCCAACAAAGTGTGTGTGTGTGTGTGTGTGTGTGTGTGTGTGTGTGTGTGTGTGTGTGTGTGTGTGTGTGTGTGTGTGTGTATGTGTATATATGCCACCTTGTGTATGTGTATACTGAAAATATATTTCCTTGAAAGCAGATGCTTCATTCATACAGCCTTATACCACAACAATACTGCCTTATGTGTGTGTATATATCAGTGAATTTAGCTTTTTTTTTGGTTGAGAATTTTGACTCAAGTCCTTAAACATACGCTCAAACATACTTCTCACATCTTTAAGTCGGCTCGTTGGTGCCCGTAGCAGCTGCTCCTAATTCGATTGGCCGATGAATCGATTCATCGCTGGGTTGTCCTGTCACCGCGTGGATATGTGGGAGTGAGTCACGTCGAGGCTTTCGCATTGTGAAACGTGGTGCGCGCAGGCAGCTGCCGAGCTCACATGAAGAAGGAGGCCAGAGGTGATTGACTGACGGGGGGGGGGGGGGGGGGGGGGGGGAGTCGAGGTCCCGACCCGCCGTCGCCGTGGAAACTTCTGACCTTCGGGCCTACGTGCTGGAAGCGCGCGTCCGGCGTTTGAGAGGCGAAGGAATGGCTCTATTTCTTCTTCCTTTTTTTTTTCCAGGGTTTAGCAACGTCCCGCTGTGAAAGCGCAATATCGAGGGGATAGATGAGCTCGGCTCGGGCCGTGCTCCCCGCACGGCCGGCGAGGCATTGCAGGCGCTTTCATGCAACAAAGGAAGGAAATGGAAACGCTAAAAAAAGGGAAAAAAAAGCACAAAATGAAATCACCCCCAGCCAGATAAGTAATATTCATGTGATTAAGACACGAAGCGTTGCGGTAGTAGGAAACTCGCAGGGTGTTTTCATAAGCGAGTTATGTAATCGGCAATCTCCTCTTTCGGCCCCGGCATTAGCAGTTGCACTAAGCTCCTTTTTAATAGTGTTAATGAAAGGGCCGAGGAGAGTTGCAAGTACGTGGGGCTATTCAGATTCTGTCAGAAAACGCTACGTTACCCTCCCTAAAGCATCGATCTCTGCGTAGCCGCATCATCTTATCAGCAAGATGGCGTACGGAAAGTTGATGTGAAACCCTTTCAATAATAGATTAATCACTGGAGGCTTTTAGGGCCAGAGCTCTCCGGTGAGAACCGCCAGCTGTCTATTAAGTGCAGTGCTCTGTGCGGTACCACAGCTATTCGGCAATGTGCGACAGTACGGACAGAACCCCGGGGCTGCGCAACACGTCGCCATTTCACCGCGCTCGGTCGGAGTGTCGTCACCGCCTCAGACGCCGCGGGTCACGACGCCTCAAAGTATCCTCACACGTCCTCGAAATTGTACATTCCTTCAGGCCCGCAAAAGCAAGTCATTCCCTCTCATTTGGGCTAAACCTGCTGCTATCAGTGTGGTCTTACCGACAGTTTATCAGGACAACCGAATATGACAAAGCGGCTTTCGGGATAACTCCCTTTGCTGCGCACGCCTCTCCCACTGTCCCACGCGAGCCGATTCGACGGGGCCACGACGAAATGTGGAGGGCCCTGCCCGCGTCCCTGCCTCTCAACTCGGCCGATAAGCCATGACGCCTTGTTATCCACGAGTGACGAGCGCAGGCGCCGAGGTCGGCTGGTTTCCGCTGGCGCACATGCTGGATCAGGCGTCTCGCGAACGGCTCCGGGGCAGGTATGTCGGCTCGTGCCTGTCAGTTTCTGTATGAACCCATCCCTCCGGTCTGTGCGTCTCACTGGCTCCTCCGGCTCCATTCACCACGCTCAGCACTCTGAGGGCCAGAGACAGACACTGCGAAGGGCGGTTTGTGGGATGGATTATGCTTCTACACCTGTGGGCCTCTTGTGTCCAGCATACACATGCCGCGGCTATGTCTGAAATCACTCACTGCTCTCTACATGCTTATGACACTATGTAGTCTATACATTATACTGTGTAGTCTACATAGACTGTATAGTCCTCTGTATAAGGCCTTAACAATACATAGGCCTAAGCAATATTTAGTTCTCTATTGGCATGTACAGTTTAGAATATATAGGCCAATATATAGACTACATGGGCCTATAGTCTATATAGATTGCATAGTCGTTATATATATATGTACACTACATAGTCCACTCCTTGTGTCCTTTAGCTGCACCCAGTTTTCCCCTCTCTGTGTCTGTCAGACAGGTCAGGGCCGTCTCATGTGTCTGTCACTCAGACGTGACTCAGCGCCTCTCGTTTCCAGCCGTGCGACGCTGTCAGCTCGACCGTCCGTCTCTCCACCTCCCCCTCGCGACAGGACTCAGGTGGGGAGCCCTGGGGAAGTTCAGCATGTGTCACGTCAGTCCCGGGCTGTTGACCGCGACCGAATTCCAGCAGGCCGAGCACACGGGCTTATCAGACTCGCATTGTTGCGCTCGATTACGCAACCACTTAAAAGCCTGCGCTCCGAGAACCCCGATTCGGCGCGGCTTTCTGCTGAGCTGTGCGCAGGAAGCCCCGCTCTCGCACGTCCGTGCCCCCGCGCGACCACGAAACTTTGACTCGACCGGAGTGGACTTCAGACCTCGACTCGGTCAACAGTGTTGTTTACAGTGCTGGGTCAGGCTGTGCTCAGTCGTTCCAGTCGATCCCCGGGTGTGCGGCCGCCGGTTCCTGTTTGCCGTCGATTGCGTCGGGGGGCCCCGGGAAACGGCCTGTGTGACGGCGGAATTCCCTGTCGGCCGCCGAGTTCTGCCCAAGAACTCTCAGACCAGCTCGTCCGTCCCTTTTCACCCTGGTCCATATTCTGGTCCAGTCGAGGAATGGATGAACGGGGCGATCACGTCCAGTGTCCCAGATGAACGTGATGTTTGGTCGCATCCGTCCCAGGCCTGTATTTGGGTAGCGGTCGTTGCTGCTTGGTTGGGGGTTGAGGGGGGGGGGGGGGGACACTCGCGCTCAGCGGTTTCTAATGTCAGCCGACTTGTTGCCATGTTTAGAGAGGATATTTGCGGCTCATTCCATTTGTCCCTTGTGTGTGCGCGTGTGCGCGTGCGTGTCCCTCTCTCTCATGCTGCGGCCGTGATGAGTATGGACAGCTGCTCGGGGAAACCGGCAGGCGAAAGGAAGAGATGACACAGGCCTGGATGCTGTCTGATTTCTTTTTTTTTTTTTCCATATCCAGGGCGTAGGTTGGACCGGGCCGCACGCACGGCACAGGAATACGAAAGAGGATCAGAGGCAGCAGGTGACTTTGGACTGCCGCCGCCGGCACACTTTGTTTCGTGTTTGTTTTGTACATGTGTGACCGGCGTTTTCAGATTCGAGTGCCGCCAAGAACGAGGAAGTAAGAGCAACCCCAAAAAAAGTAAATAGATGGATAGATAAGTAGAGTCAACCGAGGCAGAAAGTCCATGGTGGTGAGATTATTCGATGATGACTTGAAAGAAGGAAGTTAAAACTGGAATTAAGAAGGAACAGTAAAAGCTGCTACTTAATCATCATACAAATATTTCTTTCTACCTTTTTTTTGCATAAATTCTACACTCTTTGCTCAGAACTACCAAACATTTAGTTATTTTCATGATAGATATAAGAAGCATAAAAAAGTTGTTTATATGGATGGCTCAGCCCTTGTTAAAATAATAGTCTTCTCTGGTTTCGAAATAAAACATTTTTGCTTCGGAGTCAAAACATAGTGGTGTACGACGAGAGAGTTGAATGGATGATTTTCTCCAGAGATGCTGACGGGCAACATCTGTGTGTGTGTGTGTGTGTGTGTGTGTGTGTGTGTGTGTGTGTGTGTGTGTGTGTGTGTGTGTGTGTGTGTGTGTGTGTGTGTGTGTGTGTTTGTGTATGTGACTGACCTGACTGTAAACTGCAAACGGACTTTAAAGAGGAGGATTGTTCCCCCCGCTAACAGTGACCATAATACTACCCTCTGTCCGATCCTTGCCACGGGCCACTGACCATTGACCAGCACACACACACACACACACACACACACACACACACACACACACAGAGCGAGCGCCAGTCCTCATCCTCTGGCCGTCTCCCTCCGCTGACAGAGGCCCTTTGTGTCCACGCTTGGCTCCAAAGTGCATCTTGTGTGATCCGATCACAAGTGGACGGCTTCAAATCAGAGACGGGTGTTTTGACAGACATTACTCGCATCTTATTTCAAGATTGGCATTCATGTCTTTACGGCCAGGTCGTTACAGTATACAACTCAGTTACACGGCTGCGGGGAAATTTGGGGATTCTCCTCCATCCAGAGCCTCATTATTCACCCTCATCCAAGTGGCTTCCTCAGCTCTGAGGAGGAGAGGAACCGAGGGAATCTGCCAGAAAGTTGCCCCTGTCCCCTTTATTTTTATTTGTGACCATGACAAGATGGAACGCAAACACATATGAACGGCTGATAAACCCTGTGATTGATCTTGCTAAAGCCCACTGCTAAATCCCACTGCTCTTTCCACTCATCCTTCAAATAAAAAAAACCAACAACAAAGCAGTCCGATTGGTGACTTGTTGTGTCGACTCCTGTCTTCGAGGTGCAACCGAAGTCAAGCTGTCAAGTAAAACCCGACGGCCACTTGAGATGCGCTGGGTGTCGGCGCGGTCTGAAAGCTCGCGACCAGGAGGAGACACCAGATCTGGACAGGGCCGCCGAGAGCAGGGAGAAAGAGGATGGAAGGGGAGGAATAAAGAGGCACTGTTGAGTCTGAAATGATGGACGCGAAGAGGGAGAGAGGACCAGAGGAGTGTGTGTGTGTGCGTGTGTGGAGGGGGTGGAGGGTAACAGAGGACTGACTGTCAGACCGGTCTGAAGGAAGCGGAAGCTGCCTGCAGCGGGCTCCGCGAACAGTTTCTCTTTCTCTCCCTCTGTCTCACACACACACAGACACACACAGACGGGCGGACAGACGTGGTTAAGCGGGGGCTCTGTGCGCGTCTAAGGCCACCTCTGTGGGTTAAGTCATGTGGCGGTTACACAAATGTATGAAGACACCCACCTGCTGCCCCAAAAATGGCCGAACCAGACCAGGCCACTTCCTTTTTTTTTTTTTTTTTTAAACTTTTTTGTCTCTTGCTCCATTCCTCTTTTCGTGCCTCAGCTCTCCAAAAAGCGCGGCGCACCTGTCGCCCCAGACACGGTTAGCCGCGGTCGGCCCCCAGCTGTCGGTTTCAGAGGGGGAAACGGTGGCGCCGTGCGCAACGGCCCGGTCCAACGCGTGTCTTCCCGCCTCCGCAATGCTCAACGCTTCACCTGAATCACTCAAACAACATGGCGGGGGTTTTATAGCCGGGGTCGGAAGTAAGATCAACATTCAGCTAGAACAGTGGCTGAGTACTGTGAAGATGATGGCTCGGGTGTTCCAAGAGGAACAAGTGGAACAAATTATTCTAGGGAATATTTTTGAGAATATCGGCCTCACTGGTTTCCTCCTTTATGACAGTGAATCGATTATCCCTGAGGCGCGGAAAAACATTTCATAGTTAGCTTAGCTCAATACGACAAAATAAGTCATCGAAAACAACAGGCCCAGCAGCTATTTTTTTCCACAACTTTTTTCAAGTGAGCTCTGATCACACTCATGCATGGTTTGTCTCGATTTTCCCCCAGGCCCCACGCGCTGAGTGTGACTCAGGGCAGCAGAGATGTCAGGCTCCTACGATGACTCCATGATCGACGTCTCCAGCGACAGCTTCTGGGAGGTGAGAGAGAGCCAGAGACCCTTCGCGGGGTCGCAACTCTTCCCGGAACATTCAGAAGAGTGCCTGATGGAATGCGTCCCATAGATGGATCGATGCAGTGTGGTTCTGAAGGCAATAAATCATTAAAAAGTCACCCCCCCCCCCCCCGGTGTTTTCCAGGTGGGCAACTACAAGCGGACGGTGAAGCGGGTGGACGATGGAAACCGACTGTGCAACGACCTGATGAACTGCCTCCACGAGCGGGCGCGCATCGAGAAGGCGTACGCCCAGCAGCTCACAGAATGGGGCAAGCGCTGGCGCCAGCTCATAGAGAAGGGTAGCTAACGCCTTGCCGTTTCCTCCACGCGGGGGCATGATGTCAAATGAGTGCGGTCCGTTGAGAGCAGGTCCCCGATGGCTGTCCCCAGGTCCCCAGTACGGTACACTGGAGAGGGCGTGGGCCGCCCTGTGCACGGAGGCGGAGAAGGTGAGCGAGCTGCACATGGAGGTGAAGGCGGCCCTGATGGGGGACGACTTCGAGAAGCTGAAGAACTGGCAGCGCGACGCTTACCACAAGCAGATGATCGGCGGCTTCAAGGAGACCAAAGAGGCCGAGGACGGCTTCCGCAAGGCGCAGAAGCCCTGGGCCAAGAAACTCAAAGAGGTTCGGCCCGAGTGACTTTCAGACGCCGACGATAGCCACTATTATCATCTTTACCCCTCGGTTCACATGATTACATAATGCCGACTCGCTATTGTTTTCCCCGCATGACCTGCCTACTTCACGCCAACAGAGCAGCTCTGTGATTTTTGAAACCTTAGCTACAGTGTGTGGAGGTGGCAACCCCTCGTCGCATCCTGTGGCTCCGACCGTCAGTAAAAGGGAAGGAAGCCCAGAGGGCGTGCAGGGAGACCTCCACGCCACCCCTCAGTTCAAAACCAGGCCACCGTATTTCCTGCCGACCCCTCATTTTCAGCTGCCTGTTTACCCGGACACACACACACACACACACACACATACACAACCCCGTCGCCGTCCATGCATGCAAATGAGAACGCGCACGTGCCGGAGTTTGTGTGTTAAGGAGCCATGGGATGTGTCGCAACACCCCGTTTCCTGTGCGAGTGATGTCACGGTGACATCCTGACCGAAAGAAAACATAACAAAACAAAATGCGAATAGAATGTAGGTCCGTAGCCACAGTGATTTTATTGATCCGGGCAGACGGGGCGAGGGAGGAAATGAGAATAATTAGCCGCTCGAGAAAACGATGGGCTGACGTAGACAAGGTCAATAACAGACATGTGAGCGTACGACACGCTGGGTTTGATTCATGAGTCCTTGTGTTGGATGGTTTGTGGTTTAGGCAGGACATGCCGGCTCTGGCCTCGGCCCAGGCTGCCCCCCGGGCACTACCCCATGGCACCGCTCTTTAAATAGAAGCAGCGTGAGCGAGCGAGTGAGCGAGCGAGTGAGCTTCCTCGGCGCTTATCAGTCTTGCAGTGTGTATTTTAAACAAAGCGACCCGGGAGTGGTTTATTCCTGTTGTCCCTCCACGCACAAACACATGAGTTTCCAAGGGATTATTCATTCATTCCAGTAACCGTGTGTCAGCAAAGCTGGACCTTTAAGTGGGGGTGACATGACACTTTTGCAGACTTTTATGAACAATGTCACATTTCCTCACAATGTTAATAACGCATGTAAAAACAAAAAAAACGTGCATTAACAAGTGACCGACTCGAGGCAACTCTCCTACGACTTCCATTCCATCCCCCCCCGTTTGACCCCGCAGATGGAGGCCACGAAGAAGGCTTACCACTCGGCCTGCAAAGAGGAGAAGCTGGCAGCCAGCAGGGAGACCAACAGCAAGCTGGAGAGCAACAACAACCCCGACGCCCAGAAGAAGCTCCAGGAAAAGGTGGAGAAGTGTCAGCAGGAGGTCGGGAAGGTAGGGCTTCCTTTTGTCCCCCACCATGAATAGAAAACACACTTTGATACCCCTAGTGGACCAAAAAGCGTACACACACTGAAAACGCATCACTCAACCAGCTTCCACTTTGTTCTACTATCAAATATTCCTTTTTGTCAGGATTTTAACCCCTTTAATGTATATATTAAAGGGGTTAATATATATATAACCAGAAGTGACTATTCTCTAATATCTGAATTTCCCCATACTGCTTTAGCGTGTAATGTTCAAGTAATGCGTTATTGTCACTTTATAGTTCTATAACGACAGTCGGGTAGAAGAGAGGACAAAAGTGAAGAATGCAGCAACAGTGCATTAAACAACCCCATATTAAGAATAAAACTGCATGAAATCCTCAATTACAGTATAAACATAAGTGTTTATAAATGTTCATAAGTGTTTATAAACTCTTACTTTAACCAATGAACCCTGATGCTGAGGGTGATCGTAGTTGAGAATAATGAGAAATAAACAGGTTTCTAACCCGTTTGGTCAGAAACCGTTGTCCGCGCTTTGACGTCCTTTCTCGCCGGCAGACAAAAGAGCGCTACGAGAAGTCCCTGGACGAGCTGGAGAAGCTGACCCCGCAGTACATGGAGAACATGGAGCAGGTGTTCGAGCAGTGGCAGCAGTTCGAGGACAAGCGCATCCGTTTCTTCAAAGAGCTGCTGCTGCAGGTGAAGCAGCACCTGGACCTCTCGACCAATCACAGGTGGGACAGGGGGACCGACCGCACGCACACAGACGCACACAAGTCTGAGAGGACAGGGACCGGCCTGGAGAATCACGCGTTTTGTTTTTCTTTCTTTTTTTTTCCGTCTCGATAGATTCCAGACAATCTACCACACGCTGGAGGACACGATCTCTGCCACGGATGCTGAAGAGGACCTGAAATGGTTCCGGTCCAATCAGGGACCTGGGATGCCTATGAACTGGCCCCAGTTCGAGGTACTACACCTTCCATTGAAGCTCATGTAGAAGGGAGAGTAGACAGTGTCTCTCAATAGCTGAGCATAATAATAATAATAATAGTAGAAATAAATCATATTAATGTTATGCTGAGGAAATTCCAAATTCCGTTGAGAGAGGAGTCTTGGCTTGGCTGCTTTCTTTTCGTTCGTTTTGTTTTTTTGTCCCGAGCATTGTTTTGGAACGCGACAATTTAGAAAAAAAAGAAAACAGTGCGGCACGTAACCTGTCAGACAGCTCCAGCAGGGGCACGCATCCAAGAGAAACCTGAATGCATATTTATTGTGCTCGATGCCAGACTCTGGTATCTGCGTGGTCCTCCCCACCAGGCTTTCACTTTCCACATACTAACAGTTGTGCAGCTTCCAGTGTGTTCTCTACAGGCTTCGACTGCGCCGTCCGCATTAAACCTGCCTCTGTGCCTGCCTTCCACCCCCCCCCCCCCCCCTTCCCCGCTCCCCCTCCCCCACCCTCTCCCCTCCATGTCTGACAGAACTTGGACTGGTCCCGTCCTCGTCCCTCTAAGAGAAGGTCCATTGTAGTGAGTTCTGCATGAGACGGCTGCTCTTTTCACAGCCATGGGAGGAGATCCTTCTCTTTCTCTTTCCCCTCAACAACGACAACAACAACTCACTCTTTACTGGTTTCCATCCGAGTGTGTGTGTGTGTGTGTCTGTTTGAGGTGGTTGCGTGTGTACCTTGTGTTCAGATTTCCAAAATGTGGCATTAACAAGACAAAGTCAGCACTCTTATTGGAATATGCAGACACCGCAGCACCGTCCGGCCTCGTCGCACTTACCAATACTTCCTCCATCTACTGAATGCAGGATGTTAACGTCCCGGCGAACCTTTGACCTCTGCGGCCCCTCCGCTCGTTATTTTGTCCATGTGAACCCTGCAGTCCATCACATGATGTCACCGAGGCCCAGCGCACTGAGTCTCATGAGGTCACGAGCCCAAAAGAGCAGGGCCGTTTAATCTCCAAAAGCTCCAGGGGCCTGGTAAATCAGAAGGGTCACAGAGCCTTTTTTTTGGGGGGGGGGGGGGGGTGAACCAGAAGGCCTCGTTGACCATCATAACAACTTGTTTATCTGAAAGAGGGACGGGGCGTCTGCTGTCGAAATTCTGTCGATTCTTCGTGGAACGTCCAGCGGCAACATGGGAGATTGGGATCATGCTGTGAGCGCGTAGCGATGGATGTGGGAACTTTCCTCCTCCGTGGAAACCGCTGAACGTAGTTCCAAGGCGGATAACGAAACCGAGGACAAAAACACTAGGGACGGAAGAGGAATATTCATCCCTCCATGGGGGAAATAAACATGTTCATCATCAGCAAAAAACCCCAAACAAAACCCTATAAAAAACAATATTACCATAGAAATGGTAAAAATAATATATAAAAACATAAAGAATAGTAGTACATAAATTGAGTAAAATTATTTTAAAAAACTGTATCGTTAAAAATAAAATCTTAATATAATTTTAAAAATATATATTAAAATTTGAATGTAATGACAATTACTGAGCAGCACATTACTTCAAAATAAAAAAAGATAATCTAAGGTGTGTTTCTGTCGAGGCTGGGTCTCCACTGTGGTGGCTCGGCCTGTGGTGGAGGGCAGACTCTCGGGTGCTGTGCTTCTCTCCGTCAGGTGACGGATCCTGTTCATGGTTGAGTCTCATTTCCTCAGGCCTGCGCCGCACTGTGTAAACACACACGCACCCACACACCCACACACACACACACACACACACAGGCATGTCCAGTGTCAAGAAATCCAGAGCAGGTGTCACGGCCTGAGAAATGTTTGACTTTTTTTTTTTCCCCCCCTTTCGTTTTGTGTCTAAAACTGTCAGACTGTGTGGGGGTGGGCGTGCGTTGCTGTGCTCATGCCTGCGGCTTCTGTGAAGGCACGTTTTGAATCGGCTCTTGACTTCAAGTGTCGGAACGGTTTTGTAACCTGTTTGTGTGTGTGTGTGTGTGTGTGTGTGTGTGTGTGTGCGTGCGTGCGCCCACCAGGACTGGTCCATAGACCTGAACCGGACCCTGAGCAGGCGGGAGAAGAAGAAGCCGTCGGAGGGCGTCACGCTGACGGGCATCAGCCAGACGGGCTCGGACCAGCCTGTCCAGTCGGCCAAGACCAGCAGCAGGTACGTATCGCACAGCTGCCCCGCCGACTCGCTGTTTCTATCCCCAGCCGGCTCGCAGAAACCCAGCATCTCAGCAGCTCTGCAGTGCACTCTCTCACACACACACACACACACACACAAACACACACACACACAGGCAGAGAGCCTCCCTCGTCCAAGGAGATGATCCAGCACGCCTCGAGAAGGTCCTCTGAAGGAATGCTCGTAAAACGTTGCATAAACTACACCCCCCCCACCACCACCACCACCACCACCACTCCTCCCGGGAGCGACGTGCGGTCGCTACGGCCGTTTCCGCGGCAACCGTAAACATTTCGTCGCAGCTCGCCGGGAAAGAATCCGTCCGTCCCCTCGGGAGCGCCGTCGGCTGGTACATGGTTGACGGCGAGCCAAAGGAGCGCTGTGGAAATATTACTCTCTCTCACACACGCACACACACACACAAACACACACACACACACAGAGGCTCGGAGCAGACATATTAGTCGTGGGGAGTTCAAAAGAGGCTGGGATTAGCGGTCGAGTCAACCACCTGCGCCGGGATCCAGTTTCGTCCGCGCAGAACGAGGGCGGCTAAATAGGTCCGCTATTGATTGAACCCTCGGTTCTAAGTGGCACACAATGAAGTGGGCAGCTTTCTAGTAACGCGACGTAATCTCTGGGAGCCGAAACGAGATAAGGATGCGTCCGAGGGTGTCCAAACTGTTCCGCCGCGCATTCCTCTGCGGCCCGCTAACGGAGCTCCCCCTCCTTTAACACAAACACCTGCTCCCTCGCCTCCCCCTCATCCACACACGCTGAGAAAGCGCCTCGTGTGTGTGTGTGTGTGTGTGTGTGAACGAGAGTGACGAGAGGAGCGCGTTAAGGAGTCGACAGAGGGAATGCCAGGCGTGGAAAGCATTCGACCTCTGAACTCACCCCCCACCCCTCGGATCCCCTCGGACCGGGCACTCCCGTAAACCGGAAAACAGTGTCCCCACCGTCTTTCCATAGGAACGGATGTTCGGAAGCAGACTCCGGCTTTCGGAAGCGCAGTTTTACTATCCGACCCATCGATCGATCAATGAATCGCTGCGTCTGCGGAGCACTTTCCGTGCAGGATGCAGCGCAACAGCGCAAAGTGATGAGGCAGTGAAGTAGCCTCACAGCACATGCCAACACACTTAAAGGGGGCGGAAGGCCTCCGAGAGTTCCCGTCTCTATTATGGGCCGTTCGGTGCGTGGAGGGCCCAGGGGCTGCCATGACTGAAACCGACCAACGCTCGGCTCGGAGGCAGAGTGTGGCGCCGCGCAAGCAAAGGTGTTTCCCCATTCCTCCGCTGCAGGCCGAGCGGAGCCCAGTGACAGCGACTGGCAGCCCGGCCGTCGTGCAAACATGCAGTCTTGCTGTCTTGACGGCTCATGCTCGTGGTGTTGTGTGCACCCACGGGTTTCGGCTGTTGTCAGTGAGCTCCTTGCAGTAAATGAGCTGCCTCTACGTAGCACTTCTCAGGTCTTCATGACCTCACGAAGTGCTCCTCAAATCACTAATCGCACTCGCCCTTTCACGGCCATTCACACTGACACACAGTTGACATGACTCTCTGAACCTTTGGACAACCGTGCCACCCTCATCACAGGTGCTTAGTTGATTGTTAATGTGCCCCAAACATTTATTTACCGATACGTCCTGGGAAACTCGACCTGTCTTCCATCTCTGTCTCTTCCCTTGGATGTTTTAGAGGGTTTCAAGTTGGCATCATCTCCAAGCATTTAAGACATAATTCCACGAGTTCTGGCCATAGGTCGCACAGCTTTTTAACACAATCTCAGTCCGGGTGTGACTGTAGGAAATGACACACCTCTGAGGCATAACGTCCTGGAAAACGATCCAAAGGCGAGAGTGTGAGTGAGTGTGAGCATCACCCTGGACCCTGACGCCGCCCTGGAACTTGTCCATAGTTTGTCACACGCGTGTCTGTTTTCTAGACATACATATATGTGTGTGTGTGTGTGTGTGCTTGTCCACGTCCCCTGTCTCACGGTGTTTCGCCATATCGTCAGCCTGACCGTGCCCAACAAAACGGCGCCGGCGGGCTCCAACCCGTTCGAGGACGACGAGGACGAGGAGGAGGAGGAGGAGGAGCGGGAGGCGCCGGCCGAGCCGCCGGCCGAGCCGCCGGCCACGCTCAACCACAGCGGCGAAAAGAAAGAGGCGATGAAAACGTTGGTGAACGGGAGAACGGAAGCTATCCCCACCCCACTCCCGTCTTCTCTGTCTCCGTGTCTCATTCTTCACAGATCGCCGCCCCCTTTCCTCCCATCCGTCCATCTCTCTGTCTCTCTTGTTACTTTGCTGCTCTCCTCCTCCTCCTCCTCCTCAGGTGGCAGGTTGCTCTGCATGGTCAGTGGAATGCCCTCACACACACACACACACACAGCCCGAGTGTGTGTGTGTGTGTGTGTGTCCTGTGCTCCTAACAGTGGCTGGGGACTCATGTCCCCATCGTGCCTCATGCCTTACAGTGAGATCTGACTGTTGTTGATGCAATTTGGAAACGGAGTTAGAACTGCTGTTTTTGGATGGTTAAAATGAGAGGGAAAATGACAAGTCCAGACCAGATCTGACTGTAAATCTCTTTGTATACGTTTATGTGTGTGTGCACGCTTTTGTGCCATTTTTATTTTTTACTTTTTTAACTCCTCTCTATTGCTCTGTTGGAGCCCAGGTCTCTCTGGTGTTTAGGTGGCTCCCCCTGCTGGCCGGCCCGCTCAAATCCAATCATGCGTGCTCCACAACAATGATTTGTCTGCTTGGTGTCATGTCGCCGTTTGGTTTGGTTTTGTTTCGTTTTTGTTTCACACGTGCTTTGTGTTCATCTGTTCGGACCCATGTCGTGTCGTTGCACCGCCCGAGAAGCAGCCTGTGTCGATCACCTGTCTTGCTGCCTGGACTGAACGCTTGCTTCGTAGCACCGGTGCCATCCGGCATGACAGCATGTTTTGCACTTTCTGACAGCAGGAAGGAGGATCCTTTCAGGAGCAATCACAGAGCTGTCTCTGGATTCACGTTTACTTTGTTTGTTTGTTTATTTGCTTTTCCTCTTTGTTGATATTTCTCACTTTTCTCACTTTGAACCCCGGTCCCTGCTTTGTCCCGTCGACACGATGAGACGAGAGTCGATTTTTTTAAAAAAGTCTAAGTGGCTCCTTTCTTTCCTTGCCCGTGCAGCGTGGGCAGCGGGGAAAAGACCCCGGAGTGGTCCGACGAAGACACCAGCGGGAACCCGTTCGCCGCCAACGGCGACGGCAATCCGTTCGAGGAGGAGCCGGCCTCGCCGGTCGTGTCTGTGCTGGTCAAGGCGCTCTACGACTACGAGGGCCAGGAGCAGGACGAGCTGAGCTTCAAAGCAGGTACGGGCCGTGGAAGGCAAGGCCGCCGCTTCTAGTTCTGTCACATTCCAGTTTGGGCTTCTTGAGAACTCCTCCTGCACGACCATTCTCCAGTCACTCAGGTTTCCCTCACCTTCAGGCCAACTGGAGGCTCTAACCTGCCCCCTAGGTGTGAGTTGGGGTGGGAATGCTGCGTGGGTGGGTGGCGAACAAAGACTCACCTGCTCCTCCTTTGTCTCCCCAGGGGACGAATTCACCAAAATCCGCGAAGAAGACAGTCAGGGTTGGTGCACGGGCCGGCTCAAGGACGGACAGACAGGCCTCTATCCGGCCAACTACGCCGAAGACATCCAGTAATGAGTCGTCATTCGTGTGAGGAGAGGAGAGGAGAGGAGAGGAGTGGAGAGCGTTGCGAAGTGACTGCGGCTGGAAGCGGGACGTCTCGGCTTTATCCTCGGACCTTTCTCACCCTGTCGGCGAGGATGGGACCGGTGTTGGGGGGATGGGGGGGGGGGGGAGGAGGAGGAGGAGGACAGAGGAGATGAGAGATCATTTAAGGACCATTGGAGATATTAAAAGGGCGCCACAGATTCATAGAAACTATTCCCCGAGACGGAAGCATCCAGGTGATTCCAGGCGAGGAGGAGGAGGAGGATGTGGAAGATCCCAGAAAAATCGCTGTCGGTATAAGACGTTACGTTACTTAGGATCACATTTATGCTGTTACAAAAACAATAGCTTTTCAAGTATATATTAGATGAGACTCAATGAAATCTATGTGTGAAGTTATATATTGTTAAAATAAAAAAAAAACAAAACAAAACACTGGGATGACAAATTGCCTTTCAATGTTACATGCAGCCTTAATATGCTAGCCTCTATGGATCTCTTAAGGGAGTGGACCCTATTCAAGAGCCGTTTATCATCTGTTTTAGGTTTAAAGTTTCTGCCTGAGTTAGAATCCAGTCCATAAATGTTTGATTTTTGTTTTCTTTTTATGCCCTCGTGTTGAGATTTCTGCACCAGGTTGAACTTGATTGTTTGTTTTTTTTTTGTTTTGTTTTTTTTAAACTAGTGCTTTCATCCCGTTGTTCCTTTTTCAGGGTTTCACTCACTGACCGTTCTGGTTTATTTGATAGGAAGGACTGGTTAAAGGACAGCACGGCCGCATTTATACGACACTCATATAAGCCACTGTGGGTAGGTTCCCATTGTCACTGCGATTGAATGTATAATCACTGATTGTATCTTATCACTTATCGATCGTTCACCTTCGACGCCCTGAGCAGCTGTCGTCAGGCGTTCCACGCGGATCCCCCTGCTCTCTGATGATTGTAGAACTACACCATATGGGTTGTTTTTTATCTCATGCGACACTGAAATTCTTTCTTTTCTGTTTTTTTTTTTTTTTTTGCAAGAGTTTATCACACTTGAATCTCCGTGTTTTAATTGTGTTCACCTCGTGTTCGGCGTCAAGTCACGGGAGAGTCTTTTGTTTTCGTAATATTTTCCAAGTTACGGCAATAAAGGCAGAGGGCGGACACGCCGTGGCATACGTGCGTGTAAATAGCCCGGGTGAAACCTTTCAATATCCAGATGCGCAGCCAGGTCGGACGGTATGTGATTAGAAAATTGATGATTGTTAATTTATGATGCCACAAGTGCTTTTTGCTCCGCTCTCGTTAGAAATGCTGTGACTGAGAATCAGTTTGTATTGTCATCGGATATTTTATGGCAAATATCCCTGGAGCCTGTTATATTTGTAAATATGTTTCTGTATTTTCCTCTCTCTCTCTTCAGAGGCCCATACTCATTGACTGAATCGACAAACGCGTGGATAATTGTTCGTTCTCTCTTCGGAGCTATAACTAAAACAGTTTCATGAGCTTAATACTCATTTTTTTTTAATTATCAAGCTTGTTTTAAGCTTGCAATTTGGTCAGGCTTCAAATTAATGGCTCGTCCAACGTATCGGTTGGTCCTTCGGAAAAATCGTATTCGACGCTTTCAGCTTCCAATTGCAGCATGAGAAGAAGATGAATTTTAGTTGTCTCCAGCAGTAGCGAGAAAGGGGATGTTTGCCATGTTTTCAGGGCATGCTGTCGTCATAGCGCAGCAACAGCTGTACTTGCACAGTAAGGTTTGTAAATGTTGTCCCACAACATAATAAATTTATTGGAAAGTAACTGTCTTCAGTGCCGGTATTTGTTATTTTAAAGCTTCGTTCCTGCTCGTAATAAAACATAACTGGTTCTTGAAATAGCTCAGTATTTTATTTAAAGGAGACCTAGAAGGAAAAACCACCAGGGTTTAAGTTAGTTTCAGATGAGGAATAAAACTGAACTTGATTCAGGCCAAATCTTTTTGTAACTCTCCATCAATACTCTCAAAAGAGAAAGAAAAATGTCATATAAAAGGCTGGATGTGTACTCAGTCCATGACACAGAAAAAGCTGCTAAACTCTCTCGTTCAGCCAGTAAAATTAAGCCATATGATTCTTAATGTGAGTGGTAGACAAGGCAGCCAATCAGAGGAAAGCCTATGTCTCGTTGCCAGATAGACATTATTCACAGATACAGAGGAAAAAGAGTATGTAAGGGATTTCTGATTAATACCAGTACTCCATAGCTCCTACGTCAACAGCAGAGAACAAGGATAAATGCTCAGTTCAACTTTAAATATATCTATAAGCATGTTTGGATGTGTTGTATGCCTATTTACCGCCACATCGTCCCGATAACGTCGGCAGGGGACGGAGACTGCGCGTGCTCAAACTCCCCCTCCCGATGTGAACTACATTACCCAGAATGCCTCACTACAATAACATAACCACGGGGAACTATCGTCCAATCAGAGCCGGAACATGATGTTGTCCCACTGACGTGTCATACTCGGTTATAACCGAGGAGAGAAACAGACGAGGGGCTGTATTTCCCCCCCTGTGCTCCGTCTCGGACCAGCGTCTACACAGGTCGACAATGTCGGAGCCCAGCAAACAGGATATATCGGCCATCTTCAAGCGGCTGCGCTCCATTCCTACCAACAAGGTGAGAGGAGTCCACGGCTCACACACACACACACACACATAGACGCTGTCTCCAACAAGGAAGTCAACTGACACGTCGCACTTTGACAAACACCGCGGCTCCGTTTGACCGCCAGCTGATCCATGTGTCATGCTGGAAATGATGCCGTTTTAAAACCGTTCGTCATTAAAACCTGGGCGGTGGAACAGGTTTTGCCACCGTAACGTCCGAGGAAACTTGAGAGGCAAAACCGGACGCTCCCTTCGCTAGACGTAGCTAGCTTAAAATAAAAAAAAGACCTAGACCTAAGCCTAGGCGAGGCCTTAAGTCCACATATCGAGACATGAAGACTGTGTACACGCACATCCCGGACGATGTTGTGCGCCATAAAGAGGCAATTTCAGGGCGAGAGTGAAGCCACCTCAGTGTGACAGCTGTTAGGATCCCAGCCCCATTAGTAACCCTCGACAGCGTCTCATACTTCACAGTCTTTACATTGTTTACCTCCACGTCCACATCCATTGATTTTGAGCTTATGAGCTTCAATAACAAGGGAGCAGTGACATAGCAGTATGGAAATATGAATGTCGGGCTACTGGATTGATCTTGTTCAGTTTTCCTAGAGGAACCTCCCTAAGGTCTGTTTGTCTATGATAAATAAAGCTACTTTTGTGTGCGTCCCCCCCCCCAGGTTTGCTTCGACTGCTCGGCCAAAAACCCCAGTTGGGCCAGCATCACCTATGGAGTGTTCCTCTGCATCGACTGCTCTGGGACGCACAGGTCCCTCGGGGTGCACCTGACTTTTATCAGGTAATTCGGGACTTTCGGGAACAAAAAGTTTCAAAGTGTTTCACCGAGGTAAGCGTGTAACGGGGACCATCGAACAGCCAACAATCCAAACATTGCGAAATGTAAAGTACCCAGAGATGTCGGTGGAGGTGCTCATTTGTGCGGTTCATTGAATTCGAGAAGTCGTTCCCAGAATCTACATCAAGTCTTACAATGTCCATCCAAGGAGTTGCAGACCTGCAACAACCAGGCTTATTCTAGGTTCTTAAAGTCGTCACCATGACTGGCTGTCATTAAGAGCCACTGCAGTCGACTTGAGGTCAGCTCTAAACCACTGTTGTTGTTGGATGCCTTTGAGGGCATGGGTGAAGGCTTCGTAGGTTGGAGGTAAAGAAGTGAAGAACCGTCTTGGACGAAGGGGAACCAGGCTGAAATTCCAGTCGGTCGATTTGTCCCCCGCCTGACCTCAGATGTCAAAATCTGTTCCAATCTTGACATCTCTTGTGTGGCGCAGGTCCACCGAGCTGGATTTTAACTGGTCCTGGTTCCAGCTGCGATGCATGCAAGTGGGAGGCAACGCCAGCGCGGTCAGTACCCACACACACACACACACATACACACACATCCGCACGCTTATCACCGGACGGAAAAAGACGCGACTGAACCCCCCCATACCCCCTCCTCTGTCTCCTTGACCTCCTTCCTGCGGCAGTTTGCGTTTTTCAATCAGCACGGGGGCACGGCCAACGCCGCCAACGCCAAGTACAACAGCCGGGCCGCCCAGCTCTACAGGGAGAAGATCAAGACCCTGGCCACGCAGGCCACCAGGCGCCACGGCACCGACGTAACGCACACACGCTCCCCCAGCTCCCTCCTCTGGTTATGACGTAAAATGTGCGTGGATGCAGCGTGCTTGAGCTCGCTCTTCTTTTCCCTGCAGCTGTGGCTGGACAGTCAGGCTCCGCTCTCTCCCACCTCCCCGGAGGACAAGCAGGTGGACTTCTTCAGTCTGCATTCACAGGTATTTAGATATTAATCTGTATGACGCGTCCGCGTATCTGGTTGATATGCAGTCACGGGGGATTTCGTTTGTGTTTTTCTAGGCTGTTCCTGAGACCCTGAACATCGCCAAAATGAGTCTCAGCTCCACGGTGGCGGAGAGGGACGGAGCTGATGACAAACCGGAAGACAAAAATGGTATTAAGAGTTGCTCCCGGTCAACATTGAAAGGC
The DNA here is from genome assembly GCA_029224185.1 of Karalla daura. Taxonomy (NCBI): domain Eukaryota; kingdom Metazoa; phylum Chordata; class Actinopteri; order Chaetodontiformes; family Leiognathidae; genus Karalla; species Karalla daura. The sequence goes on along the minus strand of CM055209.1, from coordinate 12,425,768 downwards.
CGCGAAGACGGATGCAATGTATTCATCTTGAAATAATCTAAACCTTTCCAGGCAATCAGGAGGAAGGTCCTAGTGTGGAGATGCTGAGTGTCTCTCCCAAAGCGAACCCAGGTTTGAATCCCGCTCAGACCCCGAGGCTTTCCGTGTGGAGATGGCATGTTCTCCTGCGTCTGCATGGCTTTTTGTCGTTGTCGTACTCTAGCTCTCTGCTGGGCTCCCAAAGTCCAAAAGCATGCGCGTTTAGGTCGATTGGAGACTCTGAAATTGCCGCCAGGTGTGAAATAAGCTCGATCAGACAAAGACGGTGAGATTACAGATGGACGGAGATGTGACTTTGCTGTCCCTCTGTTTCTTCAGAGCCCTCGTCTCTTCTGAAGAAGAAGCCGACTGCTGCCAAGAAGACCGTATGTAGTCACTCCATGACTCCAAAGCACTGCTTTATTATATATATATGTGTGTGTGTGTCTGTGTGAGTAAATGTGTTTTGGTCTGTCCTCGTCCAGCTGGCCTCTAAGAAAGCCGGTCTGGGTGCTCAGAAGGTCAGCAGCAAGAGTTTCTCAGAGCTGGAGAAGAAGGCACAAGCTGCTGACAAGCTCCGGGAGAAAGAGGAGAGCGCCGCTGCCGAGAAGAAGAGCGTTCAGTCCGAGGAGTCCGTGTGCGTGTCTCGGCTTCATCCACCTTCCTCCCTCTACAGCCATCGTTTGCCCTCGTCCCCGCTTCCATTTTAACTCTCTCGCTCTTTTTCCCGCAGCGCTCCCTCCCTGCGGCTGGCCTACAAAGACCTGGAGCAGCAGAGGAAGCTGGAGGAGCAGAAGCTGAAGGGTTTGGAGGGCAAGAAGAAGGAGCAGGCCGAGAGGCTGGGCATGGGCCTGGGCATCCGCAGGTACCAGAACGGCTGGGGAGCAAGCGCTCGCCCTCTCGTGGTCGGCGGACGTGCTCAGTTGTGTGACTCTTCTCCCTTCTCGTGGTCGACAGTGGAGTTTCCCACTCCGTGACGTCAGACATGCACATCATCCAGCAGGAGAGTCCACAAGGGGTCAAGACCACCAAAAGCCGCCGCTTCGTCATGGAAGAGGACGACGAAGGCACCTTCACCTCGAGGTCAGAGAGACATGCTATGGAACGAAGTATTTTAGTGGAACTTATGTTGTCATGTAAACTGCACTCTTTCGACACGCTGCTCACCCGAGATCCTGGGGACATTTCATTTCTCTATCTTTAGGAGCTCGTCCCGGTTCGAGGATCAAACGGAGAGCTCCGACAGTTTCTCCTCGAGGTGGGACGACAAAAGCGAGGGGGGAGGGGGCTGGATGAAGGAGAGCAAGAAGGCAGAGCCCGACTTCTTCCTGACCACGATGTCCTCGCTGGATGACAGGTAGGACATGCTGAGGGAGGGTAATTTAAGCCCTGCGCTGTGGATTTCTCTGCTGTCGCCATTACCAGCCCGTGAAAGCCAAAATGAAGCTTGAACACAGATAACAACATTAATCCTATCACGTTTTTTTCAGGCCCACGTCCAGAAGGAAACCGGAGCCGGTCTGCGACACAGGAGAAGCTCAGATGAAGTTCGGGGATGTGAAAGCCATCTCCTCCGACATGTATTTTGGAAAACAGAGCGACTCCGAGGTACGTGAGGTCCCTCGTATATACTGCAGCACACGCACTGTATGTAATCATGGATGAAATCAGTCGCGTGTGAATCTTCTGGTCTCATGCTATCATACAAAGCAGGAAATATCTACCCCCAAACACCCACCGAAACATCAGATCACATACTGTCAAGTATTTGTAGTCACTATCCTGTCAAGGGCTCATAATAATTAGACTCTGTCCACATTTCTGTTCTTCAGTACGAGGCCAAAAGGCAGCTGGACAGGTTCGCCGGCAGCACGTCCATAAGTTCAGCAGATCTGTTCGACGATCAAAAGAAGCAGACGGGTAAGAGGCCATCTCCGCGCCAGCGCCGCCTCTGCATCACAACCAATAGAAATGAATTGGGTTTCCCGGGGGTGCTTTATAGACCTTTCTATAGGTGCGTTTAATTTCCCCCCCAGAAATGTGCAAAATATCAACAATGGGAAGACCTCCGTTTTGGCATGGCGTAGGGGGTCACATGACCAGTTTCTGTCCAGCAAGATGGACATATGTGGGCAGAGGAGGAGGAGGCTGAACTTTTAATTACAGGACGTAGCAAGGCCAGACTGGACGTGACAACTGTAGGCTTACCGCTGTCTGTCTGTCTGTCTGTCTGTCTGTCTGCCTCCCTCTCTCTGCACCGTACCCCAGCGAGCTCGTACCGTCTGACCAACGTGCTGCCCAGTGCTCCTGACATGTCCCAGCTCAAACTGGGAGTGCGCTCCGTTGCGGGGAGGCTCTCCGTCATGGCCAGCGGCGTTGTTAGCTCGATTCAGGTGGGTCCAGAACCGGCGTCCTTATGTAGTCGTCTCACAAGTCTGAGTTGAACTCTCACTATACATGTTTTCTCCTCTCTCCCTCCCACGCCCCCCCAGGATCATTACGGTTCCTGAGTCACATCCCGTCTTGGATCCGGCGTCCGTAGAGTCCTCTGACGTTTCTGTCACTCCTCTGGGGTGACACTAGATCTGCAGATGAACGTACCCTGAATACCCTGTGTTATTTTTTTTAAATCAGATGATGTATATACAGGAATCGAGATGTTTGAAGCACAACATTGTCATCGGGATCCTTATTTCCCTTCAGGCGTCATAAAGGAAGCTCTAGCTGTATAGTTTAGTTATGAAGAATATGTAGTTTGCAGATTATTACTTCATTGCTTTGAGGTTAGGAGAGGAGGGGCGGGGGGGGCTTAGGTGTTTAGAGATGCTGTATGTAGCAATCCAAGAAGGTTTATGGTGTATTGAAGTGGGGATTTGATTTCCAGTTTTTTTGTTTTAGTGAGTTAAAAAAAAGAGAGATAATAGAGAGACTATTTTATTTGGAATACTTTGCTCTCGTCACAGGCACTCTTTTTTTTTTTTGCACGTTCCTACAGGGTTGAAAGTGTCCTTTCCGTCCCCGAAGTGCACTTATGTTTGCTCTCCCCGGACCAAAACCTTTAGGACAAAGAGGGATCGGAGATATATTTCTTTTATTGCACGCACTATCCGTTATGTACATCGGAATTGGCCTCTTAAGTATATAAGCTCATTATTTAGCTATGTTTTGCTTTGTTTTTTTTTGCTGGTTACGCACCTGTAATCACATGGACACCTTGGTATCTTACAATAGCATCTGTAATTTGACGACAGATGATGTTTATATCCGTTCAATGTATTGGCAAAAACCTGTGTGGGAAGAAGGTGTTGGTAGCAGGAAGTCAGCCATGGAGCTCACTAGTTAGCGAGTTAGCGAGCTAGCTCGTTTTTCAGTGAAAATAATGGCTCTTTTGGAGCTTTCATGGCAATGAATAGACTGTAATTAGTGGTCAGGGAATGGGTTCTGGCTTCCTGGTTGATGCTGTAAGGCTGGTTAGTTTAGTTTAGTTTAGTTTAGTTTAGCATAGAGACTAAAAACTGGGCCAAACAAGCGAACCAACCACTGGAGGCTACAATACCCAAGCAGTTGGCATCAATTTACTTTACCAAAGCATCTGAATGCCTTTCAACACAGACAGGCCAACTGCTTCTCTTGGTGTCCAGCTCCCATGTAAAGATAACTCATTTTAAAATGGGTCCGCTTCACGCAGGTCAGTCATGCACTATGTTTTACGGTCTATCGTGGGTGCCTATTGATGAAGTTTTGCTTTGGAGTTGTTGCTGCTTTTTGTTGGAGTTTGTGTTTACGCGTCCGTGGTGATGTTTCTTCGTTATTCTCGTTGGTATTTACATGAAGGGTGTAGTTTGCTGATAGGATGGGGACCCCCCCTTTGTAGCTTTCAGGCCCCAATGACAGCAACTCGTGTCCACTTTTAAAAAAAAGCTCATTTCTAAGCCTTTGAAGTTGATTTTTCACCTCTGTTACATTCCGCCTTAGTCTATAGAGCGAGCACGGATGGTACAAGGAGCGCTACAGGTGGTTCCATCATGGTTCAAGTTTTTTGGTTTGCTTTCTAAGAGCAATACAGAGCAGCCTGATTATTGTTCTGAGTTCCTGGATGGCTACAGAGGTTTGCGTTTGGATCAAGGTTGCCTTGTTGCTAAAATAGTTTCTTCAGATCCAACCGAGTTAGCGGTTTTTGAAACCCTGAGCGGGATAATGAAAACATCACTGAGCTGTTTCTGTATGGCCTCTCAGGAGTTTGACTGGAGTTGTGTGAAATACTAAAATAAATTGTCAATCCTCCAAAGACCAAATATTTGTTTACTCCATCACACCATGCCTTAGTCCAAAGATCGCCAATTCAGAACACCCTCTTTTTGCAATACCTGTTACTCTTCTTACCCCCCTTTTTGCACATAATTTGTCTCGAATTGCACGTGGCAGCTTTCGCTTGAATGTACTGTATTGCAGTTGGACTCTTGCCTCGAAGCTGAAGATGCGTCCATCCTAGACTTTTTGTACTTTATCTTTGTGAGGTTGTCTTTGTCCTCTGCTGTTGAATATTGTTAACTGTTACATGAGAGAATAGCTGGCGTAATTCGCATGGCCCTTGCAATTCACAACTGGAACCCACCCGGCGACACTTTTATAAAGAGACTTGTTCAATAGGAACTGCAATAGGCTGAGGACAGCTACGTTCAATGTTGCATAGGGCTTTGAATTACCATTTATAGAAAGCTACTGATAATCAAGTTTTGACATATTTTGACACTCTATGTAAGATTTTTGGAAACATGTTAAATAAATGCCTCGTGCCTAAGCTATTTTGTGTGGTCACTGTTTCCCTGTGCGTTTTAGAAAAGCAAAAAAAAAAGTCACAATTTCTTCAAGCATCTCCTTTCTACAAGGAGAGGAGGCACACTGAAGAAGATGGAACCAAAAGTTTTTGTAAAATAATTTCTTTAAGTAAGTTACTTGTGGGCAGGTTATTCGTCAGTTCGCCAAGATGCTAAATAAGCGATTAAATGTTTCAACGCCTTCAAAACTTGATCAATTCATCATGGCGACCCTCATGTCAGATGCTGGCAGCCGCTTACGTGGCTGGCTGAGGCGTTCACGGTCACTCCGGCGCTGTCGGAATTTTAAGCATCACAAGAGTTGATACATTAAGATTCGCAACTGTAAACTGCATTATTTTTGCAATCATCAATTGATTAATCTTAATGAATTCTAGAAAAAAATAATCATTGACTGTGTTTTTTTTAAGAATGCACACTTCTGGCAACTAAGCACTGTTGTGTTTATTTACGAATTTACGAGGAGCACTCAAAGGCAGCATTTTTCCAAGGAATTGGGGGAAGTAGGAGGACTGTCTTAGCGGCGAAAATCTTGAAAACACTGTTCAGTCTAACTTTTTTTCATTACACTAGTGTCGCACATTATGCACGCATCTGTGCGCGAAGTGTCCTCATTTACTCTGCAGCGCAGCGAGTAGCTGGTCAGGCTTTTTGTGCTGTACAGTCTGCAGGGCCCGTTGAGTTCCTTCACAGGCAGCTAAAATGCCCACTGAGGTCAAGCAGAGGAAGAAGCTGCAGAAACAAAGCGACGAAGGTCCCGAGACCACGACTGGAAATGGCAAAGACGAGGCGCAAAAAGCTGGAAAACACACAGGAGCGAGTAAAACCTCCTCAGGTTTGGACCTCAGAGGTGTGATGTGTGTGTTGTCGCTGGCAGCATGTGGAGCTCTCAGCTGGTAAGTTGTCGATATCTTTATATTGGGTTAAAGGGGACATAGAATGAAAAAAAAAACCTTTTGTTTGTTTAATGATATAGCAACAGGTAGCTCCCAGCCAAAGATGTCTAGCAGATGAAAACTTCCGTATGGTTGCCAGATAAGCATGATAAGGATCTGTGCAGAAATAGACTGTAGTATTCCAATGTGAAAAATTGTGAGATAACAGGTATTTCTGATTAAACCAGTGGCTTCTGTGTCAGCCAGAGATCTGAGATGAATCATCTCATTCAATCATGGTTCATAAAGCTCCATTGTGTTTGTGTTTCAGGGTGGTGCTGCAGCAGAACCACAGGTTCGCCGAAATCGAAGAAAAGTACAAGTTTTTACATGGGAAGACGTCGAGTCTGTTCGACATGGAGGAAGAAGTGCTGAAAGTTTCTAAAAAGGTACGTGTGATTTGTAGCGAGGGATGCAACATCTAAGGGGAGCCAAAGTTCACCAAAGAAGGTGTCTGTGATTTCTGTTTACATCCAAAAGCAGTCCATTTGCTTCATTGTATACGCTTACCACCATAGAACCATATAAAATTTCTGTTGTTTTTGTCTTTATTTGTCAAGTGATTTTCAATTTGTCATTTCCGCTGTGAGGAATTGGTGAATTGCAGAGATGCATCAAGATCAAGTTCTCGTGGAAACATAAAAGTCCTTTGTTTTAAATGATGAGGTTGGAGTATGGAGGAACAAGCTTTGGGTTTTGGGTAAGACATTTGGTGAAGAAAGGAAGGCGCACAGAAGTTTGACAGTTTGTTCCCATCTTTGTAACCAAGCTTCTGCTTGGATCTCATGAACATTTGTGACCTGTGGTGGAGATCCGTTAAGAACCACATATTCACGTGTGTGCTCTATCCACACTTGACTTCCTCTGGGACAGTTCTTTGCCTCTACACATTGACCCCCTGCATGCATGCGTCTGTCATATGTGAGTGCTGAGGACCTGTAGAGCTCCCGCCCAAACAGCCCTCCTGTTTTGTGTTGCGGCTGCAGCTTACCGCCTCTGAGGACGACCTCCAGGAGGCGCTCTCCACTATCTCCCTGGCCGCGCGCCTCCGTCAGGACGTCTCCACCCTCCACGCCGCCGTGGCGTCCATGCAGGCCGACGACAGCTCCGCCTCCCGCGACCTGCAGACGGTCAACGCCCGCTTCCTGAACGTGACGGAGACGTGGCAGCAGCGCCTGGCCGCCGTCACCTCCGACCTGGCAACCCTCAAGGCCCAGTCCAGGGAGGCCCACGCTGGGGCCACGGAGCGGGTCAACGAGGCCGAGCGCAGAGCCAGGTCGCTGGCGGAGAAGCTGGAGGAGCTCGAGGACAGTACCAAGAGGAACGCCCGCGCCATGGAGCGCACCGAGGAGGAGGACGCTCAGCGGGCGCAGGCGCAGCTGGACTGGAACACCAGGCAGATCCAGAACCTGGAGGCCAAGGTGGGCAGCCTGAGCCGGAGCGGCGAGGAGCACAGCTCGCAGCTGCAGGAGCACATCCCCCGCGCCCAGGAGTGCGAGCAGCACCTGCCACAGGTGGAGGAGGCGGTGCGCTCCATCCTGAGGCTGGGGGCGGAGCTGAGCGGGGCGGAGAAGCGTCTGGAGGAGGTGACGCTGCAGGTGTTTGGCACCGAGGACAGCATGCTGAAGGCGCTGAGCGAGATCCTGGAGATCAGGCAGGAGCTGGACACGCTGCAGGCGCAGCACAGCATCATGAAGATGAAGAACGAGCTGTCCGTGGTCAAGGAGGCGGTCCGGGAGCTCACCTCTGTGCTGAGGGAGAGCCGGGGCGAAAGCCCCCGAGACTTGGACGCCCTGGAGGAGGAAGGACTGGGAGACGGGATGGAGGAGGATGACTGGGAGTTGGACACAGAGACAGCTTTTAGTGATGACCTCACTGAGTGAAGTCATCCCATGTTGTCATTGCTTTACGATGCGTGTTCCTCAGTTTACTGTCTGAAAGTTGTGAAATGGACAACATGAACACTGGTATAATTTCAATGTATGGTATTACACAGGTAAAACCCAGAATGTATCCAGGAGCTTTATCTGGAAGTCACAGAATTAAGGCCTTAATAAATATCTGCACTGATACAGCTCTACAGCATCACTTTTGCCAGTTTCACCATCTGTAGATCCACATTTGTATTTTTGTGTCTGAGTTTTGTTTTTTTGTTCAATAGTGAATTGTAGTTGCCTACAGTTTGAAATATGGCTTGTCATCACATTTTGTATACAAAATGAAGAAGCTTTTGTAGACAAATGCGTTTTATTTAATAAAAAACAGTCTTTATAGTAAAAAGATCCTCCAGGTGTGTTTGGTTCTCCTGTTCCTCTCCCGTCTTTCACCCTGTGAACTAAACCAAAATGTGACTGCTTACGCCTCCTGAAGCACAGCCAGCCAGCGGTCTGTACACCTGTCGATCCCTGTGCTGTGTGTCCTGTCGCAGTGCGAGAGCGTGCAGCCGGCCCTGGAGAGCCTGGGGGCCCAGCGGGGGGTGCTGCATCCTCAGCTGGAGGCCCTGGAGCAGGACGTGAAGCGGCTCAAGGACTGGTCCTCCGGCCTGACCGAGACCCGCGCTCAGCTGCAGACCAGTCTGAGCGCACTGACGAAAGCTGTGGGCCAGATAGAGGAACGCACCTCAGCCATCACAAAGGACTTTACTAATAAGGTACGTTTGACTGACAGGTCATTGTTTAGATTTTGCCCCATTTTGTCCAGTTCCAGTTGCGATTCTAGAAGCTTCCTAAATCTTTAACCGTTGATATCCATGTCCTCTTTGTAAGCAACAGTGTAAGCTGGGGCAACGAACTCTTTATTTATGAAACAAACAAACAGCTCATCAGATCCTGAATAGAAGAAGCTTACAACAGTGGTGAGGAAAGCCTGAAGCAAAGCTTTTAATAATGTAAAACAGTTATTTAATCATCCAGATATTTGCCCCACAAACATGTAGTATGGAAAATAATTGTTTTTTGATTCTCCAATTGACCTTAATGCATGTATTTGGACTGTGGGAGGACACCTGGAGATAAACCTAGAGAAAACCCACACAGACGTGGAGTGAATATGCACACTCCTCATAGGAACACCCTCAGTCCAACTGGGATCTTTTTCAATTTTGGGAAAACTTGGGGACCTTTTTTTCCATACAATGAGCCACTGTGTCGCCTCGACTCATTTCTTTGGTAGCTACCGTTCGTCTCGTGTCGTTCGCCTGCAGGTGGCGTCGGTGAGGACGGACGTGCGGCGGATGGACGGCCTGCAGTCGGAGCTGGAGTCGCTGCTGGGCCAGGTGGCGGCGCTGGAGGAGCAGGCCAAGCAGGTGGAGCGCAACATGGTGAGGCGTATCGGGGACGTGCTGGCCAGCAGCATTGACCGCGTGTCCAACCTGCGCTCCGCGTCCGAGCGCAACGGCCAGGCCATCGAGCAGCTGCGCCGCCGCCTCCCCGAGCTCGTGGCCGCCGACGGGAAGATCTCCGAGCGGCTGAGGGACCTGGAGAGCGGCAGGGCCCGGGTCATCCGGACGGTGACCTTCGCCAGCGACTTGAAGCCCAAGGTGGCCGCCATCCAGAGGGACTTCAGCGCGCTGGAGCCGCAGCTGTCCGATCTGACGCTGCGCATCGGCAGGCTGGCCGAGGACCTGACCGAGAGAGCGGGGGAGATCGCCGAGCTCCGACAGACCCTGGCCAACCTCACCGCCGTGGAGGGAGAGCTGAGCGTGACCTCCAAGCAGGTCAGCGAGATGGCGGAGCTGTCGGACAGGCCGACGTGACGGCCAGATTTGGCTCGACTGTCACACCACTGCTGTAGGCGAACCTTTTGATTCCAGATGAAATAAATGCAAAGCTTCGCCAGAGTAAACACCTGGCGCTGAGGAGCAAAGCCTGAATGTCTGAAGCAGATGTGAAACACCTGGCCGCCTCTTCAGAAGCTGTGGAGCAGGTTTTTCAGGTTTTCTCCCCCTGTGTCCTTCCATCCAGCCACACAGTCCATCTGTTTGATATCGTGACGTGATTCTGATGCTGAATTTTGATGTGATTTCACACACAGTTGTACAAATGTGTTTTCTTGGGTGTGTGTATTTTATTTTTTTGTGGCTGTAGGAATTTAGACTAATCTAATATTTTGGCATCAATAACGGTGGCGTTCAGCATGTGCAGGAAAGGAATAGTTTCACATTTCAGGAAATTGTGCCATTTGTTTTCATGACCCCCCGCAGCCTACCCCTCGGCTTATAGGCTAATCCGTTGCACTACACACAAACACACACACATACACACTCAAAATCCCTGGTGTACATGTGGAAACCAGGCAGACTGCACACAAAGACACCCTCAGTCTGAGCTAGAAGATGAACCTTACTATGGGCTAGTGCCCCGTCATACGTCCCATCTGCATGGAAAATCTGAAGCTATGGTGAGCAGGCTGGGAGGAGGGAGGAGAGGAAACTCTAAGCCTTACAGGGTTTGTGGTTTCAGTTAATGTCTCAACCAAGTAATATTACACAAATAAATGTTGTTTCTGGACTCTCTAACAAGTGTCTTTCATGAGCTTTAGAGGAGCTTGGTTTTGCTGTCTCACTGTTTCTGCCTCCTATGCTAAGCTAACTAGCTATGGACCTCAGCATTTTGTTTGTGTGTGTACAAAAAAGGCTATTAAAAAAGCTCAAAGCTGAAAAATTTAGAGGTGCTTTGTTTTGGGTTTGAGTCCATTTCTGCTTCGCATGCCAAGCTAATTAGCTAGTGACCTCAGCTTTTGTACTTCAAGTGTGGGTGTGCTTTCCATAATGTCAAGCTGGTTTTAAGGGGTTGAGCACCCTCGATTTGACAGCTGTTGAAGTTTTCACTTCATGACTCTTGAGTTAGAGTACTCATGCATTCATGAGCAGTTTGGTGGTTTGATCCCAGCCCCTCCATCTACATGTCGCATCCTCATTGGGCAAGACACAGATAATGAGGAAAGATCAGGTGGAACAGGTGTGGTAGCCTCTTCTGCCAGTGAGTAAAGTATGCTGAAAAGCCATAGATTCCAAGTGTAAATTTAACCCCTCAAGGCTACTTCTCCTCCACATACCCTGGAAACCAGCTAAAAATGAGCCATTAATTCAAAAGAACAATCTGTTCTTTGTTCATGAAACACATGCAGCCCAGTGTGTGTCCTGACTTGTATACCCAGCAGAAGCCAACAGCTCCAAAGCAGGTAAAATGATGGATGGACTGACGAAGGTTTGGGTGTCTTCCAACCTGACTTGAAAGGATTCCACAACTACTAACTTCTAACTTCCACCTGGTTTTGTATGAATGCCTTGAGTCTTACCAATTTATGTATCAGTGTTTGCAGATGATTAAAGTAGCAAGATGTGTTTGCCCAAACCCAAAGTCCCTCATCCTTACAGAAGATATATTTAAAAACACGATTTTCTCGTTTGTCTCCACAGCTATGTCGTTTAAGTTGTTTGTTCACATCCAAATGTCCTGCAGCCACATATAGATCTCTGTGAAGTCATGTGAAGTACCTCCGGTGCACTTCAACAGAACACCTGGAAGAGGAAAATTACCTGTCTCTTGTCTCCATTGCCTGCAGATGAAAGAGTATGGTGTGTGGCACTCTGTCTTTGCAGATTTCACATGTTCAAAATGCCTTGTGCTGCATTTTTACCGAGATGGGCGTCGTGTGAGAGGTTTGGTTAGTGCACTGAGAAGTCATTTTTGCAGACAAATACAGGTTGTGCAACAGAGAAGCTGCTCCTGTTGGGTTTTAACATGACTTCAGAAACTGCTTGGGTTCTTCACACCTATTAATAGCTACATTTTCACTCGCACCCACACAGTCAATGCATCAGAGATGATGTACAACCAGCTTTCATAACTTTTACACAAAGTAGTACTTCTGGGTCAAGGATTTTTTATTATTTTATTTTCAAAAACTGGAGTGAGTAAACAATGGAGTGCTCGAAAGGAGCTTATTTTTGCATTGGGTTGAGACAGCATTGGCACTTGAAATTACCCAAAACATTCAAAGGAAAAAACAAAAACTACAGTGCAGAATGAGTGTGGATTTGAATTCACAGATCAGCAGTCTGGTCCTGCCTCGCCCTCCTGACCCCTCGCCCAAACATCAGCTACTGGTGGCTACTAAAATGTGCAACATCAACTGAGTAACATCTCTTCATGGAAAACAGTAATAGTGTGGTCACCCAGTTGTTATTGTCCTTCTAGTCTCCTGATGTCACACCGCTAGCTCAAAGTCCCTACTTTCCCTTCCCTGTTTTTAGTTTGGATAACTTTTCCAGTGCCTTTGTGAGCTCCTGCTGATCCTTCTGGAGTGTAGAGATGGCCTCACCATGGCCGTCCAACATGGCGGCTTTGGCCCCCAGGCCTTCAACCGTTCTGCTCAAGCTCTGCAGCTGCTCGGCCAGGTCATCCGCTCTCGACGTCTGCTCGGGCTGGGCGTCACGCAGGGCAGCCATGTTGGACTGGAGTTCCTCCAGACTGCTTTTCAACGGCTCTATCTCCTCCTCAAGTTTTGTCTTCACCTTCTCGTTTGCCAGTCCCTGCACCACCAGAGTGCTCTCATGGCTATCCAGTTTAGCCAGCAGTGATTCCACTTTACTGCTGATGTCTGACACAGATGCCATTAGTGTTTCTCCGCTTTCCTCTGTGGTTTTGACCCTGACCTCCAGCTCTTCTGCTTGTTTCTGCACCTGGGCGACGGCTTCCTCCACCTGTTTCTGCATGCCCTGAGAGGCAGCGGCAGCCTGCTCCACACCACTCTCTAGAGTCAGGCTTTTGTCCGTCAGGGTCTGGATTCTGATCTCTGCTGCAGACAGCAATTCCTTCAGACTCCCAGAAGTTTGCTGTACCACTGACCTCATGCTCTCCAGGTCCTGAGATATGGAGGCCACCTCCTGGTTGCGGGTCTGGAGCTCTGCTCTCACCGCACCTATCTGCTCCCTGAGCGAGGTGGCCGAGGCGTCGGAAGCCTCTCCGGCCGTTTTGAGTTGGGCTACGGTTTCGACGATATCTGAAAGTTCTTGTTTGAGGAGTGTGGGGTCCTCCATGTCGCCCAGGCGGGCCCTGAGGTCGGCCAGCTGGCTCTGAGACGTTCCCTGAGCCTGAGTGAACTCAGCCACGCTGGCCGTGATGGAGCTGCTGACCTCGGCCAGCCTCTCCTCCACCGTCCTCTCCAGGGAGGAGAAGTCCTTCTCCCGGGCCTCCTTCACCTCAGCCATGCCCTCCGACAGGTCTTTGAGCAGGTCGTTTTGAAGCTTCTGAAGGGCGTCCTCCACCCGCCGGGTCTCCACCTCACCTCTCTTCATTCTACTGATGGCGCCCTCCAGCTCCACCCGGGTGATACCCAGCGAGGACTCCAGCCCATCCACCACACTCCTCAGAGACTCCACCTGCATCAAAAGGAAGACACCCATTCATTTGAACAATAGATTTGACAAAATAGAGAGAAAATAGATTTGGTCACCAATCAACCTGAAGATGCATGTTTTTGGATTGTGGGAGAAAAATGAGAGTACTCAGAGAGAAGCTTCAAAGTCACAGGCAGAACACTCGGACTCTTGGACCAACCAGAATTTGATCTGGGTCCTTCTTGGGAAACTTGGAACCTCTTTTAATGTTTATCATACTTGTTAGAATCCATGGAAATCAAAACAGGTCTAGAGTCTAGAGATGTGGTTTTCACAGGATAGCCATATGTATCATCATGCATCATTTTCTTACCATTGCCATGCTGTTGCAGTTCAACAGTTCTGCACCAAAACTTAACATTTAACCACATTTGTAAATTAACGGAAATCTTCTTCACTGTTTTAACCATCCTTTGCCTCTTATGACTTTCAGCCATTAGTTGAGGACAGAGTTGGCTCCATCTGCTGAGACACACCCACTTACTGAGCAATCACAGGCGATGTGGTTGAAAGCTCAGGGAAAATACTTGTACATATTTTGGCAAAGCTAAATCAAGTTCTTTTGCAACAGACATCATTGTTCTACATATTTATTATAATATATATAATATAAATATGAAAAAAAAGGTGCCACAGCAATGAATAACTTATTGAAAATCAGATGCTTGATCCACTCAAAAATGAAAGGCTGTAAGGTCTTAAATTCGGAGGAAGAAACCATTTCTTTGTGCCTGAGGTAACATCTCAAACACTAATCCATGGTGTCATCTGTCCTTATTACTCCCATTATTACAAGTCACACCCAAAGTAAAAAGAAACGTGATAAACCGGTAGCCTGAGCATTTACAGGAGAGCTGAGGTATTGCCTTGCTGGTAAATAGGTGTATGTTACCTCTAAAAGGCAGTTATTATTAACATTGTGTTCTGAAACCAGAAAGGTCAGTAGAGGAATGAATGAAAATTACAACCAGTGGACACTGTAGTTTACATGTACTAACACTTAACAATGACAGGTACTTACAGGTCAAGTAAATCTTTTGTTGCTGCAAAGCAGATTTACACACTCCAAATATATGTACTTTGTAAAACATAGAGTCAACTGTTCAGCTCGTAAAAATCAATCTGTTTAAAAGGTGATCTACTCCAAACTGGTCTGAAACTTAAACCACAACTTCCTGGACCTCCTAGCAATGTATGAGTGTTCTGTGACTGCATCGCTGTGGTTCAGCAAACCTTCCCAATCCCCAACAGTACATGAAGTACAGCAGTTATATGCACACTTATGTAATTATACAGTTCTCTGAGAAAAGGCAATGAAATGATTTTGTAAGAAATCCTATAAATGCCTATGATTTCACACTGGGGAAGAACATGGGAGGAAACTTCCCCGATGAGCCGTCTGGTTTGAACACTTATGTAAGACACAGTAATTGTACTCAAAGTTATCTCTGACAAAAGCAGCGATGTGCTTTAAGATTGCACTGTGGAAAGGTTAGGGAACCTGCTGTCATGTCATTTACACCACTGCTCACCTATTCATCACCTCGTACAGATGAGGCTCTATCACTGTGGTGCAGACCTTCCCAACCCCCAACAGTACATGAAGTACAACAACTATGTGCACACTGGTGTAACTGTACGCAAAGCCATGTCAGACAAAAGCAATGAAGTGAATTCCCAGTAAGCAACAAGTTCTTCAAAAGCTTTAAGTTTTCGCTGATGAAGGGCTATTGTGGGTGGGGGACTGGAGTTCCCTAAAACAGTCGGGGTTGAACACTTCTGCAGGATAATTGTACTTGAAGTCATCCCTGCCAAAAGCAACTATGTGCCTTCCCATTAACTGCTATGGGAGTTGAGTGGAGAAGCTTCGTCATGCCATTCATACTGTACCCTCTGCACCAACCTGTTGGAGGAGGCTGTCCATGTTCCTGGCCAGGTCCTGGCTGACCCTGCTGCTCTCCTCCTGCCTGGAGCTGGTCAGCCTCATCTCCTCGGTGACCTTCTGCAGATGCACGGCCGTGAAGCCTGCAGCTCCCAGGAGAGCCAGGTAGAACACGGAGGACAGCAGGAGTCCCAGGCAGCTCCCCTGGCTCTTCTTGGACGCATCTTCCGCGCTGGGAGACGCAGCGGCGGGGGGGGCGCTGGTCTTCTCGCTGTTCTTGTGTCGGTTTCTGGCAGTCATTGTCAGTGGGAGCTGTGTGAGAGGTGTAATGTGTTTGAGAGGAAAAGAAGAAGAAGAAAAGGCAGTTTTTTTGCAGTCGTGGATGGAGGAGCGCCCACGGCACGGACCGGCAGCGTATCAGGGAGCGCTTCGTGTCTTTCCTCTGAGCTTCATGAGCTTTTTTTTCTCCCTCTTACGTTGAGGTATGCGGATGGGGGCTGTCCCAAACTCGACTCCAGGCTCCGTGGGTCCAGTTTAATGAAAGAAAACACCAGGAAACAAGGAAGAACTTCTACTTTTACAATCGGTTAAAATCCTCCTTTTGATACTGGGCCAGATCCAGAAGTTCTGAAGAAGTTCTGGAGAAACTCTCCAAACTAACAACCGGCACGATGAAAGGAAACAGCCAAAGAAGGCAGATAAGGCAGATAGATCTCTGAAGTTATAATTAGTAAGTTACAATAATTATTCCCTGAGAGCATTTTTGTGTTGTCATGCTATACTGTTATCACTAGCGATTAGCGATTAATAAGATGCACAAATAATGATAGTGAGAGACACCTTGCAATATCAATTCACTATGGACTAAATATCAGTTTCCCCAAGAACTGAATCTCATGATTTGGTTGGTCAAAGTCTCACTAAAGGTGTTTTGGGATTTAGTTATCTGGACCCGTTAGGTAAATTTGAGCTGACAAGATAATTTTGGACCTGACCAACACAGGCATGTTGGTTGAACATAAACCATAGGCGACAGCAAAAGTTATTTCAGTAGGGACAAACTAAACTTGTTTTCCAACTTCATCAAGATTTAAACTATATGAATATAAATTTGGTGCTTCTTTTTAAATACCTTGAAATGAGAGAAGACAAAGGATACACCGCCTAAACCCAAAGTGTTTTGTGTCTATGCTGTACTTTCAGTCAGGACACTTTTATCCATAACAACATAGAAGATAGAAAACATCCAAGCTGCATCACAATAGAAACTTAGTGTAATAATAACTATTTATCTACATTCTGTACTGTACTGGAGTACAGTAGAGAAGGAAGGGTGTTAATAGATGAAGGTTAGGGTTAGTTCATAGGAGACAGGGAACTTCATGTTCCTTGGATTCGATGAGACTGATGCAAACTCGGTGCAAGCTGTGGTGTTTCAGATTGGCGCAGGAAGGGGGCTGCTCCTGCCTCCCTGTTTGCTCCTCCTCTCACTACGTGGCAGCTGAGGTCTAGCTGCAGACTACAGGCCGGGAGATGCCTCAGCTCACATCCCTGCTTGGAGGAACACAGCCCAGCATAGCCCCGCTATGTCTCACGTTAACCATGGAGACGGGACTGGAGTGTAAAGGCCAAGTCGCTTCACTGTAGTAGTGTATTCGCTTCCTGCATCAAAATGCGACTGTGACATTTTCACTTTCTACCACTAAATTGGTCGATAATGTAGACACAATGAGTAGTTTTAAAATGGCCGAGCTTTCACATATCGCCACCAATTGCTGTCCATTTTCCACTTTCTTGAATAGGAAAACTATATTTTTCTTTTTATTCTGCATACGTATGCTATTATACTAGATTACAAATACCCATCAGAAAATGATTATTCACGTGATGAATAATTCACCTTGTTTATATTTTGAATGAAAGAATTAAAACTTTGTTTTTTCAACAAACTTAACATTGTTACATCCCCGTTTTAGACGCTAGATGTCGCTAGAAGAGCGGTTCATAGTGAAAGCACATTGGCTCGACACACGTATAGGTTTACAGTGTATAGTGGGTATAAATCTTGTATAGTCAAGTTAAATCACATTTATTACACTGTTACAATTTACCAGCAGGATGACACACATTACACCCATTTTACTCTCATTACATTGACTTTTAATTCAACTCAGGTTCCATTTTTAAGTCCTTACTATCACATCTTCCACGTCTTCCACATCTCTTCCACAGAACATGAGGTCTCTATACTAACCTCTGAGTGAACCGAGGACTAGACATCTATTTAAACTGGCTTTTAAATCACCTTAATATGATTATTTTTGCCATTAAGTACTTTTAACTATTTTTATTCATTTCACCTATGTCATATTTTTATTGCTTTGTGTTTCTTTTAGCTTTTTATGTTTGTACTACCGTTGTTCTCGTTTCTTTTTATGGATTGCAAATTATGAAGCACTTGTGAATATTTATTTCTGTGAAAAGTGCTATGCAAATATCATTATTTTCACTCTTCATTAAAATGGTAATCATTGTTATTATTTACGCCACCTTGATGTTGAAGTGAATGCTACGGTTTCCGGCCAGGACCGTGAACGCACCATGACGCTCCGCCCACACGCCGTGACGCCAGACGTCACTCGGGCCGACGCTGTGTCCAGGTGTTCCCGGTGTGATCCTGCGGGGGCTCTGGACCGATCTGGACCTTTATCCCAACGTCTCCGTACTTATCTCCGTGAAATGGCCTAAAAGGGAACGAGCTTCGAGTCCCAGCCCGGCTGTCAACGGGACGCCTGCGATGTCGTCTCTCCTGCCTCAACAACTCCTCTGTCTGTCCGGGAATGAAGCGGGAGCAGCGTTGAAATGAAGCCGACAGTCTGAGCTGCTTTTATTTACCTCGACTGGGCGAAAAAAAAGAAGCCCAGACGGCTAAACCCGAAGCGGAGGACAGCAGCTATGGCCGGGCTCATCAAGAAGCAGATCCTGAAGCATCTCTCCAGGTCAGTCCTGAAGCGTAAGCTAACCTAGCTGTCACCTGAAAACCGTTACCTAGACTCAACTAACGACACGAAAACCAGGCGGAATATCATCGGGAGATGTGGCAGAATACGGGGGGTATTCTGTGGGTATGTGGCCGCCTGTTACCCCATCCCTCTGCTGTCAGTCCAGCTGTCAGACGCCTCTTTATTGGTGGACACAATACCCCCAAAATGTCGGCTAACTGGCTAGCCAGCTAATGAAGAGCTAATCCCTCCACTCTGGCCTCAGCAGGTTGAACCAGTCCCCCGGTTTAGACAGATTGCTTGAAAGAATAATCTCAGCCTCCTCCGAGAGGGTGAATTCACCTGCAGACGCTGCCAACCTACACCCACTCAGTTATAAAATCACCTGACAGATTGCTGGTAGACTCCAGTGAGTCATGAAGTGACTACTGTTTAATGTTGGAGGCAGGTGCAGGTGCTTTTGCACCCCTGCTTATCTGCTATTCTCCCCCCACACGGACCCTCGGCCAGCATCAAGTCATCGGGAGCGATAACAAACCTATTTTGTCGTAATCAAGTATATGCCTACAGCATTCTCTGGCACCTTTTTTAACGTGTGGACATAATGTTAGTCTGCCAGCGTGCAGCGTCTTGGTTCAGCTGCCTGACATCCATTATTTATTATTTTCCACAGTCCCTCAGGGGACTTTCAATGGACTACTTCCTGGTTTTGTTCCATAGGGAAACATGCAGGACTACTGTTTTTTCACCTCCCTCCATCCAACCCGCTAATGACCCGCAAACACTCACACCTTCAGCTGCTAGTCCAAACAGCAGTGGGTTGAGCGTGCTTTGCTTGCGCAGTCATGTGGATTTAATAAAGGCGGTCTTCACAGTTTAGGTAAAAAATGACTAGACGCGTAGCTATGAGCCGTGATTACAAGCGGCAAAACAGCATTTTATGGTTAATATTTACTTTAGTTAGATCATCCAGCCATCCACTGTCTTTCCAGATTTGCAGTGCCTATTTCCAGCATATATAGGGTGAGGGCAACCAGTCCTTTAGAGGACACATACACATACCCCATTCACTTTCACATTCACTCCTAGGGGCACTTAGAGTCATCAATCAGCCTAAATGAGCATGCTTTTAACCTGGAGAAAACCCCAAGCTGGTGACCAAAAACCTGCCAAAGCTAAAGAGTGTTAGGTTGGAATACTAATAAATCAAGTTACTTTTCCTCTGGTTACCCTTATAAACAGGTCCCTCGGAGTCAAAATCCGACCACGGTATAACCATAGTGACGTCGCACTGTGAAGGTGTTCCTGCGGAGTGTAAGAAATGATGATAATGCAGGTCAAAGATGAATGAATGGAAGCCTGAGCAGAATGCAGGCGGACCGGTTCCCTCTCCTGAAATGTGACTGCGCTCAGTGACTTATCAGGGTGACTGAGTCACCATTAATAAATTGCATTCCCAGGTAACAGCGTCAGGGTGTCAGGGATTGTGCTTTGTCCTTCATATTTGTGGGCTGCGCCGTGCTCCGTCTCTCACAAGCAGCCTGTGGGCAGCGTGCCCTTCAATGTCCTCGCACTCCCAAGTTGTGTCTCTCCTTGTGCTGTGTGTGTATGTGTGTGTGTGTGTGTGTGTGTGTGTGTGTGTGTGTCTCGAGGCAAGAGTTGACTACACGGATGACTGTGCATGCCCGAAGCGGCATTAGCATCAACACTGACAGGAAATGACTTGAAATGTTGTGATATCATCTGTCTTTGGGCTCCGTCGTCTGATCGTCCTTCCTCTTAGCCTGATTGGCCCGGGCAGAGGCCCGACCTGTCCCGCCCGGGCAGCCGGTCCGGCTCCGGGACGTAGTGCCGTGACGTCAAGGTGAAAGTGCCGGTGTCGGGATGCCTCCTTACGTGCGTGGCTGCAAATGCAGCAGAGTGCCGTAATGCGTGCTCGCTCGGCTGCTCCGGCCTCATTTGATCCTGACGTCCTCTGCTGCTGCTGCTGCTGCTTCAGCAGCCTCGGCCACAGACTGCTGTGCTGGGCACGTCATATCAGTCTGACACGCTCGCAGGTGTTGCATGCACACAGCCACAGGTTATGTTGCTGGTATCAACAAGGCGGCCGCAGAGGACAACACGCGTCGGGACAGTCCAGTGTGCCAGCATGCGCCTGTCAGGCCGAGGCGGCACCACCGCCTCACAGTTCATTGACCCGGATGGCTCGCAGCGGCTCTTCCTCCTCCTCCTCTGGCCAGGACGAGGGGCGATGAGACGAGAGGCTTTGCAGTGCGAGCTGCCAGAGGCGGCATTGGAGGACAAGTTGAATGTTAAAGGGGACCTGGAATGATGGAATGGACTGTTTATCCTGGTTTTCTTGTGTTATCGTCGAAGCTATGGAACACCTGGTTTCCTCTGAAATGTCTCAGGCGCTGTCTTAAAGTGGGATATCTTCTGGCTGTCTCGCCCGCCACTCACATGAACCATCACATGCTTTACATTTCTTGCTGAATCACAGAGTTTAGCGTTTTACCTAAACCAAAGAGGTGGAGCAATAAAGCTACGGAACACATCCATACGTCTTTGTTTGAGCCTGAGGAAGGGCCAGCAATGGTGAGATTGCCATTTCACGGGAAACCTCTCTTTACTCACAAACCTGAAGATGCAAGCTGTATGGTTTACGACACCCTCTCTCTGGTCAGACAGGCCCATTCATTTCGCTGCGATTTAATACCTGAAAAGCATATGCGTCTGATATGCGATAATGTTTCCGGTCCAGTCGCCACCATTGAACAAAACCAAGGTAAAAGTAGTTTTTCCCTCCACATCTCCTCCAGTTTCGGCTTTGTGGTTGTATTGATACAGGGCTTCAAAGAGAGTCAAACGAAGGGAGCCCCTTGAGGGAGCAAGACGACAAAGACCATGTTTGTCCGCATTTAAATCGGGTTTAGATTATCGACAAGACCCCTGGCTTCCAGCCAGTCAGACTGAGATCGCATTACACACACATATACACGCGCATACACCAGATGTACACAGATAGTGGCCCTGGCGAAGCTCAATTTGGCTCACTCTCCCGCCCCTTCCCCACAAAAGGAGGTTTTTGTCTTGCCTTGAGCGGGAGGTGAAAGGTCAGGCTCGGCCGCACTGCAGAGACGCGCTCTTGTGTCAAAGCACGTTCCTGCTTTTCTTATCTCGTCCTCCTTTCCCTCCTCACTGCCCTCCTCGGTAGAGCCTCCCGTTCTGCTTCTTTACCTGTCCTTCATTCGACTTTGTCTTTCCTAGTCTTTGACACCGAGTAAAGACATTTGCGGCCGAAAGTTGTTGATTTTCCTGATAAGTGTGGCTGCAGATACATGTCTTCCCATAGCTGACCGAGACATCTTTAAATGGCTCATATTGTCAGAGACCCAGCCTTTTATAAACAGTAGTAGAAGAAGAAGAAGAAGACCTTTTTTGCTACATCGGTCCATCTCATGTGTGTAAACTTTAGTGACGCTCTACCTCTTAAAGTTTCCTGTCAAAAGGGACCGAGGAATTCCCCTCACTTCTACCCACGAGCGTCAGGACAATCTCCTGCCTATATCCTGATTACGGAGTGAATGCTCGCTCAATAATGTCACAAGACCACGGCTAAACGGTCCCGCAGAGATGGCGCACAGCTTAATTCACATCCTCAGCCGCACAAGAATGTAGAAGTGGCAGAGGATTTGAGTTCACGACCTGGGAGATTATACTTTATAGTCAGACCGGGGCGTAGTCAGAGCACTGGTGTGTAGCCTTCCATTTGATGCAACACAGATGATTCACCAGTTTTGGGGCATCTTGGCACCACCAACAAGGACTTCACTGATGACATCTTCCATCAGCAAAGACGGGAACGGCTCGGGAGCCATTTCCAACTCTGAGTCAACCCAGCTTGAGCGTACGGGATTATTCATCCAGCCGTTATTTTACACACACAGTGTCACGGGGGTCTGTCATAGCCTATCCCATCTTGCATATGCGAAGGCAGGCCTCACACACACACACACACACACACATAGACCTAGAGGCAATCCAGAGTCTCTGACTGGCCTAAACATGCATGGTTTTGGGCCGTGTTAGGAAACTGGAGCACTAGGCTCACATGGACTCAAACCACGGACCCTTCCTGCTGTGAGAGGACAGGGTTAACCACTCATCCACCATGTGGTTGGTGATTCTCGGAGTCTGGGGAGATCTTGAGACCACGGGCCGATCCCACATGGACTTCATCTATTACATTTTCCACCAGCGAAGAGGAGGTCGGTTAGTTTCGGGAAGCACCCCCGGCGCTGAGTCAGCCCAGCCGGAGCGCGAGGGACGGAGCCCATCGCTCCTCGTCGTGCACGACATATGTGCTTTTTCATCAGGGCAGGGTTTAGTGGCCATCAGCGGATGAGAAAGCTGAGCATAACTTCCCACCGTTGCAGTCGTCACGGCGGGCCTGGGCGGGCTCTCGGTTCCGCAGAGGCTCAGTGATGTAGCACTGAGCCTCCACTGTTCCCAGTTTTATGGCTGGCTGCTGGTGGGGAGGCTATTACGGTATGAGTCACGACCGAGTGCTCAGCTGTGGGTGTCTCATCAGTGTGTAGCTGTGAAATGCGTCTGAGCGTGTGTTTTTGTATTTGTGTGTGTGCGTGTGAGAGAGAGAGAGGGAGAGAGAGACATTTGACCAGGGTCCCTCAAGGCCCTGGCTTCCTCGTCTTGGGCCGGTTTCTCCTTCGCCCTGCCTCCGTCTCCACAAATATCCCACGTCTCCTGGGCCTTCAGCCGCCAGCGCGTGCTCCCCTCACTGTGACGTTGACTCGACATTGTGGAGGCGTGCCGTAGGTGCTCGTGTGTGGCGCACTTGACTGTAAGCGTGTCGGCAGGAGAGCGATCCGAGCGATCCCTCTCAATGGCTCTCAACCGATTCAGTTTTTAATGTCCGCTCCGACGGGACGGCGTAAGGTGTTTTCGTTGCGACTCCAACATGCGTTTCCACATTCTTGAGATGGGGCTTTATGACTTTAGTGCAGGCTTTGTGAAATCGTCCTCTGTGGACTTCAAATTGTTGTGTTTTTTCCTTTTTTTCCCCTTTAGCCATTACTTTTTCAACTTGCAACTGATGATCAAGTTGTTGTTGGCAGGCTATATCCATTCATGTATACATTTCCACATTTCCATACCGTTATCTTCCTTTCCAGCTCTACTAACGTCCTTTATTTTCAATATTATTGAAATGCTCAACAGATATTTCTTGGTTAGTTTCCTTGGCCCCAAAAATGCAACTGTATGTTCCTTTGGAATATCTTGCTGGCCAACCCAGTTGGAGGACATCGAGTAACACTCTCCAATGAACTCCTTGATCCAAAGAGGGCCATAATGTATTAATGTGGTCGACAATGAGTGATCATATTCCACTTTAACTCCCTCCATGAGTTTGCACCTGAGCGTGCGTCACTGCTCACTTGGTGCCAGGTATGGTCTTGTGGATCTCTGCTTTAAGGGTATATGGTATAGTTTGCTATATGGTATAGTTTGCTAATTGTTTTCTTATCTCCATTCCCTGTTTGCATTAGTAGCCCGTGTTCCACTTCTGACACCAGAACTAGTGCACTCGGTGACCTTTGCTCAACAATAAACCCACATCACAGTCTTCTAGCAGGAAAGGAACTGGAGGGGTTGCTTCGAGTCATGTACTGCAAGTGAAATCAAACAGAAGTGACAACAGAGGGAAATGGATCATGTTCATCACGTTATCCATTTTGATCAAACTTCCACTTCGACGTCAAATTCCCCCCAGATAATACCACAGAATATGAATATTGGCTAAAGATGGCACCCACTGGTAATTCTGTGTGTGTGTGTATGTGTGTGTCATTTCAGCTTGGCTTGTGAAAAGGTTTCTATTTTACCAACACACCCACAGCCTGCCTCCAAACCCTGCCACGGCACGCCAAGAGCCACTGACAGGAAAATGTGATCACTAACTGCTAGTACGAAGGAAAATAAAATCAAAGTGTAATTATCTACTTGTTTTTTTTCCCTTGAGGACATTCACTTTTGCTTTGAGGCATCGTTGGTGTTTCTGTTGGTTGGTTTCTGTCCTGTTGGTTCTACAGAAACTGAGACCCGTTTCTCCCGACTGTTGACACTGAGTAGGCCTTAAACTCCGTGTCAGTGTCACATTCCCAGTCCTCCAAGCCCGCTGCTTGGAACCAGCGAACCCTGGCAGGAACGGCCGCTTTAATATCCCAGATCCCATCAGTCTTTTTCTTTTCTAACCACGTTCCTGAATCTAAGAGAGTCGCCCCAAGGACATCTCGCGTCTGTGTCGGTCTCCCTCTCTCTCCCTTCGCGTCACCACTGTTTGGTTGCTAAAAACAATCCGCTTGAGTCACTCTGGCCGTCTTCCCTCCGGCTCCTCCTTTTCTGGCCACTGATGTCATCAGCCTGCGCCGCAAATGCGCCATCAGAGCAGGAAAAAGCTGGGAGTCTCTCCCCTGTTTTCCATTTGCAGGATCCACAGACATCAGCAGGAAGAGTGGCGGACTGAAATCACTGCTGTGTGGCTGAAAGATCAACTTACTGGAGCAGCAGTCTTAAGCATGTTTTAGGCTGATTCTCACACACACACACACACACACACACACACAATCTGCATCTGTGGTACTTTTTGGAGAATTAGAATTTTTTAGGTTTGTTGTAAATTGGATTTAGAATAGTTAAGCTGTGGATCACAGCCCATTCTACATAGATCACTTCCATACATACTGATCCCAGATTACATGCTGTTTGGCCGTCTGGCCTGCCACTCTGTAAATTGACAACGTGCCTTTACGTTGCTCGCCAAAGCCCACTCTGACATTTCACCAGACCTAAACCAACTCAAGCCCCAGCCTCAGCCTCAGCCTGTGTGAGTTCCGTACATCCATATGTAAACAGGGGAGGTGGGCTGTCATGCGGTTTAAATCACCCTTAGATTCGTTGGTCCAATTCCTACTCTCGAACCAGTGCACTCGACAGCTGTATGTAATTGAATCGAGCTAGACTGGATTTCTTTGGCCCGGATGCCCCCCCCCCTCCTCCTCCTCCTCCTCCCCCCCGAAAGGCAGCATGTACTCTTACAAACAAGGTATGATAACAGAGTGCACCTTGGTCGTGATCGCTGGGGGAGGGGTGCACTTTTCTGTTCCCAGGTGGAGACTCCTATTATCCAGTGTCCTAGTTGTCGGCACTCTTTGATATGTTAAGAATGTGGTTTGGGAGTCACTTTTTTTTTGTACCGGCGTATTCATTTCCAGGCCAGTGCACTGGGCTCGATAAATAAACGGTCCAGTCATTGATGAACTTGGCATGTGGTGTTGTAAAACTAGCTATCTGGATAACTGGCAAGAACCAGATGCAAGGTGCTGACAGGGCGTACGTGGTGCCAGCTCTGATCAGACCTCTGAGGGCCGGCTGAGGGCGAAGCATTTGTACCATGATATGGCTGATAATACTCTGGACCTTAGTCATACAAATAGGCGACAGAAGGGGTCTTAAGGGGAATCTTGGACGGTTGATCGTGACTTTTGAGTGTGTTTTATTTTACTCTCAGCCACTGTTGATGGTCTGAAGGGTTTGTCTGAAGGGTAAGAGGTCATTTCCACTTGAAATGGGCGAATAAAAGGACTTTGAAAACCTAATCTTCCCCTTTCTGTTCATGTCGGCTTGTTATTTTCAGCTGCTTTTTCACAGTCTGTTACACGTGAGCAAGGACACGCTGATATTTCACGACCCCTCTATGTCTTCTCGACAAAGCCAAGGTAAAAGTGCTCTTTCCTTTCGGCTCCAGTCTAACCAGTGGCAGGTAGGCTCCTCTTCAGCCAGTAGCTCGTCCTGATCTTTGTTTGGTCCGTTGAGCTCAGCCCTGCTCACTGGAACGATGGCTCGAATTCAACACCCTCTGTTGTTCCCAGAAACGATAAGCCTCCGTCTCCGTCCGTCCGTTTGTCCGACTTCTGTAACCTCGCTGTAATGCAGCCGACCGTCTGCGTTTGATTGGACTGCTTTATCGCTTCGTTTTTTTTCTTTTAATTTACGGCTTTGGAAGGAAGTGTGAGGCGCTAGGTGGAGGAGCCAGATAAGGAGTTAAGGAGCGAGCGACGCTGGCCGGGCCTCGCCACTTGATACTTGATCGGGGATGAATATTTCACTGGTCACAAGGCCGCAACTCGCCAGCAACAACACGTATCCCTGAGCATGTCTCCCCCTGCGTCTGAGCAGTCGCGCGAGGACACGTTCGTGTGGCATCATTCGCGTTTTGTTTGCGAGGGCGGGGGGGGGGGGTGTGTCCTCTCCCTTTCTTTTTCCCCCCTCTGGTCTCCTTCCCTGGGGTCGAGTGCCTGGAGTCTCTCTTTATGTCTGCCACCGCTGAATAATTCACGGGGACGCTGAATTGGAGAAGAATCCGTGGCTGCCAGGGGAAGGTGTTGAGTGGACAGGATTACGGCCGGACTCTGACAAACGGCGGCCGTTTAGGGCACGGGTCACAAAAGGACCAGTTTGCTCCGCCGGGCAAACTGGTCGGCGCCGAGCGCCTCGCCCCGCGTGCAGAGACGTCCGGTCAAGAGCGTCAGAGCAAAAAGACCTCGTCTCCCGAGGAGTATTCAGTTGCCGGGGCCCCGTTACTGTGCATTCATCTTCCGATAATCGCTTATAGCGATAGCACGGTGCCGAAGAGGCTCGTTTGTGGCCCCTGTGATTTAGTTTCGCTCTTGGGTGTGAGCCACCAACCGGAGATCTACTGGTGTCTCATTTAGGTGACGTAATGCCAGCCATGATGCCACCGATCCCTACGTAATGCGGCCTTATCCTGTACTCTCACGCACCAAGGTTGTCAACGTTGGTAAAAAGGAACGAAACAACGGGAGCTGGAATTGAGAAAACATTTTTGTTATCTGAAATAAATGAAAACTATTATTAGAATAAAAAAAATAACAAAAACTTAGTGTTTAGAAAACGAACTCAAAAGAATTGTAATCATGGCTAAAACTCCCTCCGTTTTTGTCTTTGTCAATGTCAGATTGATATGAAATCAATTTGACAAAGTATGAAAAACTAGAACTAGTACTAAAACCTATAAAAACTAACTAAAAGTAAAAACTGAGCTTTTGGACAAAGACGAAAACTAATAGGAACTAGCAAACCTACTCTTAAGAACTGAACTGAACTGGAGGGGGGAAAAAGTCGAGACTAATTACAACTAAACGCTAGTTTCAGATTATGCTGCAAAAAAATGGAGAGGACTCAGATTGATCTGTGTCTCTATTCCTGTACGCAGGTCTCTCTCGAAACGAGATCTTGATCTGAGCGAGACTGCCTGCTTGAAAAAAGGATTTAATAGTAATAATAGCGAGCTATACTTAGGCGGTGTAGTAAACAACCATGACGCAATTACCGGGTCAGCCCGTCAGCAAGAATGTGTGCCAGTCAGAGTTGTGAGAGTTGTCTGCTCCCAATTGCAGACACGCACATGCTC
This sequence comes from Karalla daura, assembly GCA_029224185.1. Classification (NCBI taxonomy): domain Eukaryota; kingdom Metazoa; phylum Chordata; class Actinopteri; order Chaetodontiformes; family Leiognathidae; genus Karalla; species Karalla daura. The sequence goes on along the minus strand of CM055209.1, from coordinate 12,398,180 downwards.
AAAGTGTGCAAGAGATTGCAAGATAGCGCCTATCTGTGCGGCTTGTGCGCGTCGAACAGGAAGCCGGCGTGTTTTCCCTAAAACTGTTAGCGGATCGAGCTCTTGTTTTTTCGCCGCATCATCAGCCAACCAGAAACCACAACGGGTGTCTTCTCGATGTGACACTCGAGCCCGATGCCTCCCGTCCTGCGCCTGTGTATGTGTGGCGGCGTCGGGGTTGTGAAATCAGCCGTTAACCTGTTTCAAGAGATTCTATTAGGGTGCTGTTTTGGAAGTGGCCACGGCGCTAACTATTAACCAAAAATCAAACCGAGGGCCAAGCGGAGATGTTTTAAGGTCATGGACATTTTAGTTTGTGTGCCTAAGTCTGTTTGCACACAGAAAATTGTATAAACACACGGAACGACAGCAACTTTGCACCTTTTGTGCACATGCACACGTATTTTTCACGGTTTTTCAAGAATGCAAGGTTATAAATGAACGTATGGGCTTTTACCTCTGTGTTGACGTTATGATTAGCTTCGAGCACGCTCTGTCCTTGCTGTGACCGTACAAACGTGCACACACACACGCACACACACTCTTTAAAGCTTGGCTCTCACAGCTACAATTATCCATAGTCCTAACCTATAATATAGTGTCAGAGCAAGGCCTTTTGCCCGGAGTACAACCATGTTCACTCCCTTTCACTTTGCTATTGCAACTAACTGGATATGGTGAGGCCACTCGAATCGGAATTGGATCATAACTTAAAAAAAAGCAAAATTAAAGTGTGAAACATGCAGCGGCAACTCGTGGGTGTTTTCATTGAAGGGCCTTCTGCACACGAGCCGCAACTCTCATCTCAGTCTTCATGCAGCATCCCATAATTTTTACAATATAATTATTTTACAATTTCCAAATTTTATTAGATATTTTGATTTAGAAGGATTTAGCATTTAGATGAAGCTCAGTATGGCTCTTTACCAAGCGGTCATGTGACCTTTTGCCATGTCATGTCATGTCATGTCATGTCCTGTAATTGTGGGAAAAAAAGAGTTTCCAATACACTTTTGCAGTACATTTCCAAATTAACTTGAAAAGTTGTACGTTATTGTGATCCATTTGTGTGTCGCCTTTACCGTTTTTTTTATTGCTGCGATTTTGTGTGTTTCTGGCAGTATTGGAAATGCACCTTGAGAGCATGCTTTTGGAAGACAGATTTTGTGTATTTTGCATTGGAGAGGAACCCCACTCATCCCATCCAACACACGGAGCCTCACAGTTGGGGAGTGCGGTTTAGTCGTTGCTTTGTCTTGCCAAGCTCCCGCTTCAGTAAACATTGCCAGACTCAGAACCAGCGCTTCTCATCTGTGTCCCGCAGGTTCGCCAAGAACTTGTCGCCGGACAAGATCAACCTGAGCACGCTGAAGGGGGAGGGCCAGCTGACCAACCTGGAGCTGGATGAGGAGGTTCTCCAGAGCCTGCTGGACCTGCCCACCTGGCTGGCCATCAACCGCGTGTGCTGCAACAAGGCCGCCATCAGGGTGAGCGATGCTGCTCGTCTCCCAGAAAGCTAAACGGCCCTCGGGCTGTTTGTTGAATCGACGGCAAAAAAGCTGGAGTTTAAAAATAACTCGTTACCGCTGGGTTTGTGCCCGACCAGTCCTCGAGTTTTTCCCTCAACTTGGAGGTTCCCAGGCAACTTGCTCAGCCATAACCAATTTATTATTTTTACACCTCACAGCTGCCAATTCTGCTTTTGTTGCTTGGTATCTGTCTGTTTTCCCCTTACACCAGTCCTTGTTCTAGTTATAGCTAAAAACCAATGTACACAAGTACACAAGTTATCCATAATCTTACTCACTTTGTACCAGGGGTGACCATTGTGAATTGATTATTGCATCTCCAAAAATTGATGATTTGATAACTTTCATTCATCCATGCTATGGCATATAATACGTACAACCAATGACAACGCGAGTTGCCCAGCCAATGGTGTGGCTGCAACATAGCCACAGGTTACGTCGTACGGCCCAGCTCCATTAGGCTGAAGCAAACAATTGCTTTGGCTTTTGTCTCTTTATTGTTTTATTGTTGTTCATTGTTGTGAGAATTTGTTTTATGTTTGAATACCCATGTTATTTATGTCCAAGACGATGTCCAGAGAATGAAATAAATAGATAAAATGCGGTCGCTTTGGGTCCCGAGACCTAGTAATGGAGACCTCAATCATCGTAATTGACTTGAATTGCGAATTGGGGCGTTACCCTGTGCCCAGTGGTATCGCCGATCTCCGCAGGGGGAAGTCAGTCATAGGACACACACACACACACACACACACACACACACACACACACACACACACACACACACACACACACACAAATCATTCACTCACACACCATTCATTCGCACACCTGCCCCTAGGGGTTACTTGGAGCCTCCAGTCAGCCTAGATATGATGTTTTTCGACTGGAGCAGCCAGAGATGCAGTTCACTTGATTTCCACTTTTTGCATCGACAGCGCCGCACGTTCATAGACTGACCTGATCCCTGAATGGTCTCTGCCTGTAGACACCAGCCAACACCTCTCTTACACACTCTTTTTGATGCTTCGCCCTGCACACACATTCGGACCGTGTGATGCCCCCGTCGTGGTCGCAGTCACCAAGACACACCCTGGAAACGGTGAATGGAGCTGCGCGCTCTGCTTCGTGACTGGACTTTTATTTAGACCAAGGTCCACCTTCCACCTCCTCCTCCTCCTCCTCCTCCTCCTCCTCCTCCAACTCCTCTCTTTGTCTCTCTGCTCTGTCTGAATCCCCCGCTCTCTGAGTCACTCGCCGACCTTGACTCGCTGTGTCGTGCGCGCAGAGTTTACTCCAGGCGCGTGCGCTTCCAGCCGAGGCCGGTAGAAAACGACAAAGAAAAAAAGAGAACAGAGATCTGCATCTCACTTCCCCTCCTCTCTCGGCCTTCCTGCTGAGAGAGGAGTGGCACTCTCGCGTGTTGACTTCTCAAACAACTGTCTCTCCCTCTGGTTTAAGTAAATAGCACTTATTTGCCTATCACTCGTAAACCCGTGCACTGATTTTAAAACTGCAAGGGGAAAAAAAAAGTCTGAACGTGTGTGTGTGTGTGTGTGTGTGTGTGTGTGTGTGTGGGGCCTGTGCTGGAGCGCCCCCCGCTGTCTCCTCTCCCATGTTGGAGGCAGGCGGAGGCGAGGCAAATCGCCGCTAATTCAATTAGAGCGGCAAAGCCGGAGCGTTTCCTCGCCCCCCCCCCTTGATTTACGACTCCTCAAAGAACGGGCGGCTGGTGGGAAAGCAATAGCACGCGAACGCGAGCGTTTAATCTCCTTTTCTTTTGCTGTACGGTTTGACAGAGGCTCCCGCGTCGAGGATTAATGGGGCCCCGGCGCTGAATAGGGGGAAACTGCCACTCAGGCTCCGTTCGGTGTCCACTGTGCTCGCTGTTTTTTTCTCTTTCCGTCTTTCGGGCCTGATTTAATCCCGGGCAATTTGTTTATATTTGATTTGATTTGTGCGGCCCAGTTACTACTGCTACGCTTGAGGCCCAAAAGCTGAGCGGCTGTCTTTTTGTTCTCATTCACAGATACCATGGACAAAGTTGAAGACTCATCCCATTTCTTTGGTAAGATTCACGTGACGCATCAGCCGTCTCGGTAGAGCCGTTTACCAGACTGCTCTGACCTGGTGCGCCTCGTGTAGCACGGACTACTCGATTATTTCATAAAATGACACAGAAACCCCAACTTTAGGTCCTTCAAATGCCTTTTTTTTGGTTCTCACCTCAACAACTTTGACTGCTGCTTAAACTGCCAGCAACATTATGAACTCTGATGCTGTATATGGGCAAACAACAACGTTCAGTTTTCTGTCATAGAGGACTATAGAAACTAGAAAATATTCCCATTTTGAAAAGCTGAGATCAGAGAATCTCCACTTGGTTTGGGAAAATCAACAAGTTGCTGCAGCTCTAGTGTATTGTTAGCCACTTGTATCCCACAGCCGAAGACACTGGAGCTGTCTTGACAGGGCTATGCATCCCTGAGCTCCTCTGCCTGGCTTTTATAACCCGCCCACCAGACTCCCCAACGTTGGCCATTTTCTGCATCACGGCCCCGGCCTGGCCTCTCCCTCTTGGCAGCCACCTCCAGGTGTCAGGTTGACAGCCTGCCAGGGCTGGTCCCACTCCCTAGGTAGATGTAATTCCCACTGTGCTGGCTGCCGGAGGTCCATCACGTGGCACTCAAACCAAAACTGTGCATTGTCCCATTTCTAAAAGAATCAAAAGACATAGATAGTTCAGTAGTTGTGCAGTGACGCCCGTGGCTTGCTTGCAGACCCTGGATAAAGTGGAGATGGAGATGAGCACCTGTGACGAGCCTCGGCCCCCGAACGGTCCGTCTCCCATAGCAACGGCGTCGGGACAGAGGTGAGCAGGCTGATCTATGACGTGGCTGAAAAGAGAACTCGGGCAGATGCCGACCTGACTTTGCCCGTCTCCAGTGAGTACGGCTTCGCGGAGAAGGTGGTGGAGGGGATGTCGCTGTCCATCAACTCCATCGTGGTCCGGATCAGTGCCAAGGCGTTCAACGCCTCCTTCGAGCTCTCCCAGCTGCAGGTGTACAGCGTCAACACCAGCTGGAGCATCAGCGACCTGCGCTTCACCCGCATCCAGGACCCTCAGAGGGGCGAGGTGGGGGTCTCCGATCACCTCTTTTCTTTTGTATTCGTATCAGCGGTAAGGAATGGGGGGCCAACGCGCGCCGTCTCTTCCAGATCCTAACGTTCAAGGAGATCAGCTGGCAGATGATCCGCATCGAGGCTGACGCCATCCAGAGCGCCGAGCATGAGATGCTGAGCGCCCCCATCCGCCTCATCACCAACCAGTCCAAGATAAGAGTCACTCTGAAGAGACGGGTGAGACACGCGCACACACACACACACACACACACACGCCAGCAGTGATTCCTTTGGCCCCTGTAATACATTCAAACAAAATGAAGACTGAATATGATTAGGGCCGCACAAGGTATCACTGATTTATCGTTTCTCGTTTTATCTTGTCCTCAACATGAAAGACTACATGAAAGACTCCCTGAACTGCCATGAGTGGTATCATGCACTCTGCATTAAACCACACACACACACACACACACACACACACACACACACACACACACACACACACACACACACACACACACACACACACACACACACACACACACACACACACAGACAGACAGACAGACAGACAGACAGACAGACAGACAGAGACACACACACACACACACACACACACACACACACACACACCTGAGGGGCTACCAAAGCGTAACATCACCCGACTCCCGGCCACTGATTGGTCAGAGTGTTTTCGCCGCAGACTTTGTTTATAATCTCCATACTTCAAAGCATTCTCGCACGTTTCCCCTCATATCGCGCGGCCCTGAATATGATACAACCAGAGTGCGTTTAGACTTTTCCGTGAAAGCAATTAAGGCCGAGTTTTTCGCAAAGCTCTCACAGAACTGCCGGATTAAGCACTTTAATGTGAACACAAACTAATTAATCTCCCAAATATGCTGCCTCTGCACTTGTAGTACTTGTTGGGGGAGAAACAAGACAGGGTTTTTTTCTCCCGGGATTCTACCCTTGTCGGAACAGTGCCATTAAAAGTAGTTTTATCCTCGGCGGTAATAAACAAAGAGAATTTCCCTCCCAGTGTCCGGTTACGTGAATTAGAGCCCTCGGGCTGCCTGCGCCTGCATAATGCATGCCCACAGCGAGCCGTGCCTGTGCTCCCTGTGCCCGACACAGATCAAAGACTGCAACGTGGTGGCCTCCAAGCTGATCCTGATCCTGGACGACCTGCTGTGGGTGCTGACCGACTCGCAGCTCAAAGCCATGGTGCAGTACGCCAAGTCTCTGAGCGAGGCCATGGAGAAGTCGGCGCAGCAGAGGAAGAGCATGGCCACCGAGGACCAGGTGCAGACACACGCGCAAGCACGCATGTCCGGCAACAAACTGTGATCTTCTCCCGGTCTCCCCAGTCTGCCCCATTTATTACTTATTCAGCAGCTTAAAATGTTTGCCATTCACACCCTCACAATTTCACTCCCATCCACGTTCTCTGGAGCATGGACAGCCCCATAAGCATATCTGCAGAACTTTTTTTATCTTTTTTGTCAAACTGAGATAGTAGGAGAGTAGGTTCACTGCTCTCCCTCCACTTTTGCATAGCCCCATGTCCACAGCCAATCACAATGCTTCTAACATTCCATGATTGTGAGAAAAGAGATGACTGTCATGTCAGTTCTCTGCCAGATTTCCACACTGACACTTTTGTTTGTTTGGCATCGTTACTGTCATTGTGACTTTTTTTTTTAAGTTCACAAGTTGTTCTGGTTGAAGCAAGCGTTAATATATAAATGAACTGAAATGAGTTGTGTAGAAAAAAAGATGAACAACTTCTAACACTTTTGCTGAAAAGTGTGTTTTGTCCTCTTCCCTAAAACCTGAAAAAATGAGCAAGATATTCTGTGATATGATGCCCGGGGTGTTTTCAGTGGCTTGATGCAATGCGCCATCTGCTGGAAGAATTCGGGTATTGTGCAACCCATTGCTCCTTGCTACGTTGTTAAAGCCTCCCTGAGCCTAAAACGGGCATGAAAAGACAACACACAAAAACAGCCTGGAAAAAAGCAAACTCTACACCTCTAATCTTGGACTCTGTCTCTCTCTCTCTCTCTCTCTCTCTCTCTCTCTCTTTTTCCCCCTCTCCCTCTCCCTCTCTGTGTCTGTGCCCCAGGTGTCGTCTGCGCCCCCCTCGGCCCAGCAGGTGCGCACCCAGCAGGCGTCCACCGCGGCCGACCAGAGCGCGACCATGGCCCGGCTGTTCAGCGCCTACGACGTGTGCGAGACGTCCCACCACCTCCAGATCACGCACCTCGACCTCCACATATGCGACGACATCCACGCCAAGGACAAAGGTACTGCACCGCGTTCACGCCTCGAACGCACGCGCTCTGATTAGTTTTTTTGTTTTTTGGGGGGTCGTGTTTCAGCAACAAGCCGTTTTTTTTCTCCCGTTTGTGCCGGTGCAGCGATCAATAAGAGGATAACGGGTGGAGCCATGCAGCTGTCCTTCAGCTCCATCACTCTGGACTACTATCCTTTCCACAGAGCAGGTACGCATCCTCCAGCTGTGGCCAACCGCCGCCTCAGCATTTGGTCTGACCGGGTAACTGTGGCCCTGGTCTTCACCCTCTCTTTATTCTGGGGAATGATGCCCCATTTCTTCATTTCTATTTAGTTGCGTGTATGATGACATGTGCTTTTCTACTTTTTGGATTTTCATTTTTATACTTAAACACTTTGTCTTATCGCTTTTATGTGAGCTGCAGCTTTGAGCTGCGACAACAAATTGAAGCTAAAATTGTCAATTTTGGAATGTTGTTTCTCTAACCGTTAGTCGTTTCTCTAATTCAGATGTAAGAAAAGTAGTTCTAGAAATAGTTCCTGAAATAAAGACAAAAAAAATGTGTGTCTAGTAAAATTCTCAGATTCCAGCTTCTTAAAGTGACAGAAAGTTGATGAGGTAAATACCAGAGAAAGGGCATATAAAGACTTTAATCAATAAGTACTCAAACACCAGTCATTATTTGCAGCCCTACTGCAGTTATAAACTTGTAAATTTCCCCACGGAGGGATAAATAAAGACTCGTCCTTTATCCGTCTATTCTCACGCCTCTTTAGTGCGATGCCACACTACTTACAGTCCAGTTTCCAATACGTTTGCTTGGCTGCCGTCAAAGTGGAAGCGAAACCTCCTCCTCTGTGTCATCCTCTTCTCTGACCCCTCTGCAGGTGAGAGCTGTCTCCACTGGATGCATTACAGCGAGGCCACCAAGGCCAGAGAGGGCTGGGCGCGCAGCCTGCTCGACGAGTTCCGGTCCAACGTGGAGATGTTGAAGAGCGCCGTCCGGGACCAGCAGGGCCCGGCCCCGGCACACGGCTCCCCGCAACACGGTAACTGCACATGCGCTCCCCGTCACACCTCAGGTGTGTGTGTGTGCGTTTTCATTCCTCTGTATGAGCAGGCACGTGATCACGCGTGTGGGTTTTCTTGTCCTCCAGTGTCCCTTAGGGACGATGAGTATGGGCCGCTAGGAAGTCAGGAGAGAGCAGGAGGAGGAGGAGTAGGGCTTAGGGAGGCAGATGGAGAGCTCCCAGAGTGGAGCTCGCACACGCAGCCTCCGGCCCAGTGCTGCTGGTGTCTAGAGCCAGGTACCGCGGCCTGTGTGTGCGCACAGCCATGTGCGGTGGTAACACACCCTTTGGTTTTTTTTGTGTTTGCGAGGTGTCCCGGGCCGGAAAAAACACTGAGAGGTCTCGCTCTGTTTGTCCCCTTCCGTTTTCATTGTTTGCTTCCCCCTCTCCCCCCCTATCCTTCCCTCTCCCCCTGTCCTTCCCCCGGCAGGGAAGATCAGCACCTCGTCCAGCGCCTCCTTCAGTCCTCCTCCCACGCAAAGCCCCAAGACCCAGCTCATGTCCAGCTCCGTCGTCCTCAGGATGGCCGACTTCAGCATCTACCAGGTCACCCCAGACGCTGCGACTGGCCCGGGTGGTGCGTCCCCATCCGCTCCTCGACCCTGACAGCCTCTGTCCCCGTGTCGCAGGTGTCCACAGCGGACCAGCGTCGCTCCAGCCCCAAAACCATGATCTCCTGCAACAAGAAGTCCCTGTACCTTCCCCCGGAGATGCCGGCCATTCACGTGGAGTTCACGGAGTACTACTTCCCCGATGGGAAAGACTACCCCAGTGAGTTCCCCCTCTATTCAAGAGGCATCCGTCTTTGTTTAACAGGTCACGGGTTGCGTCGGCAGTTCTTTCTGTGCTCCCGCTCGCCGTTTTGGCAGCCACCGAATATCTCTCACCCCGTGTCTGGGTCTGTCCAGCCCATTTGTTCGGCTGTGGGGGCGGGGGCGGGGGGGAGTGGGGAGTGGGGGGGGGGAAGTCATCGACTGCCACGTGGCCGAGAGGACATTGATTTTCTGAATTACACGCGGCGCTCCGAATGAGGAATCGCTCAATTAATTCATGTTATGGATTCCTCCCAAAGCCGCTCCATTAGGAATCATTACCTCCACAATACCGCCGCTTAACAACTTGATGGCCACGATGAATTTTTCTTCCATATTATTTTTGAAATTACCCTCGAGAGTGAAATGACAGGGTCTGGCCCCCACTTTTCTCCACCTCCTTCCCTTCCCCCGACCGTCCCAGTCCCGTGTCCCAACCTGTACGCCCAGCTGAACGCCCTGCAGCTGGTGCTGGACCCTCGCAGCCTGGTCTGGATCAACCTGTTCGCCCTCGACCTCAGGCAGAGTCTGGAGCAGTTCATGGAGATCTACAAGCTGAGCGACTCGCAGAAGCCCGACGAGCACGTCGACATCAAGGTCGACGGCCTCATGCTCAAGGTGAGCGGGCGTGCTTCCGCGAAAGAAGCGAAACGCGGCCGTGGCAGCTCGAACATCTCAAAAACAGTGCATGTTCAAAACTGTAATGGAGAGCTAAGATCCAGATAAGATTGCACAGTATGGATCAAGACTGAACTTTCTCTAAATCTCATTGAAATTTCTTATAAAACCATGGAGATGCAAAATGTTTTGGACGTCCATCTTCCTCAAAATGGAGCCTTGTACTCGTTCTCGTTCTTGTACTTGTCTTGTACTTGTTCTCGTACTTCGTACTTCTCGTACGTCAGTTGACATTTTAGAAATGTTTATAAAACAAATAGATAAATGGTAAATATTTAATAATATATGACATAATATAGTAAATATTTAATAATATATGAATCATAGGCCATGTTCGTACATATTTATGTTTAACAATACATATTTAGACAACATAGAACAAAATTTGTTTTGGGAAAAATGTACCTAACGTACCGTGACCTTTCTTGTGTATCCTTGTGTATACTCTCTGCCTCAGTTGGTGATCCCCACCGATCGGGACGCGTCCTGTCCGGCCGACCTGCCCCGCTCCGTCTCGGTGCAGACCTCCGAGATGGTGGCCACCAACACCCGCCACCCGGCCAACTGCACCCGCTCCCACCTGGAGGCCCTGCTGCAGGCCTTCGAGGAGGAGCCCTTCTTCTCCCCGGCGTTCGCCTCCTTCCCGCGCGCCGCCGCCTCGCCGCCCCTGCTCCACCCGGCCTTCCAGCGGCACGCCCACGAGCAGGACACCAGGCTGCACGACGTCTACCGCGGCCTGGTCACGCCCGGCATGGGCACCGACGCCCTCAAGACGCCGGCCGCCACTGACTTCTGGGCCCTGCACTTCGCCCAGTTCTGGGTGGACTACGAGGGCACGCGCGGCGGCAAGGGCCGGCCGCAGCCCTTCGTGGACTCCTTCCCGCTCACCCTGTGGGCGTGCCAGCCCGAGAAGATCGCCCGGCACCAGGAGCGGCTGCGGGGCCCGGCCGGGCCGGCCGGGTCGCTGCCCAGGAGCGCGTCGGGCGAGGCGGTGGCGCGGCTGCAGAGGAAGCGGCTGCTGAAGGAGTACTACAGCACCGACAGCGCCCCCGTGCCGCCAAACGCCAACAGCAGCACGCCGCCGCCGCCACCCAGCAACGGCCTGCACAAGCCCCTCTCCCTGGACGGCCTGCCCTCCTCCTCCTCCTCCTCCTCCTCGCCGGCGGCGTCCGGCCACGACACCGGGGTGCACGTGTTGGTGCACGTGCAGAAGCATTTGAGCGCTCAGGTACGTTTGGCAAAAGCGGTTGATAGATGTGTCCGAGGTGCAATTGGGGCTGTGTCAAATGATCGCTTTTACAGCTGATTAGTCTAGCTTTTTTCTTTCTAAATTAATCAATTCGTTTGTTAGGTGTGTAGGTTAGGTTTAGGTTATAAATGCCTCTGTACTATGCTACTTTATACTGTACTTTTTACTGTGTAGATTTGACCTGCCATAACCCTAACCCTCAAAAGACAACCCAAAACTGCAGGAGCTAATGAATTACGTGAATTAACCCTAACCCTGTTGTCAAGTACTTCGCTTCGTGAAGTATGAATGACTCGCTAACCTTGGACCAAGGGCCTCTCAGTGTGGTCCAAGTCCAAAGACATGTATGTTTAGATAGACTGGGGACTCTCTCACACTTGCAACCAAGTGTGAGTGTGAGAGTGAATGGTGTGTGTGTGTCCTGTAATGTCCAGAATGCATTCACAGTCTTCATCGTATGTGCACTGGAGATAAGATAAGGCACCAGCAGAGCATACCCTAGAAATGCACTATGAGTGTAGCTACAGTATCACCATATCTCGTCATAATCTGATTGCTTTTGCTGCTGTGTGTGTGTGTGTGTGAGACATGTTGAGTATGAGTGAAATGGATCAGCTCAGAGTCAGAAATGTGTGAGACGGACCGGCTGGTCTCGTGTCTGGGCCCAGCAGCTGAAAACTCTGCATCTCCAGAGTGTAAACTCTGGGTTCCTCCAGGCCTGAAAGTGTCACTGCTCTCGTGTGGAATATGATAGTTATCACGCCGTGACAAAACATGCGGGGTGCTGAAGCTGTCGTGTCTGTGCCTGGCCCCTGTGCAGGTGAGCCACCGGCAGTACGTCTTCCTCATGCACCTGCAGCGCAGCATCAAAGCCCTGCAGCAGACCCTGCAGCAGGACCTGGAGGAGATGGGCTCCAAGAAGGAGCGCAAGGACCCGTCGCAGGCCCCGGCCGACCACCGGCCCTTCACCGTCTGCCTGGGCCTGCTGCTGAAGAGCGCCGAGGTGTCCCTGCTCCTCAAGCCCGTCCCGCAGCCCGAGGGCTCCAGGTCCCCCCTGGGCTCCGAGCTCTCGCCCTCCGAGAGCCGGGGGACCCTGGGGCCGGCCAGCGAGGCGGGGGACGTGGCGGAGAAGGGGAGCGAGGGCGGCGGCTCGGGCTCTGAAGGCGGGACGGTCAAAGCGGCCTGCACCGTGGACCAGCTGCTATGCGGCGAGGGCTCCGACGGAGGCCCCGCCCCCCTGCTCCCCGCCTCCTCTTCCGTGCCGCGTCCCGAGCTGAACCACAAAGCCTCGCAGGAGGAGAGGACTCCCCCGGCCAAGGCCTCCGGGAGGCGGAGCTCGGACGAGGCGGGCGAGGCGGCGGCGGACGGACTGGGCGGGGGCGAGGACCTGAAAGGCCAGACTGGGGATCCGCTGTCCGACCCGCTCAGCAGCAAGGACTGGGGAGAGAGAGACCCGGCCACAGCCGGGAAGATGCCGCAGTCCATCTCCAGGTATTCACACCCAACACCCCTGTGCTCCATCACAGGATGGAGATAAAGTCAATGGGTCAGTGCAAACACAAGGAGACTGACTTTGCTCGTAGCGACTTTCACGCTTAGTCGTTTTTTACTCTAAGTTGACAGAGACGCTCCATCTTTATGAATGTCGAGGTTTCCTTCTGTTTTCATGGTCAATTTGAGCCACTCTGTGTTTTGGGTTGACTGTCAAACACAATACAGCGATAAACAGATGGGATCCACCGGATGTGGCAAATAGCCTCCGTCTTTCCTCATCCGTAGGGGATGTTGTGCTCATTTTATGCCCCTTTCATACAGCTGCGGCTGTGTTCATGCATATGGCCCAAATTTTGGCACGATCGTGTATATTTATTTTATCTTTCCCACTCAGCTCCTTTCGGAAAGTTTAAAAATATTTTGTAAACAAATGACACATTATTTTTACTACTCCCTCTCCACTACTCTCATTTTGACCACTTTTGGCAGAGATAGGCAGTGGTGTTTGATGCTGTGCACAAATAATGCATAGAAATGAATGATATCATTGATATATCCCGAGCTGTAATAATCCAACACAAAAATGGTACATGCATATAGTACAGTGCATATAGTATATTTTCCCATCTAAAAACATGGTGACCTTTGATGTCAGTACATTGCCCAGATGTAGGTGGAAAAAATGTGTCATCGAAAGTCGTAATATAATATTAATGCAAGATGTCTTTGAAGCAGCCTTAAGAAATGCGCGTCCTAGGTGCCAAACATCCCGAGTGGAACAAGTATCAGGACATCCCCTGAGGGTGAACCAAGACGCCATCTCCTTTCAGTTCTTACTCCGTCTGGAGACGAAAAACTGGATTCAAAGCGTCCTCGGTGCATGAATCAATGAGACGTGGCCCTGAAAACATTCCTCATCGAACCGTATCATCTCAGACACGATATGTCACAGTTCAGGTTCCTCACTGTGGTTCACCACCTTGTCAGTTCAGTCGAGCTGCCATGTCTGTCTGTCTGTCTGTCTGTCTGTCTGTCTGTCTGTCTGTCTGTCTGTCTGTCTGTCTGTCTGTCTGTCTGTCTGTCTGTCTGTCTCCTCACCTGTTGTCTGTCCGCTCATCATATTCTCACTGTTTCTCCGCTCGCTCACTTCCTTTTCTGCCACTTGACCTCGGCTTTGACCCATGTGAGGTGTGTGTGTGTGTGTGTGTGTGTGTTTCTCTCTCTACCAAGGAAAGGAAGTTTGTCTGTGGTTTCTGATCTCCTCAGCTCCTCAAACTCCAGCAGATCCACCTCCCTTTATTCCATGTCCAACATGTAAGGCCACTGGATCTGTGACTAGCTGTCTTTCCCAGTGCGTGACGGTTAACCCGTGTGACTGTGTCCGTGTGCTCGTAGCTGTTGGATGGAAAAAAAACAAACAAATCGGAGCAGATGTGTGTTTCTGTGTATCCCCCGTGGGCATGCAACTGCATGTGTGCATGACGCACTCCTCCTCGTGTGTGTGTGTGCGTGTTACGTCAGTTGTGTGGGAGTGTAAACCTGTGGACTAGTGGTGGGTGACAGAAATGGTGTCGTTCCTCCTCTTTTTTTCCTTTTGTTCCCCTCCCTCAGCCTTTTGGGAGCCTCGTTTGAGTTTTGTCTGTCGTGATTTTATCCTACTTTTTCTTCTTTTTGCCCCCTCTCCTCTTTTCACCCCCTGGCCCCCCTGGGGAACATTGCACGCTTGGCCCTTGCGTGACCTCAGACGACTCCACGCAGAGGAACAAAGCGATGTTTAATTCATGAGTTGCCGTCGAGCCTCGTCAGCGCTCTCTGAGAACCCGGCTGTCTCGGGCTCAGTGCCAGCTTAAGACCACAATCTTTATCACATATGTTGAAGTACTGGCACCTCTATCCCGGCCCCTTGAATTCACTCATTAATCGATGGCGTGCATGGACAGAGCCCCCCCTGCCCCCCCCCCCCTCCCCCCAGGCATATTTCAGTCTTATGTGTTTTGTAGCCTGTCGCTTCCTGCTCCGTGGGTGACTGGGTCTCGTGTGTGTTGCAGTGGCCGCCTGATGCGGGACCGCTCCCAGTCCAGTTTCTCGGTGTCCTACAAGAACATGAAGAAGAGCCCGTCCCTGCAGTCGCTGGACAACATCTCCATAGACAGCTACCTGATGGAGGACGGAGACACGTACAGTCTGCTGGAGCGAGGTGGAGCCCACCGTCCATCCATCCATCCATTCATTCATTCACTCCCACACAAAAGTGTGTTTCCTGTGTGAGATAGCTGTGTCGATTATGCTCTCAAAATCACAAAAAGACCTTTTGGTCACAGTAAAGACAGACATCCGTTACCTTAACCATGATTCCCAATCATCTGGCTGGTCCCTATCTCCAGGAAAACTGTGGGCAGGTCTCCAGTCAATAGTGCGACACACACGTTCATAAAACACTCAATTTAGAGTCTCCAATCGACCTAAATATGCATGTTTTTGGACTGAAGACACCAGGGTAGGAAGAAGGACCTTCTTGCTGCAAGGCAATAGTGCAGTCCACCAAATTACAGAGGAAAGATGTTTCAAGTAAAACCATATTTAGTCTGAAATTCTGTCTTTCGGTCTATCCTCGAAGTAGAACAAGCAGATTAGTACCATAACGGTTTGAGTTCCAAAGTATTCAGAAAACCTCAAATATCTCCCTTTTTGTCACTGCTTACATTAACACACCAAAAGGCCCTTGGGCCGACCGGGATCTGAATCTGGGACCTCTCTTCTATGAGTTGCTGTTGTCACTATACAATACACTCTGTATTCACATCGTTTGGTCTTTTGAAGCGTCTGACTACTGGTAGGACACGGTTTTGGCCAGAAGGTGGCAGCATCGCTCAGCATGTGACGACCGGAGACACCCGTTCGCCTCCGACAGACCTCGGTCGAGTTCATGGCGTAGAAGCGACAACTCTGCGTTCCCCTGAGTGACACCTGCCCGTGTTTTCCCGCGCAGACGACGTGTCCATCTCGGGCTTCAAGGACGCCATCAGCGAGCAGAGCGCCACGGAGAGCGCCGCCGAGCCGCCCGCCGCCGGCCCGGAGCAGGAGCAGGAGGGCGGGGGCGCCTCGCCCGACACCGTCAGCGCCACCTCCCAGAGCACCGACGACCCGGCCAAAGACACAGTGAGACGGCAGAAACCTGAGAGTCTGGGGGGAGGGGGGGGGTTAAGGGTTAGGGTTAAAAACCTCTGAAACCAAGGCCTGGTCAGACTCTCACACAGGGTACTAGCAGCTCCGGGGCTGTGGGGTCTGGTTGGGTGACTCCTCTGTCTCTCCCCCCTGCAGGTCTCCGTGCTGGTGCTGAAGGTGCGGTCGGTGTGCGTGGGCATGGAGGCGGTGGGCGAGAGCACGGCCGTGGCCCTGGAGGTGGGCCAGGTCACTCCCAGCCAGCTGGGCAACGTCTCCCTCAGGCAGTACCTCAGCAACCGCAGCCTGGGTAAGCAGGAGAGAAGGGAGGCGGGCGGGAGTGATGCTGTGGGGTCGGGACGGGACACGAGCCTCTTTCTGTGAGATGGGGAGAAGAATTAAAGGGGTGGTAGACATATGTGCGGATGTGTCCGTGCTCCACATGTCCATGCAAGTCTCTAAAGTCCAAAAGTCTCGTTTCGTGAAGTCATGTGATCATCTTGGTGAGCTGTTCTGTAGATGGGACGTCCGTCCAGTCACAGTCGAACCCCAAACCAGCTCTGACGACCTAATACCCAGATCGTGTCCACGCCCCGCACCCGAAACTTCCACAGAGTGGTATTGATTTCAGCCAAATTGATTTGACATTTCGCCTCCGGCCTTTCGAATGAATCTGGCCGGGGCCAGTCGGGCTCCAGAGGCAGGGAGAGGGTGAAACGTCGACAGAAAAGCCCGACGTCCGTGCCTTCCTCCGCACGCGAATACCGTCCACACCGAGACGGGCTAGCGAGCGGCGTCTTTAATTGGCGGAGCGCAGGCCTGGATCTCACACCGTCAGCTGGGCGATTACATAAAGCGGCGGAAAGGGAGCCCGTTTGTCAGCTATCGGAGCGGCTCCGGAGATAAAAGCGACGGGACGTTTGTCAAGATTTAAGCGCACAAGTAGGGCAGCCGCCAAACAAGACAGATCAGCGGGGGAATCGGTGTGTGTGTGTGTGTGTGTGTGTGTGTGTGTGTGTGTGTGTGTGTGTGTGTGTGTGTCTCGGAGAGTTTGTTCTGCCAGCTCGAGTGGTTGACAGCACGGAGGGAGAGGAAACCTGAGGACAGACAGTGGAGGCTGCAGCCGTAGAGGTCCTCGGACAGACCTCCCTCTCGTACTTGGCGTTTTCAACTCTGGCCCGTCCCGGTTGCCCTGCGCGCGGGACTCGTCGGTTCTGATGCCGGGCCGGGCGACGCGCCGCCAAAGCGCCAAGACCGTCTGGACGGGCGCCCCCCCCCCGCTCCAGGTTATTCAGAGGGCTCAATCAGCTGAGCGTAATCAGAGCGGGCAATCTATAAATAACCGTAATCATCTCGAGCCAGATCCAGCCCCAATATCCTCCCAGAGTGGACTGACCATTATTCCAAGTGTACACGCTAACACACACACACACACACACACACACACTAACACACCCTCCCCCCCCTCCTCCCTTTGTTTACTGACCCTGCCCTAACTCCCCACAGGTATGGTGTGTTCACTACCAATACCTGCTCAAAGCAGCCAAGGTAACCGCTGTGTTCACCCGCCATCGGCTTCACGTGCATGCTTGCCTCAGCGCGCGTGTTTCTGTGTGTGTGTGCTTTCTCTCCCAGTTTGTCTGTTTTGTCCGCCCCTCATTTCCAGACTCAGGACTTTTGCTGGATGGCATGCACTGCGGCCGCAGATGTGTGTGTTGCAATGCAAGCAGTTGCATTGTGTGTGTGTGTGTGTGTGTGTGTCTCATTTTGCAGCAGCAGCAGCACCAGCGGGTGTTGATGTGACTTTGAGATTCTTCTGTGCCTGTGTGTGTGTGTGTGTGTGGGTTGTCGCTTCACAGAGGTTAAATTTGACAGTAATGGAGTGAGTGGTCCTATTATTTGCAACATTAGGCCCAGTTACTTAAGTGTGTGTGTGTCAGTCAGTCAGTGTGTGTGTGTGAGGGAGTGAGGGAGTGAGAGCCAGAGTCAAATTAACTACAAGTATTTGTGCAGACTGGTGTTAACCCATGATCTTCCCAGCCTCTTCCTTGCCTAATTTGCCATCGCTCTTCCTCTCTCCCACTCCCTCTCTCTCTCTCTCTCTCTCTCTCTCACTCTCACTCTCTCCCTCTCTCCCTCTCTCCCTCTCCGCCTCACCTTCCCTCTCTCTCTCTCCCTCGCTCCTTCTCTCTCTCTCCCCCACTCTCTCTCTCCCTCCCTCTCACTCTCTCCCACTCCCTCTCTCCTCTCTCTCTCCCTTCCACTCGCTCTCTCCCCCACTCTCTCTCCCTCTCTCCTTTCCTCTCTCTCCCCCTCCCTCTCTCCCTCTACTCCACCCCCTCCGTCTCCCACCACTGCAGCAGACTTTGCAGTTTCAGTCCAGTGATTCGGGCAATGAGAGAAACAGCTTTGCTCCTCTCTACCTCTCCTCCTCCTCCTCCTCCTCTTCCTCCTCCTCTGTCCTCTCTTTCTTCCTCCTCCACCTTTCCTCCTCCCTCTTTCCCCCGAGCTCTGACTCCATCTCTCTACTAATCCTCTGTCATTTAACTTCCTCTGCCTCCACCTCTTTTCTTCCCTTCATCTCCCTCCCTCTCTAGGCCATCTTTTCTCTTCCATCCCTGTCTTATCACAGTCATTCAGTCCTTGGCTGCTGGCTCTCCCTCTCTCCCCCACCTCTCTCTCTCTCTCTCCCTCCCTCCTTCCCTCCCTCCCCCCCTCCATTCGCCTCGACCTTAACCGCGCAGGATTGAGAGAGAATATGTTATTTTATCTGCGAGACGCTGACAGCCCCGTGTGAGCGTGCGTGTGTGTGCGAGTGTGTGATTTTTCAGCCCCTTGAAATCGCTCTGTGGCATTAACCCTCTCTTGACTTCCCTCCGGAGCGCGTTATTAAAAGCCATGCCACGCTCCTCTCTCTGCAGTAACGGTGCTCGACCGCCCTCTCCCCTCCCTTCACCGGGCGTCTCCGGCCCGATTGAAACCTGCATCTGTGTCTCCCGACTTTGCGTTCAAAAGCTTGTGTGAAGGGAAGGTGTCGATGACTCTCCGCACCTTCCTCCTCACTTCTTCTCTTCCATTCTCTTTTTTTTAACAGGGAATCCTTTCATCACATTTCCTGCGACCGAGAGTCATTTTTAGATCGCGTCGGGGTGCAGCGTTTAATGGAATGGAAGTTTTCTATCCTTGTGTTGGAGCGTTTTAATTCCTGAAACGATGAGGATGCTATTCACCGCTTAAAAGTCTCTCTGAATACTTTGGGTGGGAGTTTCCACCGACTCCGGGCTCTAATCCCGCCGTCCTCAGAAATAATTAAACGTCGCTGCCGCAGAGAGCCCCGTGGGGTTGGATCGGATCTCCAGTCTCCTTCAGCCCACCTTTTTCTCTCACTTTCTTCCTGATCCGCTCCCTTCCGCCCTGTCATCATCGTCCCCGGCTTACTCGTGGGCCGTCCCACCTCTCCAAAAACGGCCAACCTTAACACGCGCCCTTCTGCCGAGCCGGCACATGTAATGACATCAGATTGGGGAGAGAGTGAGGGGGGCTTCAGCTCGTGCGACATGCCATGATTTCAACAGTGTAGGACGTGAGAAACGGGTGAAACCGAAACCCTTCAAACTCTGTCGGATCGTTCAAGGCAGCAGCAGCTACGAGAGAACTGTTCACCTCTGTTCAATCGTGAGTCAAAGTAGGGAACTGCGAAAGGAAAAGGGGAGATGGAGCTGAATTTGAACTTGTGCTCTATATCGAGGCTGAATGAGATTGGAAAAGATCTAGTACCGTCATGAAATCCAATGCTAGCGTCAATATTTACCTCAGTGTGAGGATTGACTGTCAGTACCGCAGGATGACAGCTGATGGCTGACACCCAAACCACCCAAGAATGTCTAAAATGTATGTAACGTGGACCGGTTCCAAGTGATTTTTATTTTGTTGTAATGAAGGACTGAGTGAAGAGTGATATACGGCTTGAATTCCCTGGCACTTAAATCATCCTCCTCCCTCTCCGAAACAACAGTTAAGCGCGTTCGAGGTGCGGCCCTCAAGTTGTGACACTCGCTGGCTCAGATCAGACGACGTCTCTGACCCCGGGGCTCATTAGCCTTCTCGTCCGACGCGGCGATCGAAGCCGGAAACTTTCCGCCTCCCCTCTCTCCTCCGGTCGGATCCGACGACATTAAGATCCGACGGGACGGACGTGGATTAGGCTAGCGGGCTGTCGGATTTAAAGCCTCCCAGTCGCAGTAATTGGATGGAGAGGGTGGATGTGAACGTCGACACTGCTTTTCAGCCGCGCTCACCACATCTCTCCCTCTCCCTCTCTCTCTCTCTCTCTCTCTCTCCTCCCCTCCTCCCTCTCAGCCAGCAGCGAGGGCGGCTCGGCCCGGGTCGGCCCGGGCGGCCCGGAGGTGCGTGCGCGCCTGGAGAGCGGGCCCTGCGCCGCCGCCCACTCCCCGCTGGCCGAGCGCAACGGCTTCCTGCAGCTGCGCCTCCACGGCTACCGGGCCAGCTTCCTCATGTCCACGCTGCGCAACCTGGCGCTGTTCCTGGAGGACGACTCGGCCCCGCAGGTGCTGCCCATGGAGATCAGCGTGCGGGACACGCACGTCGACCTGAAGGTACGGGCTCACCTGGCCTGGCGCGGCTAGCGGAGCCCCATAACTCACTGCCAACAGAGCGCCGGCTCGTCTGTGACCAGGTTAAATATTTTGAACCGCGGCCTAATTGGAATTTGGATTTGAACTGAATGTTTAATGACATAGAAAGACCTTTTCTGCCTCCTCTCTTGGGTTCCTTCATGGATGAGTAGATTTTGCGCTGTGGAACTGATGTGGAAACCTGGATGTGGATAATTTCTCGCTCACTCTCTCTCACACACCCACACACGCATACACACACACACACATGTACACACGCATACACACATTAAGGCGGCTCATCACGCGTGCTCCCTTGCTGCAGGACGACGGTCCCCGGGACAACTCGTCCGAGTCGGAGCCGTCGCCCATCACGCTGCACGTGGACAGCCTCATCATCCACAGACGGGACGACGGCTCCTTCGCTATCGGAGGTGAGGAGCAAAACGAAAACATACTTTTCACACTCATTTACTGATATGTTTATCTACAAAACACAACAAAACAAACAATATATACATATATGTACAGTATATATACACACACAAACATACAACAATAATAATATTTTAGATATAATAATATATAATAATAATAACCCAAGTAGTAATGAGTATTATGTCAACATAAATATAAAATATATATAAAAGTAATATGACATCAATGATAATAATAATCCTCATTATGATCATCATCACATCACAATTGTAAACATACTGTGATTATAACAAATACAATATATTATATCTCTGTGTATGATATTATTATCAATAATAGTAATTATAAGAAGAATTCTTCTATTATTGTTATTAGTGGATCAATCAAAATGTTTAAATGTTTGTCCTGAAATGGAAACAAGGATGCCACAGTTTTCATTCCCTTATGTGCATCACCTATGTGATTCTCCCACGCTGTTGCTGTGGTCCCGGTCAGATCTGGACATCCTTGATCTAACCCGGCTCGATGAAGGCTAAATAACATAAAAATACAAGTGCCGGAGATCTGCACCTCCTCCTCCTCCTCCTCTTCTTCGCTGATTCACTGCTCTTATGTAAGCCGTGTCATGGCGGTGCTTCACGCGCTTCCCTCTGCCTTCGTCTCTGCCCTCAGTGGACACGGCGGCCGAGAGCAGACCCCGGAAAGAGGGCGTCCCGGCCGACGGCGCCCTGACTCCGCTCCCCGAGGCCGAGGGCGCCGTCCTCAGCGTCCCCAAGTCCACGCAGACGCAGGCCCCGCCCACCAGCCCCCCTCCGTCCAGCAGAGAAAAGGTGAGGCGCTCAAACATGGATCATGCATGCATCGCTTTCACTCCCTCTCCGCCTCCTCCACCTTCTCTCATTCTCTTTTGCCTTCTCCTCTTCCTCCTCCTCTTCTTCTCTTTCACCCTCATCTTCTTCCTATTCTCCGCTCTCCTCTTCCCCCTCGTTATTCTCCTCCTCCCCTGCTCACTCCCACAAACCTAAACTGCGGCGCTGAAGAGACTTGTTTCCTCTCGCCATTCGTTCCCTGCGCCAGGTTTCTTTTTCATCTTTTTTTCAGGCCCTGCCAGCTCCTGTCTTGGCTCCCGTTTTATTTACAGTGGGAGTGATATTTATCAATTCATGCGAAAACACAAGAATTATGTTTTCACATGGGAGACTGAAAGCAAAAAAATGAAAAATTGCGTAACATCCGACGCGAGACAAACACCGCCTGAAAAGCGAAAGCGGCTCGTTTCAGTGTCTGTCGCCTGATCAAGGCCAGATTGAAACGACTTGGTAAGGGTTCAGAGAAATGTCAGAAGGAGCCTGGGACGCTCTCATGCTCAATTTTGTCAGCGTCAGCATCAGTCATGGAACTTAATAAACGCACTTAATTGACGCCCAGCGTGGCTCCTGTCCTTCCGGTCTCTTTGAGTGACGCCCCCCCCCCGCCTGTTTGTTTACAGATGCTGGTGGAGGAGAACGAATGTTTGAAAATGGAGCTGTCCCGGGCCAAGATGGCGCTGGCCGAGGCCCAGATGGAGAAGGACTCGCTGCTGCACCGCATGAAGAACCTCAAAGTCAACACCAGCTAGACCCGGCTCGAGGACCCGGCTCGCTCCCCGCTCTGCCCCCCCCCCTCCTCTCACCGGGCGGCGGCGGCAACAGCAGCAACCATTAAATGCAACGTCAACAAGCAAAAGGGAAGAAGGGGGAGACGCTCTTTTTTTCGTTTCGTTTCTCTTTTTTGTACTAAAACTGCTCCCCGCGCGCGCGCGCGCTTCTTGGTCGAGTGAGCCACTGTGTCTTCTTAGACTCTGGAACGGATTCCCTCATGAAGCAATGCAGGGTCTGCCCAGACTCACCAAAATCCACCTTTTTACACAGCCGTCGTCTGTTCTACGTTCTCCACGTTCGACCGCCGAGGCTCGACCCGTCCGCACCGGGAGAAACGACCTGAGTTGGAGCGTGTGTGTGTGAGTGTGTGTGTGTGTGTGAGTGAGTGAGTGTGAGTGAGAGAGAGAAGAAGACAGAAGAGGATGAAGATCTGTATCCATGGTTGTGCCTACACCAAACTCTTCCCACACCCTTCCCGCTCCGTGACTTTCTCAACGCGTCGGCCTCCGAAGGAGGACTGAATGTCGTACCCCGACGGGAATGTCTCGACAACGTGATTTCTTCTTTTTTTGTTTTTTTTTGCACTGCACTTCGAATCAAACACCTTGCAATCGTGGCGCTCTCATGTTCCGAGGGCGGGCGAGGGCGAGGGCGAGGCCGCCCCCTCTCGCTCGCCCGCCTGGCGTGTGCAGCGCACACCGCGCAAGAATGTGAACGCGCGCGGGCGTCTTCTTCGGGACGCGGCGCTTCCAGTTGAATGTGTGCGTTACCTCTCGGGCCAGAACAAGCATTTCATTACGAGCGCAGAGCGAATCTCTGTCAGTTCCACAGCTTTGTCAGCAGAATATTGTCTGTAACCCCCCCCCCACCCCCCCCTTCACCGACACCCCCTTTACCCACAGTCCCCCCCCCCCCCCCCCCCCCCACTTATTTTTCTACGTGTAAATAGCTTCTTAAACTTATCATGTGCAGCACTTTTGAATCGGAGGCACTGTAAATACAAAACGAGAACTGTGAGAGAACAAACGTGGAAGAGGCGATGGGAGTAGGAATATTAAGGCACATTGAAGCTGCCTGACTATCTGCGTGTGTGCGTGCGTGTGTGCGTGCGTGTCATAATGTAAATTTCTAATCTGCCATGTGTAATTTGTTTTCACGGACACTCTGGAACATATCCGCTACTGTTCCTTGCTTCAGGTCTGTGTGATGACTTGGTGGGGGGGAGGGGGAGGGGGGGGGTGGGGGTGGGGGTGGGTAGATATTAAAAATGACTAAAAAACGACTTTTCTAACAGCACACGCTTTGGCACAGCACTGAGGAAGATCAGTGAGGATTCAAGAGCAGCCATCTGCCTTCACGTGTCAACTGTCATAACCGGTACTGTACCTTAGCCCAGCCCACTTCATTTCACTTTTGTTGTTGTCGTTTTTGTTTGTTTGTTTTGTTTTGTTTTGTTTTGTTTTGATAGTTGTTTTGTTTCCTGTAACAGACGTCAAACGCAACACTAGTTCTCTGCACAAATGGAGAGTTGAGATGTCAGGGGGGGGGGGGGGACGTAACACTGTTGTTTGTGAGGATTTTCTTTTTTTTTTGTCCTTTTCCAAGCCCGCCTCCCTCCCCCCACCCCCTGCCCTCCAACACAGCCCCCCTCCGGCTCCTCGCCTCTCTAGGAAACTGAGACCCTGTGGAGGAAGAAAAATATAAGTTGTATTTTGTCTGTCAAAGCTGCTGATATACTGATGAAAATAAAAGGGTATCCAGTTTAAAAGGTTTCACTCTTCACTGTTGTTTGAGGGGATTCTCCGGTTACGGCTTCAACTCCCTGTTGTTTTATAATAAATAGTTGGATTTTGGACTCTAGGTGAACTGAAATAAAATTTTTAGCACATTTCTCATGGAAATAAACCATATTTCAGCGTTTTGCCATCTGACATTTTTAAAGCCTAAAAATAAAGTTTTCCAGGACAAAGATCTTTACATAATATTTATATTAGCCGAGTCATTTAAAAACCTGTCAGCAGTCGCCAAGACTTAAACATGTAAAAGTATGGATTAGCAGCAGCTGAATCTTGGCAGGCGTGACTAGAGGTCTGAGGACAAACTTTTCTTCTGATTTACTCTAAAAACTTACAAACACAAAGTCACTCTTTACAGACACACTTTAACTGAACAGCCGAAATGGATGGAAAGTGTCAGAAGAAGGAAAATGTTCATAAAGCTACATTGAGTCTTGTGTTTTTAAATATCTGGCAACCTGATGGATTGGTAAGTAGCGTTGTCACCTTACAGCAAGGAGGTCCCTGGTTCAAATCCAGATCTGACCTTTCTGTGTGGAGCTTATATTATATTATCTCCTAGCGCCTGTGAGGGTTTTCTCTGGGTACTAGGATTTCCTCACGCAGTCTAAAAACATGCACGTTTAGGCTGACTGGAAACTCTTAATGTCCCCTACGTGTGGGAGTGAGTGGAGTGTGAACTGTGATGGTCTGAAATCCTGTCCAGGATGTATTCCCTGAATTCACCAAATGTTTGCTGGGATGTTGGGTGCATAACTGGTAAGATAATTGATGGATGAACAGATTTCAAATGGACACTTGGCTCTTGAAATATTCTAATATTGGAATAAATATCCAAAGTGACGCACCAGAAGCTGAGCTCCTTTTTTAATCCATGCGTTTTTCTTTTTCTGGTGCCTACATCACCCACAGTAACTTGGCTGTAAAGATGCCGCTAAGAAGATGCAGGAGGGGGTCTTTTGAGTTCACTTGTTTCTCGCTAACAGCCGCAGCTTTATCAGCTGACTCGAATGATGTCACTCATGGCAATTTTCCATCTTTTCCCCGTTAATAATCCATTACTGCTGTTGCGTATCTGCATTTGGCGCCACTGTAATTTTCCACATACAGTATCCTTGCCGTGCCTGTCCTCATGATCTGTGAACCGCCAGTGAGATCCGCTGGAGTTCCCCGACAATAGAGGCCACAAACCACAAAACATGGCGCAGAAAATCAATAATAAACACATGACAGGACCCAGTGAACAGTAAACATGACCCCTGAAATGGTTTCCCACTGGATGCCCACATGACAGATGGGTTTGAGAAGACGCAGATTTCAGTGCATTTCAGGCAACTGACATCCTATTTATTCCTTGTAGCACGGATGCAGATAATGTGTCTTATAAAAGGCAGAGTCACATCCATTCATCATCTTACTTGCTTTATACTCAACAGGGATCCGTTGAAGCCTATCTCCATCACACCAGGTGGCAATTTAGAGCCTTTAGTAAACCTAAACATGCATGTTTTTGAACTGTATGACGAAACCTGAGTAGGCAACATGCCTTGACAAAACTTAACCAATCAACCCCCAACTCAAAATGATTCATATCGAATAGATTAATCTATAAGCTACACTTATTATCATTTATCTTTTGTGCTTTGTTCATTAGTTAGTGAGTTAGCGTTTAGCTAGCAAGCTAAAGAGAGTCGAGATTTAAACCCAGGACCCTCTGGCTGTGAGGAGACACTGCTAGCATCCACTTAGTTGTCCTACAAGTAGATGCCTCAATCAAGTTAGTAATATCAAACAGAGGCATCTCTTAGCTACCATGATTGTCTTGAAACAAACTAACAAACAAACAAAAAAAAACAACTTTGTTGCACTTTACACGAGATAGCTAGTTAGCCTTCTAACTAGCAAGCTGCCTAGCTTGCTGTGAAGCATACTGTGCTGTCCACTCAGGGACCTTCATATATATTGTACATGATTAATAAAGAATGTATTTCACAATGTGTTTCACAGTGTGTTTGTTTATCTGGTTTACAACCCTCAAACATGGCAGACATTTTGCTCAAACAGATCTGCAATTGTATATAGAAGAAACCTTCAGCAAGCACTGGAATTAAAACCTTGTGAGGTTTACAATACAGTAGGTTTTGCATTGTTTGAAAAGCTTATATACGAGTTTGTTTGAAGCAACATTGGTCTACGAATTCTAGACAATGATGATTTGTTCCCGTGACAAGTGGAAGCAAGCAAGCAAGCCTGTTAGAGGGCCCAAACAGGCTGCACTGAACCACTGCAGGAGAGTGTTTGGACTCTGTGCACATAAATGGTCATGACATTTTACGGCTGGAGTAGTGCAGTGAGTCATAGAAGGGCATTACGTTTTTGACTGTGCGTGTGTGTGTGTGTGTGTGTGTGTGTGAGGGAGGGAGAGACGTTCTGCTCTGCTGCTGCTGCTGACAGGACATGCCTGTTTACATATACGGGAGTTTAATGTTTCTGTGATGATGACTGTATGTCACAGTACAGCTCTGTTTATGGAAACAAAGCACGCACACATTCATTTATGCACCGTGCATTTCTTTCTGTGTGTGTGCATGTGTGTGGAGGACAGTGTGCCAGCACTGCTTACAGCTGGATTGTGGGAAATATGATGAAAGAGAGAGGCATCAGGTTGTGTGCTGGCTCGCTTCACTGTCCAGAATCTGTGTCCAAACCCCCAATGGGGCTGCAGCTGCCTGTTCACCGCCTCACTCTGGTTTTTATTCCTCTGCTGGAGTTCGATGCTGTAATGCTGTCGTAATAAAGTTAATGATGGGTGAATTCCACTTAGCTGCTCTAGTTTCAGGGACCCGTTTACATGTTTGTATATTTATCTGTCATCAGAGGGAAAGCACAGTGTGTGTAAGCACCTTTGCTGGAGCCGATCTCCAGCTCACATAAGGGGGAAAACATGCAAACTTCAAGTTGGACTGAGGATCTGGTATCTGGGAGTCCAAATCCAAAGTTATTATCTTGTGTGCACAAGTTAATAACGTGTGTGCACAAGATAATCATCTTTTGCTATTTGTGTGCACAATATAATTACCCTGAGTTACTAAAGTGTCCACTGAAGATACTTATCTTGTCTGTGCAAGATAAAAATTACCACCTAATAAGAACTTAGGGGCCTCATAACTGTAATAGAAATATTTATTTTCTGCAAATATGTCTGTAATAGTCTTGTAGCTGAATACAGAGAATTTTGCATTTTCAGTTTTTTATAGAGAGTGAATGGTAAACGTGTGTGACCGAGACTCATGACCTGTTCAGAGTGTACAATGGATGAATGGGTTTACATCGTTGTGAATGGACTTTCTTTGTGTTTTTCTGGGCAGATAAAATTTTTGTGGCATTTACGATTGAGATTTATCAGTTAAAAAGCGCTAGTCTGAATGATTTCCAGTCAAATAGATAATTAACACCCAGGCTTCACAGAGGTTGCACCTGAGGGCACCAGGTCTGCTCGAATTCCAATTAAGCGGCAGAGGGAAGGCACCAAGGCAGGTCCCAGCATGCACAGGCGCACAGTGAGGAGGAGGTGTGTCTGTTTCCCAGGCTGTCAGTGGACAATATAGAGCACAGCAAAAAAACAAAACAAAAACAATAATCCTCTTTTGCCTTCATTCTCCATTCAAATAAACCTGGCTCCGGCGTGACAGCGAGGCTATTTTAGGCTCTCATCTGTTTCCAAATCCATTCAGCTGCTGCTGCAGGTGTGGAGGGAATTCGCCTCTAGCTCCTGCGCATGCGCGTGTTTGTCGGAATAAGTGAATGGTCTGAGAGAGACAACAACTGGCACAGCTGCTGGGTCTGAGAGTGGGACTTTTTTAAAGAGCCCAACAAAGGCATCTCCTCCTCTCGCTGTTGTAGCATCGTCATCCACGCCCAGACCGTACAGTAACGCTTTAAGTCAGGCTTGACACAATGACAAGGGAAAGCGGTGGCTGTGCTTTCAGAATAAAAGTCCAGGCTCGCTAATTATTCAAATATTGGTCATGAACAGCAAATCTGCTCAGCCCTGCAATGGTATTTAGACATGTGCTGTGTGCTTGAGCTGCTGGACAGGACAGATAAAAAAAGAGAAGCAAAATAAAGAAAAGGCAAAGTCCTCCTTCTGTATATCTCTTCAGGTATATCACACCTGTCTGAAGACACAACAGGCCTACTGATGTTACAGGGAAGGAGAAAGTCACAAATGTCTTTTGTAGGTGTCTAGCGCAAAAGGTAATTAAATACATAATGGAAGACAAATATTTTCCTCTCATTTTGTATTTACATTTTGGCATCTATCTATTGGTATCCATATATTATTATTAGTATTGTTATTATTCACTGATTGTTATTTTGTGTTGTTGTTTTGCTTCATAATATTCACTACGTATACTTTTTCAACTACTCTTTCACGGTGCCTTAATTACTACTATTTAACCCTAACCCTAACCTTTTTTTTCTGTGTGGACTTTTGTATAATCTGAATGCCAATTATGTATTGTCTGTCACAAAGTGTATTGTGAAAGTGTTGTTCTTTTGTATAATTTTTGGCTGCTGTTCCTGTTGGGGATAAATAAAGTACTTATCTTACTTTATATGATCTTTTATGTCTTACCTAAAATTACTTATTACTAATTAATTACTAATTAATTAAATTACCCAAACCATGCATTCATTATTACTTAATCATATTCAAGTTGCTGCTTATTCAAAGTATTCAATAGTATTCAAATTGAATACTTTGACATTGATTCTGTAAGATAACTTCAGTGTAAACACTGCGGTTGCCATTAACTGCATATGGATATTTTCTCATGCCGATTTAAATACAATCCGGGAAGCATAACAACAGTAACGATAACAATAAATAAATTAATGTTTCTCCATCATTTGCCTCTGTTTTTGAGGCAGACGTAGGAGCAGCCCGGGTGAGCGCCGCTTTTATTTTGAAGGCTCAGCCCGGAAACTCCCGTGTGTGATTGCGGCGCATTGACAGCTGTGTGTCAGCAGCAGCTGTGGACACAGACACACACACACCGGCCAGTGCGGTAGGTTCAGAGGGAGGAGGAGGCTGTTGCTGCGGGACCGGAGAGCCTCCTGGACGGGTTCGCGTTGCGAGTCTGAGAGTCTGGACTGAGAGGAAGAGTTTGACTTCTTCCCCCTCCACCGGGGTTCACTCTTTGCTCTCATCCCCCGAGGAGGCTGCGCCTGTTTGCTCCCGGGTTCCAGCAGAGATCAGCGTGAGAGACACCGGCGGGGGAAGTGTTCGGGTCCTGCAGCATCTCCACCTCCATCATGCGTCCAGAGGAGTCCTGCCAGATGTGTCCCCACAGCTGGCGCTGAAGGACGGGGCTCAGAGGAGGAGGAGGAGTAGGTGGAGGGGATTTATGGGAGATCTGTTGGATTTGCATCAGCCCGTCGTTGTAAACTTGTCTCCGGGATGGGGAAGGAGCAGGAGCTGCTGGAAGCTTCCCGGACTGGGAATGTGGCCCTGGTGGAGAAACTGTTGAGTGGGAAGAAGGGGATACTGGGCTCGGGCTCTGGATCCATCCCCCTACCCAACCTGCTGAGGTAAGGCGCCCCCCCCCCCCCCCCCCCCCCCCCCTCTCTCTCTCTCCCTCTCCCTCTCCCTCCCTCTCACCCACCCATCCTCACCAGGAGGGGGAATCCTGGAGGGTGTTTCCCTGTGCTGCAACATGAACTACATGCAAAGAGGTTTTTGCGCTAGGAATGAACCGAGGAGGGCACTTGTGGACGAGCTGCAGGATTGTTCTCTAAATGAGCTGTGTTGTGCGGGGTTGCAACATGCTGCATTACACAGGAGAGAGACAGAGATAGAGAGAGGGAAGTCAGTTATGCAAAAGTCAAGAGAGCGGTGTGAAGCAAAGTGCAGTAAAAAGCAGGTGGAGTCGCTTGCTGCAAAGAGTTATCAGTGGTCAAAAGGTGAGACACCCCGCCCTGTCCAACCACATACACACACCTGTCCTGTCTGGGTCTGCAGCACTGGTTTTGCACAGTGAGCACAAAAAGAACAGACAGTACCCTCAGTGTCAGGAGGCTGGCATCTGCCAAAATGGAGATTTGCGGGTGAGGGATGCTCATTGAGGTTATCCCGCAGCGTTGTCTTCTCCATTTTGGGTGGATTCTCTACGTCCAGGTGTGTGGTTGTGGAGATTCTCACTGGTCCCGGGTCACTGCTGTTACAGAGCTGAGCGACTGGACTTGTAGCTGTTGAGGACATTTCACCTCTTTTGCATCATCACCTCACCCACCGCCAGCCAGTCAGAGCTGAAGAAGCCTCTTGGGTGACTGCGAAACATCCTCAAGAGCGAGTCCAGTTGCCACAAGCGGACAGCTCCTGGGATGCTTAGTGGGTTATGCCGAGAGGTGTAGGCCTGGCCTCTCAGCCGGAGGACAAACACTCCTCAAACAGCGCTCTCTTTCTCTTTTTATTTCCTTTCCTTTGTTGCCTGTGGTTTCTTTTCAAACGGAGCAAGTGTGTGACGTGAGGGACGCTTGTTTGTTTGGGTTAACAGGTGGCGACATGTTCACCGACTACCAATTTCACTGAATCAGCCTGGAACCCCCTAAAGCAGTGTTGATATCAAATACTTCATCCTCGCTTTCCTTGTTTTGTTCTCTGGTACCTGCTCATAGAACTTGCATACGTGCAGACCTCCAGTCTTTCCTCTCTTTGCTTTGTGATGGATCGGTCCAGACTGGTCCAAGACAAAGCTGAGGTAACACTGCTGACAGAGCTTTGTTGTGTTTTTGTTTTTTTTTTTTGTTTCAATTAAGTTGAGAATGTGAAGAGGCCCAAATCTGCTGACAAACTGCTGTGTTGGCTCTTGTTAATCAGCTGAAATTAGGTTGGGGAGAGGCACTCTAGTATAATGTGAAGATATGGAGTTTGAGAAACGCTATGAAACGTTATGAAAGTGAATCCTTTATTTCAGAGGCCTGAACAAGATCTAATCAGACACAAAAGATGTGCTCATCTGTATGTTAAATCAGGACTGCATTAAGTAATATCCATCCATCCATCCATCCATCCATCCATCCATCCATCCATCCATCCATCCATCCACTCATCCATCTGTTATCTAACCTGTTTTGTACCTAACCATTGTCATGGTGGTCTGCTGGACTCCAGCAAAGGTAGGGAAGGCACCCTGAAGAGGTCTCTATTCCATCACAGGATAGACACACGCACACACACACACACATGCATGCAGCCAAGACGTTTTTTAGTGTCTTTTTACCTCATCTTACTAATAATTTATTCATCAATCGTCATGAGTTATTGAAGTGCATTGCGTGCTTTATAAAAAGCTATCAGAGCAACATTTTGACAATAGCGGAGGCGAGCGTGGCGGGATCTGTGGTTCAATCCCAGCCCCCTGCAGCCCTGCATGGTGAAATACGATGCTGTGTCATCAGAGTGGGAATAGAAAGCGACAGTGACAACTCGTGAGAAAAGTACTATCAAAGAACCGGGAACAGTACATATGCACAAAGACTGACCAAGAAATCCAAAAGTAAAGAGTCTCCTCATAGTCTGTCTGTCCCCCCGCCCTGCAGCCTCACCCTCCCTCCCTCCCTCTCTTTCCCTCCCCTCTCTCTCTCTCCTTCCTTATCTCTCTCTTTCTCTCTGTCTCTGCGAGGACGAACCAGGTGATTAGGAGATGAAAGGCGGAGGGCGTCAGGAGGAGTACCGCCTCGGGGCCGTGCGGGGACTCCTGCAGGGCCTGCAGGGGACAAAGCAAAACAAAACCCAAAACAACAAAAAAAAAGAGGTTTCAGACAAATGGAGGGCAGAGTTTTTACACTGTGTGTGTGTGTGTGTGTGTGTGTGTGTGTGTGTGCTGTGATCTTCAAAGGGTCGGCAGCAACACAGGAAAGACAACACTCCGACGCCACACCTATGAAGTGGTCAGGAGTGGTGTCACCACTGCACACAACGCCCGTGGTTTGCAGAGCGCTTTTTTTTTTGTTCTCGATGCGGTACGTTCGAGCCGCTTCTCCTTTTTTCTTCTGCCAACGTTTCCTCCCCTGCTGTACGTGATAAATTGTTTAGGTGGGCAGGAATTGTTGAAGTCGCCCGTGTGTGTTTTGTTTTGTGTTTGTTTTTTTTCCTTTTCCCGCCCCGCGTGCACTTTTGTTAAAGGAGAAGTAGGTTTGGCACGTAAAAACCCCCCCCCGTGTCCCAGTTCCTGTAGTGCACCCCCGTTGCATGCGCGGTGTTACGCGCTGATTGTCAGAGGGCAAAAGCCGCTCCGTCCTCCGCGCACGTGGGATGAAATATGAGAGTGGAAAACCCAGAGGCGTTTCGCGATCCCACGGCTTCTCCTCCAGCCCCATCGTCTCGGTGAAACTTTTGTTTGTTTTCTGATAGTTCGAGCAGAGAGACTGGCCCTGCAGCCTTTCAGGTGCACGTGCTGTCCTGTGTTGGTCAGTGACTCACTAAAACGCGACCTGGAGTACAGAAATCACTCATCACTCACCGTATAGTGAGTGTGCCATTTCGAAATGTACCTGCACAACCGGTAGTAACAAATACCGTCACGCATTGTGAAGCGCGAATGACAAAAATATTCGCATGTGGAAGGACGGAGGAAGAGAAGGTGACAAGCATACGATGAATTACAAATGCAAATAGTGAGAAAAGAGGAAATAAGCAAAGCAGGATTTGATGAAGGCAGAGAGGAAAGTATTCAACCTTGATTTAAAAGAAAGTCACAGCCGACACTTTCTTTTTAATTAACGTGGGGAAATACGCTCAGTCTGGTTCATCGCACGTTTCGATGTCTCATAAGTAACACAAGTAGAGTCACTTCAGAGTTGTTTCGCTCAAATGTTCTGTATCGTCCTCTCTATAGTAGCGAGTAGTGGATGAACTCTAGCCGCACATTTTACAGCAGCTTTAGCCACATCTTCTTGTGTCCAGTATGGGATGAGTTTGCACAGTTGTCATGGCGATGGATGTGAGCACGCTGCCACTTCTCCTGCGTGATGATCTCCATCGGAAGAGGTGCGCAGACCTGTCTCAGGCCTCGTCCGAGCGATAACGAACCAGTAGCCAGAGATTACTCTACCCTAGCTGCTCGTTTAGTAAATGGGGATTCGCTGATTGAATTTATTGGAGGGCAGTGATGATTTAGAGCGCGAGGGAGATTAAAGAATGAGGAAACTGAAGGAAAATGTTGCACGACACCTGAGGGGCGCGACACAGGAGGAACCAAAACCAGGAGGTCAGCTACCTTCTTCCCACTGCTGCAGTTTCGTCTGTGAATTACGTCTGGTGTGTCTCACACACTCAGTCAGTCTCCAGTCACACACGCACACACACACACACACACACACACGCACACACGCACACACGCACACACGCACACACGCACACACACACACACACACACACACACACACACTAACACATACGCATGCATGATGCGTGTCTATGTGCATTATCAAGCGTATGACATGCCTCCTCATAGAGAGAAGTCTACAACAAGTCTACTACAAAAATCACATAACAGAAAATGATAAATAGCTGATAAATAGCTGAATTGTTGACCAAGAAACAACATTGATAACAATAATAATAATAATACTAATACTAATAATAATAATACTACTAATAATAATAGTTGCAGCCCTAGTCAGCGTCTGAGTGGAGGGTGACTCAGCAGCCAATGTTGTGGGAATGATCCGGGAATCAATGCATACTTTCCCATCTTAAGGCCTCTGAGCCATTCACAGCATTCCTAAGTCATGAGGTTCCTCTTTTCACTGAAAGAATCGCACTAAACCGCCAAGTGGGACACCACACACACACACACACACACACACACACACACACACACACGCGCACATATATATACACACACATAAGCACAGGATGTAGGGAAGATGATCTTCTGGCTGTGTTGCTGCAGTATCGTGTGGTGTGGAGCACTGCACACACACACACACACGTGCGCACACACACACACACACTCGCACACTCATGCATGTGCACAGTGGAAAATCAATACTGGGTGATCTCATTTCTGTTTAATGGTTTGTAGTCTCCTGCAGAAGCCCTGCCTTGTGCACGGTGGCTGCGTGTTTGTAGTTCCCAGCTGGAAAACTGTCCCAAACAACAATGCCTCGACACATTTACAGTCCCCACGCATCGGGCTGCCGGTCGGCACGTTTGGGAATGTTCTGCCGCTTTGCGCCCGTCAATGCCGAATCCGCAGCGCAAACACGATTTGCACCACGCACGTGCGAAACGTGTCAGCATCTGTCCGGCACTTTGTTGAATGGATTTACGGCACTTACAGTGTGGATAGTACAATTTGTGCCACGTACGCATGAAAAAATGTTTGAATTCATATATATCATCATAAGGATGATTAATTACTCAATATATTCACATGATATATACATAGAGCAGATGCTTAGTTCATCTAAGTATAGAAATATAACATAGAAAAAGCACTATAAAGCACTATAAATGTAAATAAAATCCAGCATCCATGCATTCTTCTCACGCTCTTGAACTGTTTTCTGCTGGTTTTTGTCACCCATCAGGAGAAACGCGGGCTCTTCCTGACACGAACAGGCCGCGCAAGTCTTCATAATTGACGAGAAAATCTTGTAACTTCAAAGGAAAGATGCAAATCCTCTCCTGCAGCGTCCGGCTCTCCCCTCTTTAACTTTCAAAAGGAGAACACGTGCTACGCAATTCA
Source organism: Karalla daura (assembly GCA_029224185.1). Classification (NCBI taxonomy): domain Eukaryota; kingdom Metazoa; phylum Chordata; class Actinopteri; order Chaetodontiformes; family Leiognathidae; genus Karalla; species Karalla daura. The sequence goes on along the minus strand of CM055209.1, from coordinate 12,363,454 downwards.
TGAAGTGATGTAACGCCGAATCCAGATTCCAGTACGGATCGGGGCCAAATTATCCAAGTGGGCCCATGTGGACGATCCCAGTATCGTACTGGGATACAGCAACTGTACCTGTGCAAACAGGATAGGAACATCTGTTAGTAGGTGGAGAAGCACTCTGAGAACAAATAACGTTTAGCATTTCTCTTATTTTTTAAAGAAAAGGCGTCTTTGTGGAATCGCATAAGTGTTCCGCATCGACTGTGTTTCCAGTAATTAGTTGCATTTAATGTTTTTTATTTATATTCTGTGCAAACTGAAAGGGCATCACAGGAACGTCTACAGAACAAAATGCTAATTAGTGCATTTGTCCAAGAACTCCTGCCGATGTAAAGTACAGAATAATTAATTAAGCGGCAGTAGCTCAGGCACATAATGGTAATTGTTTTGTCCCTTTTAATAAGGATTTTTATTCATTTTTTATGATCTTATTACTCATTCTTATTTCCATCCTCTATCTGCTGGCACAGAGAGTGTGTATAGTATTTCTAAATGTGCACTGAGGTCAAAGTCACATAAACAGCGAAGACATTAATGCCTGGCGTGCAAATAAGTTCGAAAACTATTTCTGACGATTGTTTCATGTGAATCAATGTCCTCTACGCACAGACACAGTTTTAGTTGATTCACTGAAGAACAGCACATTTTGTCATTTTGCCTTCACGTTCGTAATACCATTTTAATTCAGTTTTTGTTTCTATGTCTGCATAATTTTAAAGATAAATTTCCACTCTAGAAACTTGTAATCCTGCATCCTCTACAAGCGTAATGTAATTTTCCAGCTTCCTGCTTTCGGCTAATGAAAGTCAGTGCAGGAGAATAACACTGAGGCTAAAACTATGCCTTTTTCATGGTGTGATTGTGCTTAAATGAACATTTTTTTTAAATCCCTAAACCTTGATCAAGGATCGGACCTGATGTTGGCGGGGATTAAAACCGCTGTTTGGATCGGTCAAGCTGTTTCAAAGGTTGAGAAAGTGAGGGCACATTTACGAGTCTTAGGCCGCGTCCTCTCCTCTTTATCCTCGTCTTTTTGCTCTCCTTTATTGCATGTGGATATTCATTGCCTCGGAGTGCTTGCAGTGTGGGAACGCTCAGGATTTGCTTTGAAGCCTCCGGACGCTCGGACCAATATTAGCAGCGAGGAGACATTTATGAAGTGATGGCCGCGGCAAACGCAGGGCGGTGCGTGTGACGTCACGCCGGCTGTGATGGAGTGATGGTGACTGACCTCATCTTCTTCCACCTCCTCCTCCTCCTCCTCCTCCACCTCCCTCATCCCTTTGCTCTTTCACCCTCAGGATCAGGGAGGTCGAGGTAGAGGAAAGCCCATCTTCTTTTGTGTGTATGTGTGTGTGTGTGGCTAGGTGTGTTTACTCCCCTCCTCCTCTACAAACAAACAGCCTGTGAGTGCCGTGCAGTTGCTCCCAGAGGAGACACACACTTGTGTATTGGCTGCGTTTTAATTGGCATCCCTAACAGGCGTCTTCCCCTGACGTTTGTTTTCAGATGTCGGAAGTCTTTAAGCGCAGCTCGGTCTTTGTAGCACTGCATGGGACCCTTCAGTGTGTGTGTGTGTGTGTGTGTGTGTGGGTGTGTAATGGGGTAACATCTTCCAATGAAGATTGAGAGAGAGAACGAAACTTGTTTGTTTTTGTTAAATTATTTCAGATCCAAGAAAATGGTAAATTAACATGACCTAAACCCGATCCTGTGTTAAATCTGTGTGTGTGTGTGTGTGTGAGTGTGCGTGTGTTTTTGTGAGTCTAAGTCTGTGACATAACCGCTGTCCTTGCATAACCCGAGCTGGTGCGGGAATCCAAGAAGTTCATGTGGTGCTCGACTTCTAATCTAGGTTAAAGGTTAATTTTGGAGAATGCAAGTCATATCGGACATTAAGGACTGCATAAAACACACTCTCTCTCTTCCTCTTTCACGAACAGACACACACACACACACATATACACGCACATACACACAACTTAAAAACAATTACTCTCCACATTGGATTTACTGTGTCAGACGTAGTGGATTTTCTCCAGGTATTCTGGTTTATCCCACATTCCAATAAAATGCATGTTTAGAGTGACTGGACCTAGGAGTGACTGTGAGAGTGAATGCCGTATGTGTGTGTGTATGTGTGTGTGTGAGACCTGTCCAGAGTATATTGCCTGCCTTCATCCTGAGTGTGCTGGGATCGACACCAGCAGATCCTGTGACAAATCAGTCAAAATAATCCATAATGCATGATACTGTGTTGTACTGTTAAAGTTATTTACTAGTTAATAAATCCTTTTTTGGCCCAGAAAGCCCCCAAAGATCTTATCCTAGACCTTATTCTGTAATTGGGTTATTCTGTAATGTTTGACGCTTCTCTCTGTTGGCAGTGATGGACTGACTCACTTAGATCTTCTCTTTTCAGCTATAGAAAGTTTCTACCCCTTCGTAAAACAACCACGACATAGAGACAGAGAGTCTCATTGTGCTGCGGTTTTAAAAACTTCTTTTGAGAACAAAACTGGCTCGTCGAGGGTTTTCATGTTATGTTTCCAAGCATTGAAAAGTTCTTGTAATTTCCCCCGCCTGCGGTCTCAGTTTACAAATGAGTTCGCTGATGAGACGAGCGCAGAAAGAACTAAGGCTGAAGCCACCAAAGTGTAAATGCAATGCGAAGTAATACAGACATTGCAAATGCAACTTCTATTCTCAAAAAGTTCTGTTTCCACTGGTCCTAAAGCCCGAAGGAGTCCGGAAACTTTGCAGATGTGTTGTTCCGAGCAGCGGGAGTCGTTCAGCTCAGCTGAAACCGGCTATCGTGTTCAACTGTGGCGTCAGTGCATCGAGCTTGTCTGGAGCCACTGTGATGAAGAGGGGCTAAAGGTGTGAATGTGTGTGTGTGTGTGTAAGCGTATGTATTTCTGTGCGACTGTGCATGTGTGTGTGTGTGTGTGTGTGTGTGTGTGTGTGTGTGTGTGTGTGTGTGTGTGTGTGATTTAGGCTTCTTACATCTCCATTAAGGTCCGGGCCAAACTGGGCTACAGTGTCCTGCCAAGAAACTGAGACCTCGGTCCTGGCCAAAGCACACAGTCCTGTTTCCAGCTCTTATGGGGACACCGCATCATTTACGTTCATTACTTGGGGCCTTAGCATCATCGTTACCACCTAACGACCCAGCCCTCACCTGAACATAACCCTTCAGTCCTTACCTTAAATTATAATGTTTGACCACATGGTGCTTGGTCCCCACATTGCGACTAAACACACGCGCTTATTGTTATTGGTGTCTCTTTTTGTTCTCTCAATCTGAGTCTTTTAGTTTTTCATCTTAAACCTCTTTCCCTCCATCTGCTGCCCTGGATTCTCTGTCAGTATCTCTCTCTCTTTCTCTCTGGACCCTCCCTTCATCACTCACTTTGCTCCTCTGTCTCTCCTCCACCCTCCATTCCTCCCCAGGGACGGACGATCCGATCCGGCCTCCCCACTGTCACTCTTTATCGTCCCGCCTCCTTCCTCTCCCTACATAAAACTACTCTCTCTCTCTCTCTCTCTTGCTTTGTCACTCTATCCCTCACTCACCACTCTATCTGTTATCGGCCCGTAGGAGCATCTTTCACCCGTCCTGCCTCTCGCTGCGACACCGGTGTGGGTTGACGGTGGCGAATGGGGAATTCGGGGAATCCGTGGCTCTTCTGAGAACTGCCTCCCCTTGTAACCTTTAACAACCTGAGATTTATTAGCACTGGCTCATGGAAGGAAGCAGCGTGGTGGTGAGTCACAAAGTGACTGAGCTATGGCCCCCAGGTGCTGACTGTCAGTTGAGAGGCTGACTTTTAAAACTTACTCTTATAACTGGTTTTATTACAACAATACATACCCAACGATGGAATTTGTAGCATAATCTGTTTGGTTAATCATTATAAGTAATGTATTCTAAACACTGCTCCAGATTTCCAGCATGAATATGTATGAATGTGTATTGAAACACAGTCAGAGTCTTGTCTATACATTCTGTTTCTCCCCAGTACTGCTGGATGTTAATGTAAAAATGAAGACAGTAATTGTCTTAGTTGGGTTTCTTGGACCCTTTTAACCCCAGTTTGCAGTTTATAATTGTCACATTAGTTTAGCTCAGCCCAGCTTTTATATAATTGTGTGTGAGTACTAAAGTAGCAACTCTGTTCAGTACATATGGATAAATATTTCCATTACATTTTCACTGTGTTAACACATTTTTTAAGGCCAATTTTGGAGTCTCCAATGTGCTTAAACATTCATGTTCTTTGTCTATGGGAGGAAACTGAAGTACCCACACAGACACAGGGAGAACATGCAAACGTTCTCCTTTGCAAAGTCTTTGCTTTGCATTACAGTCACTGTAAGAGCATTTTAGCATGCGCTCATAATCACGGTGATGCCTGGATACTTTTCTTTAAATATGAATAAATTACTGGAACTTAATGAAGTGAATGTAAACAAGTCTCACGAATGCCGTGCAGACATACTTTAGATCCTGCACACGTTCAGCAGTGGGATGATCCTGCAAACACATCAGCGGATATCTGACTTTGAAGCAGGAGTCGATCTCTGAACTTTTGGTACTTTATAAAATCTGAGTCTGGTGTGAACGTGGCAGAAACGTGCAAGATTTGCCTGTTCAGCACTGCCTGTTTGGCAGGAGCCTGTCTGGCTTGATTCTTCCTGTATTACTCATGAAGGCAGTAATACATGGACTTCATTTGCTCTTTTAAAGGTTGATAGAGTAGATGCAGTTGTTATTTATTTATCACCTCTGTGGTATTGATTACAAAAGACCTGCACTGTTTCACACACTGCTTTTATTGTGCATTTAACGATTTAACTCGCAAGAACCGACTCTCCACACAAATGGCTGTATAAAATATAATAGGTCAAATTATGCTTTCATTTCAACAGCCAATGGAATATGATACAGAGGAGTGCATTGTCTAACTGGACAAGCTGTTTAACAAGCTTTTTAGCAAAAGAAAAATAACAATATCCAAAGATGGATACTAGTGGATAAAACCAAAAAGAAGTAATTCAGTTAGGGACCACTGCAGTGGTGTCACAGTGTATTTGTGTGTGAGTGCATGTTCTCCCCATATCTGCATTGGTTTTCTCTGGGTAATCTGATTTCCTCTCCCACTCCAAAAACATGTATGTTAAGGCTGATTGGAGGCTACTGTAGATGACACGTTTTTGTAGGGTCTACCCTCCTGTCGCTTTGAATGAGAATTTCATTTCTTCATTCGTTTCTAAAGCTAAATGTGTCATCACTTCTCTCATTCAATTTGCATGAGTCGGGGCTGTTGCTCGCTAGCAATTAAGTCGTGTTAATCGACATGCCAGCGGGGATAACAAATGTTATCACATCGCACTCTAAACTTGTACATGCATTAGGAAAGTACACTCTGTTGAGTGAAATAGACTGCCATGAGGCCACTACTATATCGATAATGACACCTTTTTTCTCTCGCTAGCTGAGAGAAGCCACATTCATGGTAAAACGGAAGCTGAAGACGCTAAACAAAACCAATAGGTTACCACAAAACAGCAGCGGTTGACACAGCAACGGGTGGCCGGGAGTCATTTTCTGTCCACATTCGCTCTACTGGCACCACCACTAAACATCAGCCTGGAACTGAGCTGGTGGGAAAGTAAAGGGGTGTAAGAAAACAGCCACGTGAACCTGACACTGGAAATAGGGCCATACTGGACTTTGTTTTCAGAGCAGCTGAGCCGAGCTGAGCTTGTGTAAAACCTGCGTCAATCAGCGCCGTCCTGGCTTGTTGCTTAGATCCGCTGTGAGACATCACTCACACTACCAGTGTGCTAAATCCATTACCGCCGGAGTGTGGCTGGAAATTTCTTGTTAACTTAATTCTCTCATGACTTTCCCCTTTGTTAACAGGGGCATAAGCAGATTTCTCACACTTCCTGCTCTGGCCGGGCCGTGTTTAGTTCCTGAAGAGGCATGTTGACACTGAGTGGAGGAGACACAGGGGCAGCATGCAGCTGCAGGATGCACAGGGATGTGTGATGTCCAGTCTGTCACGCTAATCTACAAGTCCGTGACCCCAAATAACACTGCCAGTGTTGTGGACACACACACTCACACACGCACACGCACACACACATTCCACTAGGCTCCCCTGCTCCCTGATAGATGGCAGTAGCTAATGAAGCGCCGCTTTTGAAGTAGATAAGATGTGGAGAGAAGAGGGCTAGAAATGCTAATGTCATTATGTGGTTAGGGCGAGGGCTACGCTGGGAGGAACTGGTGGGAAGATGTGTGTGTGTGTGTGTGTGTGTGTGTGCGTGAGTGTGTGTGTTTCGTGGGTTTGGGCTTTTGAAGTCCCGTCGTGATATCTCTTTAAATGAAACAGACAAGGCTGTTTTTTTTTTGTGCTCATATTTAGAAACTTCAAGTTTGTCATTTCCATGAAAAAGCATCAAATCACACTTTTCTTTTGACAAAGGTCATAAAAATCCAACAGGGTCACACGAAGACTGCTGCTGTTAATACAAATATACACATTCATGGTGTTTTGATGGATTTATTCCATTCTGAGCCTCCGGTTTGTTCAGTTCCCAGTTAGACATGAGATGCATCTGTGCAGAAACTGACCATAATATCACACCAAAAACTGGATTTAAAACAGCTTTGTAAAACACTAAAAATCGGAGTCACCTCTAAAGAAACCAGATTCCTATAGCTTTTCTGCAAACACTCGATAAAAATTGAGAAATAATCCATTCAATCATTCTAAGTCACCTTTAATGCTACAGCATACAGTGAGAGTTATAACCCTAACTCTAGATCTAAAACTTTAGATCTGTGGTGGTTCAACACAATATGAAGCACTCTATTTTATACTGTCGGCATTTGACTAATTTCTGTAATGTCACCCCTCAGGTTAATCTTTTTACTAAGCTTAGGAACCAAAAAAAGGATACAAAAAGGATACAAAAAAAGCAGCTCTTGCCATTCACTGTCTGTTTTGTGCTTCAACTAGATGAAGCCCTCTTGCGCAAAGTCCTCTTAAAGATCTGATTTTCTCAGCTGGCTGTGGAAGAGCTCGACCAGCCTGGAAGGAGCACTCACCGCAGCTACTCAGTTGCTCTTATTGAAATCCCCAGTCGAGAAAAAGCGGGATCTCATTCTAGAGGATTAGGGCCCATGCTTTCAGAGAGAAATGTGCAGAAATCAGTAATTTTTGCCTGTCCTCTCGCTTGCGTACGCTCATTACCTTTCCCATCCTCACAACTGCAGAATCTGCTCTGAACCGGCCGGCTCCGGCAGAGAAGAGAAGACGGAGACGAAGAGAGACATTAAAGAGACTCCCTTCGTGAATACACAGCACACACACACACACACACACACACACACACACAAAATATACGTGTGCCGTGACATGCAGATGTGAGATTCCCTGGGACGGGGACTGTAACATGGAGCAATTTCAACCACCTTTCAGCTCAGTTTTAACATGAATACTGACTAGAAAAAACCCAGGAACTCTTTCATCTTCCGTGTCTGCAAATGTGGAGTTTTCCTGTCTCAGTCAGTCTCCAGTCACACACATACACACACACACACACACACACACACACACACACACACACACACACACACACACACACACACACACACACACACACACACACACGGCTAATCACCTCAGATTGGTTGTGCCTGGACACCTCCCAGGCCTGTCACAAAGCGATTCCGTATGAATGTTAATCTCAAAGTCGGGCCTGCGTATGTGAGTTCTCCGGCTCTTGCAGGTGTGACAATGGCTTTTACCTGCATAGTTTACAGTATGTGTGTGTGTGAGAGAGAGGGAGAGAGAAACCCAGCGAGGCTGTGATGGCCTCTGTGATTGATTCCCTCTCTCGCCCTCTCCTACTCGTGCTGACATGGAGAGAGTGTGTGCAGAGCAACCAGGAAGTGAGTTACAGCGAGCTGACAGTCAGCCTCCCATGAGATCCACATATCCCAGAAGGCTTTGCTGATGCCAATAGATTGCCCCCTGTAGCCTCTTCCTCTCACGGTCTCCGTCTCACACTCAGCTGGTGGTAACATGCACTGCTGCTGCAGGCGTCATGAGAATACATAGATATAATGTATTCAGACACGCGTGTATACTATATGTTGGCCCACTCAGAGGTAACGCGGCTTGTACATGCATGATTTAGTGAGGTAGGAACACTGAACGAGAGAAAAAAAAACATCTTTTTTTTTTTTTGCAAAACTACCCCTGAAGGAATCAAAAATTGTCCAGTGGCCTGATTGGCTCTGATTAGATTGATATCATAAATGTTGATATTGAAATTACTTTTGACAGCAGGAAGCTCTTTGAGTCTTTCTGTGTGGAGCTTGCATGTTCTGCTCGTGTGTCTACGGGTTCAAAAGTCCAAAAACATTCACGCTTAGGGTCGATTTGCTGTGTGAATGTGTGTGTGAGAGCCCTGCATTTGACCTGTGACCTGTACAGGGTGCATGTTTTTAGACATTTAACCAATTTTTAGCCATTTAAGCTTGTATCCAAAACAAATTATACAGTGTAGGGCTCACATTTGTACTTTTCTGACAGCATCGGGGTGGTTTTGGGGTTCAGCCTCTTTCCTAGGAAGACTTCAAGATGCTTTGTTGAGATGTTTCGCAGTACGTAACTGGATTTCACTGCAGGTATAAGGTTAATATTGTATGAGGGAGGTATGCTCTGAAATCAGCATGGGTTCTGTTGTTGTTGGTCTTGGGTTTGTAATGCAGCTTTGCCTACTAATTATTGATTCCATGTGAGTGCAGGTTGACTTTTGGAAAACTTTACTGCAGCAACTTGACCTGTAAATTCAAAAAGTTTTAGTTTCTCGATAGGGGAAAAAAAAATTAAAGCTCTCTAGGTCCAACTTAAAGCACTGTGAATGCAGATGGAGTGTCACACAGCTCCACAATTCATCGCTCTCCAGGCGTGTGATTCTAACTCGGGCGCTGGCGCACTTCATCTTCCTGATAATGAGCCACAATAACTGGACGTTTTCCATAAGTCTGTCTCACCACAACCCCATCCTTCGTCTCCCCTGGCCAATGCGAACTACGTGATGAATGGGTCTTTTTTAAACCGGTATCAAATATTCATCTGCCCCCAAACTACAGAATGAAGAATTGAGAATATATCATTCAGCCAGTGCTCATTTTTACGTTCCCCCACTCCGAAATTCAGAATTCACTTATCCCCTACAAGCAACGGGGCCGTGGAAGCAGCCGGGTATGCGTTATTCCGGGGATTGTTTTATGCATGACGGTTAAGTGCGAGATCCCTCTGACTGATGTGAAGGGAAATCAGCATCCAGAAAAGCTTTCTTCGTCATGATTAGACTTGCCTGTGGTGCATTATTTTGGATTTTTAAGATGATTGGAGGGACGGGGAAGAAAGCAGGAAGGGGATGACAACAGGGGAGAAGAGATCCCTTTAGTTTCTACTCATTAACCCCCCTCCCTGCCATTTCCTGCACACACCCCACCGTCCATCCCCACCCCGGCACCCCTCTTTGGAGTCTTTGTTCTAGATGAAATAACGTGTCTCCAAACGAGGGCGTGGTTGACGCTACACCCACCGAAAAAGACAAAACGAATAAGCGGAAAGCAGGAAACGATGTTCAAAAAACAGTCAGAGCCTGTTTGTGTGTGTTGGGGGGGGGGGATGAGAAGGGATTATAGGAGGGCTCTGTAGGCGGGTATAAAGGTGTTGCGTGTCTGTGGCCTCGGGCTGTAAAAGCAGCACATTCACACACCTGGCAACCCCGAGGGACAGGTCTGAAAATTAGAAAGCTCACCTCCACACAACCTTTCTCTCACCCCTTCGTCCTTCACGTCTGACAAATTTCGCCCCCTGTGATGCAGACCGATGACTGGTGATTACAAAAAAAAAAAAACAGTCGGCAGGCATTATTAATTTAAAGGGGAATAAATGGAACATGGTACGTTTTTGTAGATTTGTGTTTGATCTTTTTTGCTGCAGCTTCAGTGGTTTGATCTCAATTCAACTGTTTCTTTCATGTTTTGTCAACCAAGCTTCACTCTGTATTATAGACTTTGTTTCTCTCTGTCTCCTTAAAAACTGTGTAAACATATAACCGATTTGTGTATAATTGAATGAAGTATTTATCCCTGATCTCTGATGCTTATTTGGAACACTTGTTTCATTTGGGATGCCTAATTAGATGCTCGTTCACAAGTCATTTAAAAATCATTTTTAGGTGTGTTCAGATTCTACCATCTTGTTCCTAACTTTTCAATGTCTGAAATTTACACATGAATTGGGACGGGATGATGTTTTTGACCTAGAGACTAAGACTATAAATGGCTATAAATAGGCCATTATTGGTGTCCCCTTTAAAGCCCTGATCAGATTTGACCCTTTTATCGACTGTTTTTGTTGGTTTAACTACAGATCTGGCATCTAAACAAACCCGACCCTGGGGAGGATGTCTCCCTCCTCACCCTGCAGGTTCCTCCGTCTCTGTGTCTGACTAACGCTCGATAGAGCGGGAGACACCGGAGCTTTGCTGAGTAAGCGCTCCTCACTCTTGGTGTATGCAGCAGAGCCCCCCTGCGGACTTTCAACCCACACACCAACCCTTTGTTCATGTCAGTATGTCTGTGTGTGGCAATCTTAGGGCGCCCGTCTCTCCTCATGTCCTCTGGTGTCTCCCCGTCTCTCTCTCCTCCCGTCTTCTCTCTCGTATTTACTGTCGCTCGCCGCATTGTTCTCCCTCGCCTCTTTGTCTGTATCTGGCAGCGTGCATGTGTCTATCTGTTCCCTGTCTGTCTTTCTGGCAACACCACACTGCTAAAATGATTTTTTATAGCCTCTCCCCTGTGTCTCCACCCACACACCCCCTCATTTTTCTCTCTCTTTTTTTTCCCTCAAGTGGATGAGTAAATGAATCTCTTTGTCTTGCACTGTAGTGTCACCCGCTAATCAGGCCATTCACTGATTACACGCTCCACGCTTATCATGTGTGTCTGGCTGCGTGCATGTGCGGGGCCTTTGTGATGGTGTACATGTTTGTGTGTGTGCGAGCTTGTGTGGTTTTGTGTGGTGTAACAGCGAGGGGCATTAGTCGACACTAAGCCTCCTCCGCGGTGCTCGGCTCATTGTTCCCCGAGACGTTCAGGTGCGACAGAAAAAGAAAGGAGAAAGTGGCACAGAGAATCTGGAGAAATGATGTATCTACAGCGAGTTCCCGCTGTGCTTTTTTGTTACCTGCGAGGCTGTGTCTGGGAATGTGTGTGTTTATTGTGTGTATATGGAGAGAGACAGAGGAGGAGTGAGATAGGAGTAGCAGGCGAGCTAGAGGGGATGAGGAGGAAGAGTGGGATGCGAGGGGGGTGGCGGCGGGGCGGAGAGGGGTAGAGGGGAAAACCAATTATCGTCCAGATAACAGGCAGGCTATGGATTTTTCTACCCGGCCTCCTCTGCTTTTTGACTCTCTATCACTGTAGTAGATTTAAATTGCAGTTCAGGGGAGCTTTATTGACATGATAGAAATTCCCAGTGTTCCCAGTATACACTCATAAATACACATAGTGATGTTTTTGGATTTTAGTGTGCACGTGCATGTGTGCTTGTGTGGTCTGATTAACTCCATGAGACGGCTTGTTGAAAAGTGTCAAACAACAGAGAGGGACATTTTGTCAATATGCCCTGTGCAACTCTGTGCAACTCTGTGTGTGTTTGAGTGTGTGTGTGTGTGTGTGTGTGTGTGTGTGCCCAGTGTGACCGGCAGGCAGTCACATTATCTAATCTACATTGTCGTGTTGCCCTCCTGCATTAAGGGCCTATGTGTCCTTGGCTGTTTAATTGCAGGGAACAGTCTTTCAGTGAAGCGATTGCGCAGGAAGAAATTCTTTGATTTTTCTGTTGAACAGTCAATATTCAGCCATTTCGCTCGCTGCCTTTTTAGACCATTGCATAACTGTCGCGACATCTGATTCTTTGAGAAACCCTGCAAAAGCTGGCAGTACAAATCGATCGGGCGACAGCAAATGTACATGGGAAATTGATTAAAAACCCTTGTCAGTATTCTCAAAGTGACTTCCATCTGTCCATTATCTTACCGGTGTCGCAGGCGTCTGTCTCCAAGGTGCAGGCAGGAAATACACCCTGGACAGGTTCCCAGTCAATCGCTGTGCAACATTCATTCTCACACCTTAGAGTCTTGAATCAACCTAAACATGCATGTCTCTGGACCACTGTATCCAAATCGAAAACAGAGACATGTCCTTGGTCGAACTGGAGAGGTTGTTTCTGTGGGATTACTTGGTTGACTTGACAAAGTTTGTATAATTTGACATTTGGACAACTTCCTTCCTCTGATCAAAGCTTGTTATTTGTACCATGACTGTTAGCAGGGTAGCTAGCTGCTTAGCTAGCTTGCAAAATTTGCTCTCAAAGTTATTAATGTGTTGTATATTTATCCATGTTTAATGTAAAACAATCAAAACCTTTGTTCTTTCTGTTACACTCTGTCACATTCTGAGTCTGTTTGCTCTGCTAATTGGGCATAATTGTGTCAAAGCATCAGAAAAACAAGGGAAAGTGCAGCGATCCTTCCTACTTATTAGCATCCTGCTAAACAGCCTGTTAACTGATCCCTTCTGTGAAAGAAAGACACTATTTTGTTTTGCATTAGCATAAATATATGTGACAACATGTCACCTTGTCATCATTGCTGTCGCTGATGTGACATTTGCTTTCTAATTAGGTATGTGACATGTTACGCTAATTTGTATTGAAAGCATCTCTGCAGTCAGACAACATCTGGAGCCAGGAGGAGAGGAAAGACAAAGATAAAGTGGTTCACATTAAAGGAAAGCAAGGGAATTTTCCATTTCCCTCAGCAGCAAATGTGAATTAAAAAGTTTGACTTGGATCGATAAAAGGAAAGGGTACGTCAGCCATTTCAATAAAACCAGTTGTTACAGAACAGATAGCCCATCCACCAGGCACGCAGACTTCTGCAGCCAAGCTTGCACAACACAGTTTTCAGTCAGGATGATTCTTGGAGCTGCCCTTGAGGTTTCTACAAGTTTCTATAGCTATTTTAGTTAGCCAGCTTGTTAGTCTAGTCTCAGTGATACAAACAGGAGAGCCGACCTCTTATCATAACCTTGAGGCCATGAGGCAGTGCATTACCATTAAACAGTGCCACAGAACACAGTCTCTGAAATGATTGTACAGCTCAATCAGCTCCAGTATGGAGCCCGTCCGAACACAGCTACTGCAGGCTGCAAGCAGGGAATACACCCTGGACAGGCTCTGGATACTTTTCACACACACCCACACCAAGAAGCCAATTTAGAGTCTCCAGTTTACTTAACCAAGAATGTTTTTGGACCGGTTTACCAACGGGATGAAGGGAGAACATGCAAACTTGTGTGGACCTGTGGAGTATGTACATAGAGTGTATACAGTGCGCAGAGGGCAGTAGCTCGTTCAAGTGGTGAACGGGGAATGCTGAGTCTTCTAGGATGTTCTGTCTCCTCCAGGGAAGCCAGCTGCTAGTTTGTGATGGGAGCTCACTTAGCAGTATCACTTTAATACCCAGAGTCTTTGCCGTGCATAAAAATAGCATGTTCCGTGGCTTTATCAAAACCTTGGCATGGATACATGTCCATTTATTTTCTGGAATGACACAAACCTCCACCCCCCTCCACAATATGAACCAGCAGGTAGCGGATCCCCACCAAGCTGTCTGCTGACTCACCGCCCCCGCCGCCTGTTTCATTAATCTTCACTTTTTTCATCAGCCCTGTTTCCGTCTCTCCTGTCTCCGTCCTAGTCTTTGGCTTGTCTCGGTCCTCTATCGTCCAATCTCTGCAGCTGAGTCACTGTCCTCTCTCTCTCTCTCTCTCTCTCTCTCTCTCTCTCTCTCTCTCTGTCGCTCTTCAAAAGTCTCCGTCTCCAACACGCACACTTGACCTCGCTGATCTCTGATAGTCTGGGCCTAATCTGCACACACACACACACACACACACACACACACACACACACACACACACACACAAATGCGCACACATCCATTTCTGCCCACAGCTCTTTCACTCTGTGGTGTTTACACACTCGACATGAAGCGGCCAGCAGTGCGCCTGCTCTAAAGGTTCAATGTATCGGGGTGAATGCCGGTGATATTTCAGCCTGTCGAACATCTGAAGAGCCCGAGAGACACAGAGGGGAAGATCTGTCGGCGCTCTCGTCTGTTTGAAAATGTTATCGCCCCGCTCCCTGCATGCCTGTCTTCCCACAATGTGATAGCAAACAAATAACAAATCACGGTGCCGTCCGGGCCTGAACACAGTAATTTAGGCTTCAGAGAAGATCATTCAGGATTCAGCAGACAGGAAAACTATATGATGTTAATCTGATATAAATTGCACAAAGTTTCAGTAACTCCACGGACAGATGGACAGCACTGTAATTCTAAGGGGGGATAAAACAAATGTAATTTGAAAATCATATTGTGGTGTTTTCGGTTGGAGGAACAGCGGGAGAAAAAAAGCACAAGGAACAGACAATAAATTGCAATTTAATAGCGTAGGAGAATAGAAAATGAGCTGGAATATACAGAATAGAAATATCACACAATATAAGACAGAAGAAGAGTTAAATATGAATAATGAAATAGGAATTTGAGCTACAATGCAGTGGCTGAAATAAATGAATTGCCTTGTATTTTACTGAGTAAAAGCCAGTGGCGAAGAAGAAGAGCTGGATGATCAGTAGGGGGTATTGAATGAGTGGCTGATTTTGGACGCAGACTCGTCAGTCCAGCCTCTGATGTTGATGTCATTGGCGCGGCTGAGTACCGGGGTGTGTGACAGGATTTCTCCTTCTTACCAGCTTCCGTGGGAGAACATCTCCTCGAGCCCCGCCGGTACAGTCATTATAAGAAAGGTTGAACTCGGCCATGCAATTATCAACCGCTGCGAGTGTATCTTCAACACTGGAAAAGACAGGAAAGCCGGATCCACACGGCTCGGCTCCATTAAATCAATTTCCGCACCAAAGATCACAAGACCAACGTGCACCCTGAGAGTCAGTGCTACCACGTCTGCTACTCGCTTGGCGTCCTCATTTTTTGCCTTATTACTCACACATTAACGTTTCTGCAAACGATGCATTTCATCTGATTGCAGTTAAACCGTTAACTGCAAATTTTCTGCTATGTAATCGTGAACCATTATCTAATGGCTGCTTATTCATCACCCCTGTTGACGCTGAGGAGCTCAGACAACAGTCGCGGCGACAAAGCTTTGTGTTTAGGGGGCGAAGAACCCAGCTGGGCCTTACTCTGATATAGAGCACACAGCTATAGGACGCACGGATCAAAGATTCAGTCACACGTCTACATTCGTGATCATGTTGCACGCATTCACTGGGATTTTGCCAATGATTTGTGTGTATGTGTGAGTGTGTGCGTACGTTTATTCGTCTCAACAATCTCAAATCTCACAGTCACGCATTCAAGTAATCATGAAGGCAGATGAGAGTGTGATTGTGTGCTGATTGGATTAGAAAGTGCTCATCAAGTTTTGCAGGATATTGGAACATTTACCATGGTAAATAAATCCCGGAGATTCTCCGTTTTTAATTTAGCCTTTGTATAAATATACAAATATCAAACAGTATATATTTATATGCGTGGCTCTCTATATATATGTTTTCTAAATGTAATGCAGCACACAGCTGTCGACTGTGCAGATGCTGTGTACTTCCAGCTTTTTACCAACACAATATCACGCAGAAGCTTTTGACAGATGCCACTCAAACTGCGGCTCTCCTTCCCACCTGCTAAGATCAAATAGTGCGCGAAACGGTTTGTGCTATCAATTTATTATTTGTTTATTTTTTTCTTATTGCCGTTCCAGACGCCGCCTCGGCTGTCCACGCTTTGTGGTTTTGTTCAAATGAGCGTTTCTACCTCTTGTCGAGCTTGGTGTGGAAAAACAAGATCAAATGGAAAATCCTTGTGTGGTAACATCTGTGGTTTCGTGTGGCGTAGTGCCACCTTGTCATGCTTGCCCCAGTTAGATGCGATCATAGCGCACGGTTTTGGCACAGGTGGAGTCGCAGAAAATGCCGAAAACACCAGAATCCACCTGAGGGACCTGCATGCACTATAAAGGTGTCAAATACCACTTTTTAAAATTTTACTTTATTTTAGTTTTGTCTGCATTTCAGTTTTTGCCTCTGCTGGTTAATGCTATTCAGGTTTATTCTTTAAGGGTCAACAGGAGAGATGATATTTTGTATGAATGGGCGTGTGGGTATATATCTGTCTCAACGCCTGAGGAGAGGGTATTGTATTGTGAACATTTTGTGTGTTTTTTTCTTCTTTTAGTGCTCTGTGTGTGAACCCCAGACGGTCCCCAGTGCCTGGCGAGGCTGTAAATAGCCATGAGAAAGCCAGGGAAACACACACACACACACACACACACACACACACACACACACACACACACACACACACACACACACACACACACACACACACACACACACACACACACACACCAACACATACACACACGCACACACTCACTCATTCACACTCTATTTGAACGTTTCCATTTCAGCATCTAGGGATTTGGCTCCTGAGAAATGCTCTCTTTCTCCCCATCCTTTTATTCCTGTCCAAAACTGTTTGGGCCTATCTTCCCCCTCACACACACACACACACACACACACACACACACACACACACACACACACACAAAATCATGCATTGATTTGGTTTTCAACAGCTACATGATTTCTTTTTTTGTGAGAGCTGTGTGCTAATCGATCAAGCTCCTTCACACAAGCCTGCTCTCTTTGTGTGTTTTCCAGAATTGCCTTTGACTTTTATGTTGACTTTGCGATAGTTACGATGGCATTTCTTTGGTGTGAAATATTTGTATTGATTGTGAGAGTGTGTGCAGACGTACACAGCTGTGGTGTGTGCTGCAGATTGCACGGGTGCCTCGACAGATTGCAAAGCGTTTACCAATATTTATTCGTACCCCCCCCCCCCCCCTCCCCAATGCAGTGAGGTTATGTTTCCACTTTTGTTTGATTATTTGTAAGTTACTAAACAGTCACACAGAGTCACCCAACAGATTTACGTGTATTTAGCATAGGCCAACCATTACATTTTGTCTATTAAGAGTAGAGAACATAGAAAGAAACATCGAAAAACAATACTACACTACAAAGCACTACAAAATAGCATCCTCACTATATCAAGTCCACAATAAAGTGAGTAGTGAGTGGTTTTGTCTCAAGATTTTGCTCCAGACGCGTCCCGGCCGTCTCAGGTGAATTGTTGAAAAGGGTCGATATGTGATGGAGACGGCTGAACTTATCTCAGCCCTGCTGGCAGTTTCAGAGTCAACACGGGGTGAGATGACTTGTTAGGATGAATACTGCTGCAACAGCTGGTGTTCATAGACAAGGGTAAGCAACAGAGAAATTGCGAGGAGAGAGAGAGAGAGAGAGAGAGAGAGAGAGACATGGTGGAGCTGAAGGAGGGATGGAGAGATGACAGAATCATTATGGGAACGCTCTCTCTGTTGCTCTCTTTCTTCCTCACATTTGTGAACTACAGTCTGAACCTCGAGTTGCTGTTTCCCGGGATGCCCAGACATCCAGCGCCGACACGCTGATAGTGGCTGACATCCAGACTATTTCCCTAAATGAATGGCGCCTTCACAAATGATCTATCACCGCCTCTCTCTCTCTCTCTCTCTTTCTCTCTTTCTCTCCCCCCCTGTGCTCCTTCTCGGTGCGATGGCGTGTCTGCACCAGGCTCGGACACACACGTTGCGGAAACGCACCCGCCACCACGCACGCACCAACTGTCCTCTGCCTCCTTGTCTCAGTGGAAGCAGTCAGCTCAGATCTCCGTGTTCTGCTTCCTGCGGTGTGCTCGCTGAACGAGGGGGCTGTCTGGCCGTCTGTCGCTGCCGTGGAGGCCGCGGGCAGGGGCACGGCTGGCCACCAGCAGGGGCACGGCCGGGCATGGCCTGCAGGTCCTGGCAGGTCCCTGCAGGTCCCGGCAGGTCCCTGCAGGTCTTTGCAGGTCCCTGCAGGACCTGGCAGGTGTCACCCTGCCTGCCTCGGGGACTCCTGCCAGGACAGCTCACGTGTTACGGACAGAACACAGTGTACTCTGTGTCCCTCTTACAGTGCCGAAATCTGTGCCTCAGTGTAAAGAGCCATCCATCCACCTGCAGCTTAACCGTGTCACATGAGTGAAGGCAGGGAATACTCCCAGACCAGGTCTCCAGGTCACATGCGTCATTCACTCACAGTTAAACCAAGGAGCCAGACTACATAAACAGGCATTTTATTGGACTGAGAGAGGAAAACCAGAGTACCCAAAGTAAAGCCACGCAGACGTGGGGAGAACATGCATGCACCACACCTTTGGTCCAGCCAGGGTTTGAACCGGGGACCTTCTTGCTGTGAGGCAACACTAATAATCTGAGTAATCAGGTGCACGGATACATAGGCAGATGGATAGATTAAATGACTGACTGAATTAATGGGATTTGATCCATCCCATAGAAAGTTGAGAATGTATGACCGTAGCTAAAATATCTGTAGTAAAAGTACCATTAGCATTAGCTTTACAATTGATTTCTTTAATCCTGTTGGTTTGGGTGATTTCAGTTTGGTTGCCAATACATTATATTCAGGTGTATGACCTCACAATGCACTGGGTAATAGGTGTTAGATGCAGGGTTTGTGCAGGTGTGTGAACTCCTTGAGAATGTTCTGAGTTGTGAAAAGTTGTGAAAAATGCTTAAAATCTGAAGCCATGTTGTAAAACAAACACACTCAATTTCCAGAAAAATTTAAAGTAATCACTTTAACTTTACCCAGTGTGCATAACTTCAAGTTGCAGGCCCTCTTGCTGTTTGTCCTTTTTTAAAAGTTGCCTAAGACGTTGATGAAGAAGTAATCATTATAAATTTGGAGCTCTGTGTTTATGGGCACCTTGCTTTTACTGCCCGGTGTAAATGAAGATGATTGCTTCATCTGTACACACGTCACAGTGACCTGGACAATTTGTAGCACATCTGTTGGCCTGTGTGGCTGCGTGTTTGTGAGCCCTTTAGCCTGCCCTGATCGATGCACTTCTCCTTGAATGCCCTGCTAGCTTAGCAGAGAATAATGGCTGCTCAGAGGTCACGACCTCTCTAATGAGCAGCTAATTTGTTGATGCAGTTCCTCAGACCGTTGTGTCACCACGGCAGACAGGCTGTTGTTTGGCTCTGCTGTGTTCTCCTACCCCCAGGCTATGAGTTACCATATTTCAGTGTGTGTGTGTGTGTGTGTGTCAGTGTGCCCAGGAGCTGTTAATGTCAGCAGTAATGTGCTAGCGTGTGAGCGTGATGCATGAGATCTGGCTGTCCGTACTGATCTTTAAATAAAAGCATCACTGAAAATGCTAATATAATATAGATGTCTGTGATCTACAGATATCTGTACAGACTATACACATATAGCTGTTTGTTTTCTTTCTCACGTTCGAGCCTAAACAGACACATCAAAGTTGATCCTATGCCAGGGTTTAGGCTGCTAGCTCTGTGGTAAGATAGCATTCAGAAGGAACCCCACATATTAGCCTGTAGTTGTGTGTAGAAGTGCATGTGACAAGTGACGAGCCCGACAATACCAGGAAGTATCTTCTCGAAATTCTTTAAATGCAAGACGAATATTTTGTCTTCATACATTTGTTCCCGTTGGGTTTCCACACTGAGAAAATCACATAACAGTGGCCACAGGCATGGTGCATGCTAGCATGCTAACACGGGCTAATATGTAGACTTCTTTTTGACAGCTCCTACCCTGGAGCTAGCTGTTATTTATAGGTATTTTATGTTTTAATTGTCTATTGACTTGTCACAACAGAGGAGAAATGTGTATTATTAATTACAACAATGCAGAAAACAGCAGTATTAATGTTCTCACATTGCAGGAGGGTTAGTTTAGCCATTAGATTCGCTGAGAATTGTTGCCAGCTGATCACAATGGTTGTCTGCAGCCTTTCCTTACTTTGGGTCTCACCTCTAACTCTAACTGAAAACGCTTCCTCTTGTTTTTAGCGAAGGGCTTGTTTTAGCCCTTCTAAGGAGAACTATGTAAAGAACTGTACAACCACACTTACAGCTTATTGTAGAGCTAATGTGTAAGTGATTAACTCGGATTTTATGCCAAATGTCAGATGGCATCTCATTCAAACCGCATAATATTCTCTGAATTGTTGAAATTTTAAAGTGATTTTGATTTGTGCCTCTGAACAACAGCTCAGCTTACTATTAATATAGTCAGAAGGCTAATCTCGATCTCAATTTCTTAGCCTGGAGTCTTAACATCAGTCAGACCGTTCTTCTTTGTGTATTTGTTTAAGTACTCTGGGAGAGCAGGAAAAAAAACTGCTTGAGGATTTTAGCAGCTTTGAATTAAGCATGAACACAAGCTCCAGAGTGTTTGCGTTTGTACCTGGAGCTGTAGTTGAGGCTGGCATTCAAAATAAATAGCCAGTAATTGACTTGGGACACGCAGGGTGACTTCTGGGGTCAATATATCAGGTTGGAGGGAAAATTGGCTGTGAAATACACCAGGAAAATGCTGTTTTATCCAACCTTGTGGTGATCCTTGATGCCAAGATTTAGGTTTAACTCTGCAGATAAAAGCAAAAACAACTCGCTGTGATACAGCAAATACTGGATGTTCAGAGTTCACCCACAATCCAAAGGGCTCCCCCTCTCTCCTGGTGCCGTGGTGATGGCAATGTGGGAGTTAAATCACTGTTCAGCCCAGGATTTTATTGATCCGATATGGAGGAGTCCTCTCCGGCAAATGCCTTCGTTGCCCATGAATCATCAGGGTAACTGAGTGGTGCATCGGCCGGCCGGGCACTGGTGCATTAAAAAGGGATGTTCACGTTGGTGGTGTTTTCCTCCATGCAACCTACCGCCCTTTCAGCTTCTCTGCCTCTCATAGCCATTACTGCACTGATGAGCGTGAGGAATGGCTCTGCTGGCTCTTACAATAGCAGCTCCAGACTCTCATTAATTTCACTGACAAAAGAATTGATTACAGCAGTAATTTTCCTCTTCTTATCAATCAACATTTGACTTTTGCGGAAGATTTGAACAGGCAATCCAGACACTTAAGAGACAATGAATTGTGCCGTGATTATGACTTTGCCCAATATTTACTCTAGTTTTATGTAAATTGGCTTAAAGAAGGGTTAGTAATTTCATTTTTTTCAAGTAAAATGTGAATATTTACATGGATTGGATCTGACTGCAGCACTGTATTATGGAACCACCCATTCATCCATCCTTTGTCTTACTCACTTTTTTCCTTTGTACATGGGGTGTGCAGCTGCCTGTCTCCTATCTCCTATCCAGTACAAAGGCAGGGAATACACCCTGGACCACTCTCCAATCAAACTTAATAAATGTCTTCAGACTGTGTAGAAAGCAAGAGTACAGGGAGAAGATCCACATAAACACACACACTCACTCACTGATCCAGAGAACATGCAGATGCCACAGAGAGGCTGGGAATTGAACCCTGGATCCTCTAGTTGTGATGCAACAGTGCTAACAACTACTACTACTACTGCTACTATGTGTTCACTAAAAATATTTCACCAGAAAAAAAAAAATAGAATAATAATAATACAAATATTAATTATTCATATAGCGCTGTAAGCCAAATGTAATTAAAATAACAAAAGTAAAAACACTAAATGTGTAGTAAAATGCTCTGGGCATGTTTTACTATATCACTGCTGCATTTATGTGTATGTTGCATTTTACTGTTATACTGTAGATCTAAGACTGTGCTAATTTTAACTCCACTTTGTGTGTTTGGAGATTATTCTACAGAGCTACTACACTCTGGACGATTCAGTGATTCATTGAAGGTCCATAATAGTGGAGCACAGGAGACAAACAAAACGGGGAATACAATTGTAGAGAGATGACACAGGGACCCTTTAAGATCATTAAGAATTAGGTTTTAGTGTGTGCAGCTAAATGCTGCAGCGTGTTTTGAGTCCTGGCGCCTCTGCCTGTGCTTCTCTGCACGTTCCTCTGCTCTGCCTCACTCTGCATCTCGCCCGCCTTCCCGCTCCCTGTCACTTTGTCATCCGTGGTTCTCACACATCTGCCTGGCTGTGATAATAGCTACCCCTGTCAACAAGAGGCAGGGGAGGGCAGCATCGCTCCCGGGGGCCTTGCACACATCATGCATGCACACACACACACGAACCCACACACACAAAAAAAAAGATAAATTCTGGTTTGTTTCTGTACAAACCAGAATTTATCTTTTTTTTATTCCACAGTGGGGATTTTATATGTGAGCCACCAGGCGCAGAATGAATTTAAATGGTTAATGTTGTGCATTACACTAGTGAGCCCCAGGTGGTTTGACCTCACACGTATAGAAACACAAGAGTGCACACACATATACCGGCATACACAGTTGTATTTCCATCCCATTCCATACTTCTCAGGACGTTACCAAACATAACTCTTTGCTCAATACCTACTCTAAACTTAGCCCTTGATTTACATCACACACACTTCCATTTTATCCCCCTAAATGAGACAAGGTGACTGTGTTAATAGATTTAAGTTCAACAGATGTGAGACCTAACTTCACGGACCTCACACACGTCCATTCATTTCCTGGAGGATTATCCTAAGCCTTACCACAACCACCACTTCCCTAACCCTAACAATTACTCCAACCTTAACCACTGACCCAAAATCAGCTCTTTTCCAACTGATGGCACCGACAATTACCTGCTATTTGCTATAAAATTTGTCTCTGAAAGTAGCTTTCTCAAACCCACAGACATATATATATACTCACACAGACACACTCTGTGCACCAGCCACACATCCTCAATTAAATTACAAAACCTGTTCTCTGGCCTGATGGTTGCAGGGTCGGTAAATGTTTGCCCGCTCAATGAATGCTCGGCTTCTGCGCAGAGCCGGAGCGTTAGTTAGCATGCAGGATGTTCATGGAAGACTGAAGAGACAAGTGGGAGAGAGAAAGGAGGAGGAGGGAGGGGAGGATGAGAGGAGAAAAAGTGCAGAAGGAGCTGTCAGTCTGACACTGTAGCATCACAGCCCACCAGGCCTTCAGTTTCCTATCACGCGCTGCCTGCAGGTCCTCACATGCACTGCTCTGAAGCCAGCACTGTGGGTCTGAGGAATAGACTTTATGCAGTATCTCAACTACTACCGGACAGATTGCCATGACATTTGATGCAGACTGTCACTGCCCTCAGGATCAGCTCTAAGATCTGTGGCGAGCTGAACATTTCCCGGCACCATGACGGGGCCATGAATTTCGTGTCAAGCCACAGCTGATAGGTGTTACTCTGGCACTCCTTAATCATCATATTATACAGTGTACATGTAGGATCCGAGCAACAAGTTGCAAGAACCCTATTAAATCTGTAGTGTTTATTATTATTATTATTATTATTATTATGCAGAGAATGTGTTTTTGGGGGCTTGCACATGCTTAAAAACAGAAGACTGAAGACAAGAAAAACATGATGAGTTCAAGGGGGCTGATTTGATAATGTACAACATCAAGCCATCATCAAGCCAACATCAATAAACTTCAGTGTCAAATGATAGGAGGGAACACTGCAAACACTGGTTCTACGTTTCGAGGTTATTGAGTCATCATATGCTAATAGTTATCAACCAGGGGCCTTAAGGATGTGCTTTGACTAACATTTAAAATGAATTCCTAGAAAAAGAGGCTATATTTTAGAGTTTAATGCTTTATGTTAGCTTTTAGAGAGCAAGTATGTTGTAAATTAGTTAAGTAACAGGCGTTTTCTTTCCTCGTGCAGTGTCACGAAGTTAAACAGATCGGCAGGTGCCACATGCAACAAATAACAGATAGTTTACAATTATTTTAAAAAGTACTGAACAATTTGTGTTTCTACAGGTTAAGGTGCTCTAAACATACGACTTACCACTGGGCTCCTGTTTTTTCAAGCTTGCAAATATCTCACGAGATAATCTGGTCGAGTCTAATGTGTGCTCGTCAAGAAAGTAAGGTACATGATGCTTTAGGCTGGAGAGCTCTGCCCCTTACAACCTTTGGCAGTTCCGGAATCAGAACTTTCGGGGATCAGAACATTCTGGAATCTGAACATTCTGAGCAGATGTCATCACAGTATGTTGAACTCTGAGCATCATTCTGCTGCCCTTTTAGGGATGTTCAGGTAAATGTAGAATGCTTATCTGTTTGTTGCCATGTTCATCTGTAACTTTCACTTCTCTCCATCATGGTGGAGACTGCTTTGCCGTTCTATTACTATACTTACTACTGGAGTGCATTTTACCCCGAGGAGGACTTCTTGTTCCAAATGGAGGTCAAGTATCCCAGGGTCTTGTTCATGGGTGAGGCGAAAGTGGAACGGGAGATAGGCAGACAGACTCAGGGCGACATCCAGAGTGATGCAGACTCTATATCTGTGGTGGTGAAGAGAGAGCTGAGCTGTGAGGCAAAGCTTTTAACTCCACCTATGGTCATGAGATGTGGGTAGTGACCGAAAGACCGAGATGGTGAGTACAGGCTGCTAAGACAGGTTTTCTTTGCAGGGTTTTTGAGATCTGCCTTAGAGATAGGGTGAAGAGCTCAGACATCTGGGAACGGCTCAGAGTAGACTTGCTGCTCCTCTGCATTGAGAAGAGCCAGCTGAGGTGGCTCGGGCATCTGGTCAGGATGCCTCCTGGTCACCTCCCTGGGAAAGTATTTCGGGTATGTCCAACTGTGAGGAGCCCTCGGGGCAGATCAGGACAGGCTGGAGAGATTTTATCTCTCAGCTGACTTGGGAATGCCTCAGGATCCTCCTGCAGGAGTTGGTGGAAGTGGCCTCTGGAAAGGACGTCTGGACTTCCCTACTGCCCCCATGACCTAGCCCTGGCTAAGTGGCTAAAGTCAAGATAATATGTTTACATAAGTGTTTACATCCACATCTGTGCACTGACAATCCAGGATAGTGGCGAGCAGGCAACACGTGTTAGCATTGCTAATTTTATAATGCTAATGGGAAGAACAGTCAAGCAAGTGCAGATCTTAGCAGGGATTTTCTAGTGTCTTTATCATCATGACAAAATAGATCCAAGGGAGACTGCTTAGCCCTCCTCCAAATTTGACATTTTATCAAAGAAAGAGCCCGAAAGAAGTTGAGTCAGAACCCTCAGTGATTCCTTAATGGCCAGTGTGAAACAGGAGAAATGTCTTCAGTGACCAGTTACCCTTTTCAAAGTATGAACATTAGAATTGAGTTGTACAAATGGAAACCTGTCCTTTTCAGAAGAAAAAGAAAAAAACTCTGCACTTGCTGCGCTGAACCGTTGAGGACAGGCGGACTTTGCAGTGTGATCCATCTGTCTTCTCTGCTCAGTGTCCCCGTGGGTCTTGCTGAGTCACATATTCCAGGTCATCTGAGTGTGTGAGAGACCGCCTGTGAATGAGCAGGCATTTGTACCTTTCTATTGTGTGGACTGGTGTGTGTGTGTGTGTGTGCGTGTTGTGCTTTGTGTGCGTGTTGTGCTTTGTGTGTGTCTCATTCTTGTTGGTGGAAAGGTCTCTGGCGTCAGCTGTGATTCCTTGGCTGATCTGAACCAGGCAAACTGGACAGGCTGTTCTGTCTGTTCTGTGTCTCCCAGACAACCGCTTGGGGTGAAGCTGAGGGGTCAGCGGGATAGGGCGACACAGGGTATGTGTGTCTGGGAAAAGGGAGAGGGGTGTGTGTGTGTGTCCCGGGGATGTTTTGCTGCTGATTCAGAGGCCCAATATAGAACAGAACACCCATGCCTTTTGTGAGCTTTGCTGCAAATGTGGTGTGTTTGTGCTCAGTTTTTTTTTTTTTTTTTTAGGAGGGGGGCAGTTTTGTTCCTTAGGTCTGTTGGTGGAAAACTTTGAGTCAAGTGTGAAATATCTTGAACACCACGGGACAGATCGCTGCAAGATTTGGTCAAGGCTTTCATGGGCCTCGGAGAGTGAAACCAAACGACTTTGTTTTTCCCAGAGCAGCTGTCAAACCTTATGCACAAATTGGCTCTATCGGTTTCCATTAAAAGTGAAGATGAATCTGTTTCTTTATATTTTATAAGAAAAACTTTTTCTTATAGCAGACTTTCAGCTGTGGATTAATGCACACTTGGTTCCATAGCCAGCATTTAGAGCAGCAGGTGATGAATGTGAGACTGCTTTGGACAAGCACAGCATCACAAAGTGCAACATTGTGGTGCCCTGATAAATTTTTGTAGTTCTGTGGCACAGGATATGATATATATCATGTACCAGACTTTTTCATTGCTTTTTAGCCCTAAAAATACAGTACTGCTGATAAAGAAATTTTATATACCGAGGCATGACAGGACATTGGGGATTTTATTTATGTTTTGTTAATGGTGGTAAAATGCTAAGTCTGAGAACCTGAGTCTGCATTTAAAGTCAGATAATATTGAGTTGGGGCAACTTTGTTCGCACTGTGGCCTCATAGCAAGGACCTCCGGTGTGGAGTTTGTATTTTCTCCCCGTGTGTGTGGGTTTTCTCTGGGGACTCTGGGGAGTTTCCCGCCACCATCCATATATGCATGCATACATGCATGTCTAGGTCGACTGGAGACTGTAAAATGCCCCTAGGTGTGAGGTTTGGGCGTGAATGTAATGATGTGTTCAGGGTGTATTCCCTGCATTTGCTCTACTGTATGTGCGCTGGATCCAGCAGACCCCTATCACACCACTGGGTACAGAGCGGGTAAAATAATGGATGGATGAATAGTCCAGGGTTGAATGTGACGAACTGTGTTAGTACATGGTTAGTGCCTTGGAGTGCAGCCCTGGCAAAGTTGTATTCCCATTCATCACCCATTCTCCATTTTAGTTTTCTGCTGTTTAATGAGCTACTGGGCCTGCCTCTGTGTCTATAGACTTTTAGTCCTGTTTTGTTCCGAAAGCAGAGCAGATAAAGTCGCTAGAATCAATACACGCCACTGAAAACTGTGAAATTAATGGGATGAAAGAGGAAAAACTGTGGTTTCAGGAGAAAATGATAAAACCATGAGTGGATTCCCTTTTTTTTTCTTTTTTACTGCATCCTGGTGTTGAATGCATAAGCATGTCTGCTTCAGATAGTGACACAGCACTTCTCTCTCTGTGTGCTCGGTCACATTATGCAGCTTGAATCTGTAAACCCTCCCTATTCCATGGACGCAGACAGCTCCGCACCCACTCGCATTCACTTAAAGCAGCGCATTACACATTTCCAGTCTTACTTGACACAGTAAGCCAAGAGGAATCCGACATGTGCTCTGGATGGTTGCCACAGAGCCATGTGGGAGTGTATCATATGATATCGATATTGCACTTACTGTAACGCCATGCAGACCTTCCCTCGCTATGACACACTGATGTGGTTTTGTCTGTCGCAGCCAAATTATCTCGAGCTGTTAATACACTCAGGTCAGAGCTGTTTACACAGTGTCTGCGCGCTTTGACTCAGCATGTGTCTCAAATCCCAACTCGGCCATGTTCATGTCATCAAAGCTGCCTGTCCTGCATCGACTGCAGCTGTAGACTGCAAATTTCTTGCCAGTCCACAAAACAATCACAGGCCGACTCAGCTTTTGATCTATGGGCCTGTCGGCGCAAAACGCATAAAACTTTTGGCTGCGTGCGTGAACCATTTGTTGTAATTGAGACTTAAGATGCTGTTAAATTAGATTATTATGTGCTGATTTGCAGCCTCTGAGCCACACAAGGCCAGGAGGCAGACAGTGGGAAATATGTTGCAGAAAATCTATGCAAGAGTCAAATTAGACATATAATATATATAGGTCATATAATATGACCCTGGAGCCAGGCAGTTTAGCGTAAAGCATGAATTTACCAGATAAAAGTGAATAGCCATGAAAAGTGAGCTTAGCAGCGCTGCACAGCTAAGTTTACCTGTTGTCCTCTTGTTTTTTAATCTGTAAGGTGTTTAAGCTTTGAAGTACAGTAACACACCTGGATGCCGTTACAGTCTCAAGCAGATTTGCTTTACAAGAAGTGCAGTCCACCTGTTGCATGGAAAAACCACATTATAATGATGTGTTTCGCTATTGTTATTTGTAATATTATCAGATGAGTTGAAGGAACTGGACTTGACAGAGAAACTTTTAAAGGAAGAACTCTTTTTCCAGTTGGTCAAGTTCTTGTTGCTTCACTTTTTGAACTTTTTTTTTTTTTTTAGACGTGCAATCAAAAGCATCCTAGCATCCTATTAGCATTCACAGTAAGGAGGGGCGTTCTGCAGAGCGTGATTAAACCCATACAGAACATCGGCGGCACCATCTACAGAGCATCAGTGTAATCAGTGAGGATCAGAGCCCGGAGCCCGGAGCATACTAAAAGACGATACCCTCCCCAGCCTGTTCACCCCGCTGCCGTCTGGCAAGCAGTTCACAACTATCCGCTGCCATGCCACCAGACTACAGAGCAGCTTCTTTCCTCGGGCTGTCAGACTCATCCTCCACACTCGACCATAAAAAATGTTCCGTGCGGCTGAAAAGGCCCGCAGCTCAGATCCTCGTTGTACAACCCTGTGTTGTAGAACAATGCATAAAAGAGTGTCGAAACTTTGAAGCCCGGGGTCGCGCAACGAAAACTCATGGGTACGACTGTGGTTCTGGATTATTGCCGGGGAAAACTGTAATTACGGATCTGCGACAGGATGCAAACTCTTTCCTGTTGCATGAAATTCTGATTCTGTTACACACTCATGCACCACTTAATCCTTATAAAATGACCTTAACTCCTAAGGATACCTATTAGCCCTTTTTGTACTGCATAGTATGGCCTTGCTTCTTATTGGGCATCTGGTATTACACCTGGTACCAGGGCTATTACTTTTAGCCCAGGACTTTCAGGCCCAAGACGGGTCCACTTTTTCCTTGATGGCTGAAACTGGATTGATGACACAATTCAGCTTTCCCTCACTTTTAATTAATTACATGTGTCATCAAATTTGCAAGTTAAATAATAGTGCTCATAATGCTCATTTTGCTCGCTAATAGGGTTGTCAATGACTAATGTTTGAAATGAGCCTAAAGCCGCTAGCACGTTAGACCTGCAGGCTATCTGCCTTTTACTATTTGCCACGTGTGCCCTCATTTTTTTAACCAGGCACAGTTTTTGCTGTCTGATTACATGTGTGGATCCCGATGATTTCTGCTTTTTTTCTTTTTGTCATCAGTGTTGTGTGCAGAGCCCATCACGCATATGACGGGCTGCGTAGTTCTACCATGAAACGCAATCATGCTGAAAATTGACTGGTAAAAACACATTGTTAATATAAAGTAACAGGATGATTTTTTTCCCGACTGGCCCGAATGCCACCATGGCATTGTCTGGTTCATCCTGATGAAGATCACCTGCTCCAACAGTGGTGACCCACTGCTGCAAGTGTGTTGGCTCAGAGCAGAGACCATGTTCCTTGGTGAATCATGGTCAAATGCGAGCTGCAGTCTGGACTTAGGATCAGTGAGCGGATCAGCCCTGTCTATCCAATATCACTGTCCCTACTGGTGAGATCCAAGTACGTTTTGCACAAATGAATGTTGCTATTATTAAGTATGTGAGTCACCAGAAGGTTGCAGGCCAAATCCCAGATGAAGTCACAGATGTAAATGTTTTTCAGCTCAGATAATAAACTTTTTTTTGCAGCTTTCCAATTTCGGTTCTTCGGGCTTTAGCGACCATATGGCGCTCCCGGTTGGTGGCCTTTCATTGTGCTCCATTATGTAATTTACACTGTGACAGCTCTGACCCATGCTGTTAACCCAGTGGTGACCTGAGTTAGCGATCCGAGACGATAAACCCAGATTGACCACTTTGCAGCCTTGGGAGGCTTAATATTAACTGTCACTGAGTGGGAGGGAGGAAGTGTGGGGAGGAGTGCTGCTCCCAGACGATCTGTAGCCAAGTCTCTGATTGATTGTGTTGGTTGCTTAGGTGTATTTGGCTGAGATCTCCCACATCCATCACTAATATGGATCTTTGGACTTCAGCAATGGGAGCGTCTGCACTCAAAGCCTGCAGAAGTCAAACTCCCCCCTCATAGATCCGCTTTTTCCACTTAGACTACATAGGGAGAATTGCCTGTTTGGATTGAGTTCAGTCCACTGTAAAGAGGAACTATTTTTCCTGCCTGGTCTGCTCCTGGGCTGCATATGAAATGAGGTCATGCCGTATGTGCTCTGTAAAGTACAGTACCGAGCTATCCATGTGTGCATGCATTTTTCATGAGTCGCGCTGCATGTGTGTGAGGGAGAGGTCTGTGTGCTGCCTCTGTCTCTGAGCTAAGTGGGGATGTCCTCCCAGGAAATCTCTCTCTGTGCCTCTGCCCCTCTGCCGTACAGTGGGAAGAGGGCAGCGAGAGGAGGGAGGATGGAGGGGGTGTTGGAGAGGATGATGGTGGGAGATAAATGACAGGGGAAATGTGGAGAGGGGAGTGATGAGCTGAAGGTGGAGAGAGAGGAGGGATCATCGAGAGAAAGATGGGAAGGGGAGGGAAATCTCGATGCCAAGAGGACACACACACACAGCTGCACATTCGGAGCTTGGTGGGGAGGATCACAATGAATAAGCATAGAGGGTCTGTGTGGTTTGATTGTTTGAGTGTATTTGGGGATTTCAGTCTGCAGCTGCCAGCCAGCCGATCCTGGGGTCAAGAATTCTGATGTGGCTGAATTCTGACCAATTAGCATGATAAACATTTTTAACACACCTCGGTGTGAGAATTTAGCAGATGAGATGAGATTTAATGATTCCTGTGGAGACATTGATGCACCATGACAACAGAGAAAGAGGTGAAGAATCCTCTTTGTGGAATAAATATCGGACAGAACTTTTATTAACCCACCCATCCATCCATCCATTATCTTACCTGCTTTGTACCCACTAGTGTCGGTGGCTGGTTTCTTTGAGGGCTATGGGTAACCCAAACTTGATGTGCTGAACCTCATGTGCGTGATGCAATCGGGGTGATACAGAGGGGAGAGTCGTGTCAGAGGGTGACTCAAACGGCCCTTTGTCTGCCGGCGTATTTAGGCTAAACTGAGCCTGTTTGCGTGATTTACAACATTCCTATGAGCATAAACACAACCACATGACAAAGTGGCTGCTGTGAGGCAGCAACACCCAACATCCTGCAGACTGATGATTATTGGGGCTTTTTCAGCATCAGGTTTACCAAAATCTTTGTTGTTTACGCAAATATCTGCAACGTATGCTGATGATACATGTTCCTGATGCACGTTATATGATTCATAACAGTTGTTAAAGCTGCCCCCCATTTCTAGAATCATAAAGATTTCATCGTTTTATTTCTGACAGCCCTGCAGTCTGGAGAACATCATGGGCCCCCTTATCAGTTTCCTGCCTTCATCAAGATGGTATCTCAAGTTTTTTTCTGGTTTCCATGACTCATTCATTTGACTCACCACCAATACCATTTACAAAAAGCATTTTTCTGTTTTCTGTTGGGTGGAGATTGTCATTCATTCAGGTCACCGTTGGCCAAGTGGCTGCAGAATAGTGACAAGAGGACGTTTCACCTCTTGTCCAAAAGGCTTCTTCACTTTTATATAAGGTGTTAGCATAGCCAGTGTCAGTACCATGCTGTTGTCAAGGGCTCTTAGAGCCACCCGAGGTCTGAACGATGTTGGTTTCCAGCGAGGCAAAGGGTGTGAAGAGTTTTTGAAACTTCCTGGGAACCAAGGGCCTGTGATGTCGTGACATCTAATCTTAGCTTATTCAAGACATCTAAACGAGAGTGCAGAAAGGTTGGTGGGGAAGTTCAGAATTTAACCTCTGTGAAGTCATTAACGTAGTCATTGTGACCCTGATGCCTTTGTGCAACAGGCTGTTACTTTCGATCACTATGTTAACAGGGGAAAACCTGGGCTTCCCTACCAACCAGTCAGAAGTACAAGTCCAGTTGTCAGTACGTTACAACTCCGACGAGAGGATTATGGGGACCTTGATGAATAAGAACATCCACGGACATCTTTAAGAATCTACAACAAACGATTCCACAACTCCTTGGATTTTCAAGACATATTTGAAAACACTAAGACGTCTCAACAAACTACTTCGCTGAAAGCAATTCTATCTATTCAATTCAATCTCTCTGGGCGTCCTACCGAACCGTAGTTTATATGTGTGTATGCAAAGTTCACAGAATTGATGCAGTGGGAACAGAGATGAGGTGAAAGATAAAGTCTCGCTAAGACGCGTTTCACTTTGAAAACCGCAAAAGATGTGCGCACATATTCAACAGGTGGTGGGCAAGTTGCGCTGTGATAAACAAATGAGTGAACAGGAACAAGCGAGTGTGGGTTTTTCTGTTTTCGAGAATGCAAATACCAGAAGGGGAAGTGGCATGCAACTGAGTCGTCCAGTTTCTACATGCTCAGCCATCCACTGCAGAGATCAGCATCACACTGTAGTAAAGCCAGAGCTTGCATCATAGCAGGGACTGTGAGAGGGCATCATCACAGATTAACATCAGCGTGGGAAACTCCCACGCTGCCGTCCCTTGGCCTGCTCCCCCTTCACTAGGGGCAGTGGCCATTTCCCACAATGTTGTTGGAGCTGCGCGAGAGACGGAAACAGATCCGAGAGCGAGGGATGGATGCAAATTGGCTTTGAATGGCCCGGAGTGAGCCTACAGAAAAATGATTTGTGGGGTTTAGTCGTCAGCGGGCGTGTTTCATTTCGCTGTTTGGTCCTGGGTTTGTTGGAGCGTTGCTCTGCGATCTCCTTGAGAGCGCTTGAAAAGTCTCCACACCACAAGAGTGCCTTTAACGCACTAACAGCCACCTCACACTGATCCTGAGTGCTTCATAAATACCTTTTAGGCCTTGTTCACCTCTCCCGTTACCAAGATTTAGCTAAGCACGGGGAGCGATAATGGCTTAATTCATGGAGTAATGTGAATCTTGACACTTCTTCCTTACATAACGTCTGCCGCTGTGGAGGTGCGCATGTCGCTGAAGGGCGCGGCTCCCTCTTTATGCGCGTAGTAGCGAGCACGCGGTCCTGTTGTGTTCTTAATAAGTGGAGAAACGGCCCATTTACATGCTGGAATCTGTTGTTTATGAGCTGTGGATGATCAGTGTTTCACAGGGGACATTTCCCCGCATCCACACTTTCCTTTATAGTCTCGCCCCCATCATGTATTTATAGAATGTGTAAAAACTGACTGCATAGCTGTTTGCATATATAATAACAGCATACCCATAATGTGTGTGTGTGTGTGTGTGTGTGTGTGGACTGTGCGACTGTCTGGATGTGGCGGGCCATAGATTTATGTCTTGGCCTGTAATAGGGCCGCACCACTTTTCCGAGGCGTCTTCCTCCCTCTCAGCGAGGGTATCTGTAATGACGGAGCAGCCAGGCAGGCAGGCGGCGTGCTGTTTGTACGTGTGCGCGCGCGTCGGCTTATTGCGGCATGTGCATTTGTGCGAGACCGAGAAGTGATCATTATGACTGGGCCGCGTCCTTGTTTTTCTCTTTAAACGACCCCGCACACTCTAAATTACAGCGCGCTCCGCTCCGCCATTGTGCCGGGGAGAGCCGCTGTGGGATCGCTCGTTGCTCTGTGTGAATCAGGCCACGGCCATTTGTTTCCTCCGTCCTTGCTGTGACAGTCCCAGACATTTTCAGGTGAAAACTGCATATTAGAGAAACTGAGTCCCAAACTAAATATCTCTGGATCTCCCATAATGACTCCTCTGCCACCTAGCACTGGTCACAGGCGTCTTAAGTGTGTAATATATTACGATCTCCACGGTATTAATATCAAAAGATATATACATGTAGATGGATCAAGAAATAGCACATTTTTCTTAGATCTACGGCTAGACCAGACTCCACTAGTGATTCCAAGTGAACTGAAACCAGTATGGTCTAGTAAGGCTCTGCTCTTTCACATCTGAGATGTGAAAGCAGTTGAGATTAATGGCAAGATTTTGTACTTCTATGTAAAATTATAAAACTAAACAAAGCTCAGCTATGGATTTATGGAAAAACATACATTATCTTGCCTCTTTTGTACCCATCAGTGTCTCAGTGATCTGCGGTCTCACAGCACTTTTTACTCTCACAGTCACATCTCTGGGCAATATACTGTACAGTCTCCAATGAACCTAAACATGCAGCAAATCCCCAAAGACATGGGGGGGACATGCAAGCTCCAGACAAAAGGAGTCCTCGGTCTGCCTGGGATTGACTCGAACAAGGGACCACACTTCCACTGGTTAGCCCACAAAACAAAGCAAAGGTATCAGATCCCTTTGATGACTGATGAATGATTAATGCAGTACAGTAATCATGTAAAATTATTCATGGGAGTAACGCCTCTGTGTGTCAGAACGTGGATATTTTGGCAGATCATGGGTTCAAACAGAATGAGTTTTCATTGTTAAAGCGGAGTGAGCTTGTTGTGTCCTGCTCTGTTTCATGCAGCATGAATGAACTGATATGGGTTTCTCCTCTTGAGTCTATTGAGTGCTGACCATGTAACCTCACTGTTTGCTTTTGCACTCGCTCTTAGATAGACCCAAAGCAGATTAAAACCAAATATTATGTTGCTGGTCTGTTTTCTCCTAGCTGCATGCAGAGGTGCGTCACAGACGTTTCTGTGTATAAAATGTTATTTCTTACTTGCAATATTTCCCTGACCTCAACAGTGGAATACAGTCTTCTTGAGCTATGCCATTATATCTGCAATATAACAACCAATCATCACAATCTAAGTTACTGTTCATTGTAAGGGACCTTTAAGTCTTCCCTAAACTTAGGTTTTCGATACTATGTCCAAGGAATGTAAAGATCTTAACAATGGTATGGCTGAATCTCTGTTCTGTTGACCTGCCGGTCTGCCTGTTTGTGTCTGTTTATCACTTGGGGATTGGCTGCTGGTGAAGTGGAGAATCACTGATGCTGCTCCCTTTATGTGTGTGTGTTCTCAAGGACTATGTGTCCAGATCAGAGCTTTTATTTGACAAAGAGAAAGAAAGACACAAACAAACCTCCATCACATGTTATGCGTGTATCTCTGATGATACAGTAGTAAGGACTTGTTTTTCAGGCATACAGACAGCCTCTATACAACAGAGGACAGACGCTCAAGTCTTGAAAGACGCTGGATGTTTATTCAATATAGGAATAATTGAAGTAAATTAATTGCCTCTCATGCAGTAACCTTCGTGACTGACTGAGCGTCTCTCTTTCCAATTCTGGGAGCTCTGATGTCGTTTCGCTCAACCAGTGTGATGATTGAATCCCTCCTAATGGGATTTGAAGAGGTTTTATATTCTCTCTGATTTTAAGAACGCGCAGTGGAAAAAGGTGGCTTCGCTGAGCATGAATCAAACCGTTTCCATTATGTTTGACCTGGCAAATTGTAATCCACCAAATGCGTCCACTTAACTGTATTTAACAGCGGTGCACTTAGACACAAACGTAGTGGAGATCGTAATTGCATTGTGGAAATCATCGGGGGTTAAAATTCCATCTATTCATTATCTTATCCGCTTTGTACTCAACACTGCTGGGGGTCTGCTGGAGCCTCGAGTGCAGATAAAGAATGGAGAAGGCAGGACATACACCCTGGACAGGCCGCTCGTCCATCACAGGACACACATGCACACACACCATTCATTCTCACACTCGCACCTAGGGACAATTTTAGATTCTCAGATCAACCTAAACATGCATGTTCTTGGACTGTTGGACTGCGATTACACGCACACATAAGGAAACTTTGACAGGCACTGGCATTGTAAAACGTGATCTTCTTACTGTGAGCGTGTCGATCCTGGCCCAGTGCAGCTTTCCTGTGCATGTTCACCCCACTCATTTTGAGATGTAGGTTGTAACAAGGATGCCAAAGCCTTTGACAGAACGCAACAAGCAGTCAGATTGAAGGAGATGAGAGAGGAGTCGAGTCGCTCTTTTGCTTTCAACCCTCTGGTGCATGGTGAGCAGGATGCCGCTCGCTGTATACACTCTCACACTTGGCAGGTTCATAGACATTCATGGACGAGCTATTTTGATAGGTCTGATAAATAACACGGGCCAAAGAGTCTCATGTTTTAAATACCTTCTTGTGGTGGATAATTGCATGCAGCTGTGTGCGAACACAAGTTGGCAGCGTACACGTGAGTGTGCTCTTTTTGGGTGTTTGTGATTGGCAAGGAGGGGGAAGAATAGCAGCTAAGATGGGGGTTGGGGTGGGGGGGGGGGCTGTGAAAGGGAATGTATAATTTTGTTTTAAGTTAGAGGCAGCAACAGATGGAAAGGGCACAGAGCGTTACTGTGATGGCAAGCAGCAGACAGTGAAAGATGCATCAGTCTCCGTGGGACACAAAGGTATTTACATGGAAATAAGGTTCATGTAATGAGCTGTCACAATCAGTAAAGTCGCCGGAGTGATGGATGGACAGAAAATGTGCCGGCTGCAGGCCTCAAGGGAGCCCTCGTTCCCACTAAAACCCAAATATGTATGTGCTCTGTGGGATTCTTCAAATTGCCATGAAGAGAAACAAATGACTCATCATATTTATTTAATATGAATTTCCCTGTTGCACGTGGTGACAAAAAACACATGTTGCAGGTCTGTGTTTCCATGGAAAGAATGGCTTTGACGTCAACCGCTACTTCCTCAGTTTCTTGGACCTGTTTAAGTGAAATTTTCAGGTTTTGCGAAATACTTGACTCACCTTTTGGCAGAGAGCCAATAGGAGAAAATCAATGCTGCTTTGATATCAGCAAGTTTAAGTCGAAGCCAGGGGTAAAACTTTGAAGCACGAGGAAACGACAAACCTGACCTTTAATCCATTTTAA
This sequence comes from Karalla daura, assembly GCA_029224185.1. Taxonomy (NCBI): domain Eukaryota; kingdom Metazoa; phylum Chordata; class Actinopteri; order Chaetodontiformes; family Leiognathidae; genus Karalla; species Karalla daura. Next base: position 12,326,381 of record CM055209.1, on the reverse strand, counting down.
CCAAAATGTTATCAGTAATTCTCAAACAACACTGGCTGTTTACACTAATTTCATGCTTACTTCATCATGTAAGTCTACCTCCTGTGTTAAGTTGACACAGAAAACAGTCAGTGACCCACTGACCTATAGATGTAGCGATTCACTTCCATTCCATCCATTATTGATCCTCCAGTTTCCCCTCGGGGCGTCAACCAAGTTTCAGCTCACCTCATTATCGGGCATCAGCAGCAGAGCATATCTGTAGAAAAATACTTTGGCTTGTTTATGTGTTTTTGCCCACATAACAGAGGATAACAGAAAATAACAGAGGTGGCAACAGGCAAAACTGTTTGTTGAACATGTGTTGATAAAGAGAGTAAAACGTGATGTTTTACTCTCTTATTGCACAAAGATGGCATTGATGGTTCCATTTTTAAGAGGTGTTCATGGGATTTCTTATTAACACAAAAGAAAAATAATGAGACTGTAATAATGAGAATACATTTCAAGTTCTGTTTCACATTGATTTTAACCTTGGCCTTCCTTCACATTCTTAACTATGTGAATGAATAGCTCACTTAAAAATAGAACATCATTTTGGGACACTTATTTGTCCTTGCCAAAGGTGACACTAGAAGATTGTCACCATTCATGTGCCCACCCGTTAAAAATTAACTTAGAGCAAGACGACAATTAGCTTAGCTAAGCTTGGTGAAAATAGGGAGACAACCTTTGGCTGCTGTAAAATGAAGTATTTGTACACTTGATCTGTATTTCTCGATCTGTATTTCTCCTTTGTTAAACACAGATAAAAGTGAGTGAGCTCCAGAAGAGCTTTAGACAGTGAGCCTAGCTGTAATATATGTGAGCCAGATTGCTACACCATAGGCTTGCATATAATCTTATCTCTCATCAAGATGCTCCAAGATGCTTTGAATCCCAAGGTCACTTTTGTAGGAAGTTTGTGTGTTCTCCCTGTGTGTTTTGTCCAGGTACTCTTGTTTCTTCTCACAGTCCAACAACATGCATGTTGAGGTCGATTGGAGACCAAAATGGCCTCTACTGTAGTAGTGAGCATGAGAGTGAGTGGTGTGCATATCCTGTAATAGACTGGTGACTTGTCCAGGGGGAATTCCCTGCCTTCAAATTACCTCTGCATGCTTTCTCAAGCTTATCGTAAATATGTGTTTTAATACTTTAAATTTAGATTGTATTATAAGAACCCTGAATATAGCAACACTTTACTTTACAATCGAAGTCCAAATGCGGAGCACATTTTTGCAACAATGACACATGGTCAACATGACACGGGCGTGCAATTATCTCAATTTTCCTGAAATACTGTAATTATTTCCTCTCATCCTGGCACCCCGCGTGTGAGAACAAATGGCCACAAATCTGTTCCGACCGCAGCACAGTTGGCGCGTGTTTCAGCGCCTCCTCGAGCGGTGTTTACCTGCACGGTCCTGCGGCAGCAGATGTGTGATCCTGCGGTCTGAGCCGCTCAAATGGGATGCGGCGGTCCCGCTGACAGATGTATTACACACTCAAACGGCCCGAGAGCTGGGAACTTGACATGATGAGACACAGCTGTTCAACACAGGAGCGTACTGCAGCCCTCCCTATCCCTAACTGGAAAAATGATATGTATGTATTAAAAAAAAAGAAAGTAATTAGAGGAACGTAAACCAGTCAGCTGTTTAAGTATCAAACATGCTTGCTGCTCGCAGCAGTAGCTGGTAATTCATCTCGGGACAGTTGTGTGGCAGGGCGGTTGCCATGGTGAAACACACAGGGGACAGATGTGCACATGTGGTCATTTCCTTCAGGCTTTTTAGTGGGATTTTTTTTGTCTTTATAGATAGAGTATATGTATACCTATATGTAATTGCAGAAATTGCACATTTTTATCAGACACACCATATGTATCCAAATCCTCCCCCCCCCCCCCACACACACACACACACACACAGCGAAAGGATGAAGCTAAAGGATTGTTTCTGTTCCTCCCAGTTTACTCATCTTTTTCTCATTTTCAGGCTTAGTTTAATAAATGTTGCAGACTCTCACGTGAGCTTGGGGAGTGTGGTTGCTCATTGTTTAGAGATTTGGAGAACTGAGGAGGAGAGAAAGAAACATGGAGAGGTCTCTGGGTAAACTAAAGCTTCTGTCTGGCCATATATAGCCATGGATCCCTGCTACTGCCTTCATAATGCGCACACACACACACACACACACACACATACACATGCAACGTCCAACCTTCAGAGGACAGATACTTTATTCTGATCAGCATAGACATGGTTTGAAGGATTCGTACATGGACGCATTGTTAAGCTTGCAATAGAGATGAGCTGCATCTCTGAGAGCCGTGATGAATTCCACTCTTTACTCTCAATGCCCTCTCTGCTTTTCATCACGACGACTCTCCCACTGATATCGTTTTATCATTATCCCCACTGCGGCTGCATGGCTAATTTCCTCGTGGCAGAGGGGATAATGAAGATAGACTTGGCGTGGCCGTAACTAACCTGATGAGTTGCCAGATGATATTTAGCCTGAATTGAGTTACAAAATCGCTGCACTCTGTGGTCTGTATTTTGAAGGAAACATGCTTTGCATGGGGTGCGTTTGCCAAGTTGCACTGACCTCAGACGTAGAACTGAATTATTGTGAACAGAAGGAGAACTCGGGACAGTTTATAGATGCAGGCGTCTGGCCTCACACATTTCACAATCAGTTCTTTACTGTGTGTGTGTGTTGTCAGAATGGGCTTTTGGCAGTCGGAGACAATATGAAAAAAGCAGTTTGCTGTAAGGGTCGCTGGTTCAAATTGCTATGCTGCCCTGGGAAATCTGAAAATAACAAAGAACAAGAGAAGGATTGGTCGCTCCCACAATGCCGTTCGACAGTCATCAGATGGGAACCGACTGCATGGCTGCATCTGAGGAAATGAGTATCTTGTTTAGAGCTGAAAATAATTTTGTTTCTCTAAGAATTTAGTGGCTGTTTGGATCTGTAGGTCTGCGTTGGTGGGCTTTTTAAGGAGTTGTGGCAAGGGAGGATGTTTTACCTTCATCCAAGAGACTTTTTCAGTTCTGAAGAACTTGCAATAATAATGCAGTCTCTGCTTTTTCATCTGAAGAACCAAAAGATTGAAGGATGGAGTTGAAACATTTTCAAGAAGAAGTCCAGTTGCACAATACAACTCCTTGTATTGGATAGATTGTCCCAAAATGTCCTAACAACTATTCTCTGACACATTAATTTCCTTATCATGTCTTCATGTGCTTTTGTTAATCCTCAGACATTGCCTCCACAATATCATGAGAACAAAATCTTAATTTGTCCGGCACTTCAGTTTATGAACTTCTAATGACATTCTAATCACCTTTGGCTGCATTGTGTGATAACATTATCCGCGTGCTGATGAATAAACCTCAGAGCAGGATGTTTTTTACTGACTGAAGTGGAAACACTGGCTCTTTCAGTCTCTTCTTCAGTTCCTCTCACTGGATTCCCTCAGTGTAAATGCATTGATTGTTTCTGTCTGCTCCACAGATTAGGTATCCTGCTTAGACGGAGATCCAGAGCTGACGTTTTCCATCCGTAATGCTACAGATCTGGGCTTAATCGATGCCTGGTCAGACGGATTTGTGGCTGTGTGCTGTTAAGTGGAGATCTAAGACTTTCTGTCACTTACTTACTCTGAGGAGAATAGCTTGGGGAAGACACACACTGTGCTCATACACACACTTAGAGATTGCTTGTAGCTCCCGAAATTGTGGCCGATTGGAAAAGGCTGCAGTGTAAATCAATAGCGGCAGCAGTGAAGCGGACTGCAGCCATTTCTCCACCTCCGCTTCCCACGGGCTGATTAAAGAGAGTGGAGGAAGTGACGTCTGCCTCCATCTCTTACTGATGTCTCGCTGTCCATCCCTCATGTGGTGTTCTTCAATTTGCCTTCTAAGTGTGTATTTGTCTTTTAGATTTCTCTTTCTTAAGCTTTATGCCTTTTTGATGTGTCCTGCTGTCCCTTACTTACCAAGTGTGCGTGCAGCAGAATGTGGGTGGATGCACATTTTCCGATATTTCTGATGCGTGTTTAAATCTGTAGTTCAGTACATTCCTCATAATTAGAGAAGTTTGGTTATTGCAGGGCTGTTTTTATGTTTCAAATCAAATGTTAACTTTAGTAAAAGTCTTGGTGTGAAGCCACAGGACTCTTGGATCACAGCACGTTGATTGTCATCCAGCCAAAGTCGCACCTCAGTCACGCAGGGCTTTCTGCCATTAAATCACCGTGAACCTTTGTGCCGCTGCTGAGAAGGCGTTGCTCCTCTGATGTGGACTCTGTCTTTAGATGTTCCCGTGCTGGGAACGAGGAGTCAGCTCGGGACAGAGAGGGGATGTTTCCATCTCTATTTAAGGAGAGACAAACTGCCAGATTGTTCGGAAACAGACGGGCCGCTCTGACGCAGCCTGGTCTGCTTCAGCGAAAAGTGTGCTCAGCTGTCCTCGGACGGTGGCATCATCTGCCTCTCTAACTTTCTGCCTATGCTTTGTTTGCTGCTTCCCTCTGTTCTTTGGGGTCGGTGCGGCCCGATAAGGGTATTGTTGCACTAGATGTACTTCCTCTTCACCTTCTTCCTTCTCCTGGCGTCTTCCTCCCTCTGACCCACAGCGCGCTCTTTCAGTGCAATCACGTAACAAGTCATGAGGGAGGTCAAAGGTCAAGGGCATTTGGGAGGTGCGGTATGTGTCACAGAGCGAGTGGAAATCTGGGCTCTATGTCTTCATTATATTGTTTAGCTTTCTCCGAGTGATAAATAGTAGGTGAACTGTATGTCATGAAAAGTGTCTCTTTGGTATTAAAGCTCTGGAGTGTGTAATTACCACGGCCAATTGTGTGTGTGTGTGTGTGTGAGGCTGTACAGTATTAATGAGTCAAAGACAAATGCAGGCATTAGTCGCAGTGATAACCAGCCCATTACTCCAGCCTGATCCCTCTGACCTGGATACACACTCACAACAGCTTTTCATTTTTATCCCTAAATATCATCACAGCTTAAAACATATATTTACAAAAGTGCTCTTTTTTAAAAAATGCATGCGCATGTCCCGAGGCGGTCTCTCTCCTCCTCCGGACAACGAATGATCAATGATCAAACTTCATCAATATACTCCCTGAAGCCCGGCGGGGACTTGTGATGCCATCGATTGCTTGTGTCTTGTTTTAATTATTGGCGAGTGCGGATAAAAGAGTGGGGTCAGTGTGTGTGTGTGTGTGCATGGGTGGGTGGATGTGTGTGTTTGACCCATTGCCCCTGGAAAGAGGGACCCTCTGTGTTGAGGTCAGTTTGAGCCAAAGACAAATGACTTCCTGTGATGGGAGAGGGCGCCTCCTGACCTGTGGAACGCTGTCACCGTCTGACCGACCTCATAATATATTCATTCACTCATTCATTGAGAAATGCTCTGGTATGTGTTTTGGTACAATGAAAGTATCAAACGGCTCCACAGTGGTTAAGTGGTTTGTGCTGTTTCCTCGAGGCAAGTAGGTGCATGGTTTGAATTCCCTGCTAGCGTAGCATGAGGACAGGGGAAGTGAGTTGTTCCCTAAAATGAACCTGTTAAAAAGGAAGTTTTTAGACTTGAACTTGTTTTAGCTTTGTAGCAAGACACCAGATTTGCAAGATAAATGGAGTTCCAAGCTGGGGCAGCAGGGTGGATTGTGTGTGCGTGTGAGTGTGTGTGTGATTGCGTGTGAGTGTGTGGAGGCTGTACCGCAGCGTATTCAAATCAACAAAATTGCTAACGAGGAGGGTTATGGAGGGGAGCTGCTGTTTTGCTCAATATGCAAAAACATATGAGCCAATTTTACAAGAATGAGTTCAGCAAATTAGGGATTTGCCAGACACTGATGAGGGGGGGCCACATCACAGGGAGAAAAGGCGAGCACTTCATCCTGCCGTTATGAAGCCTCACATTGAGCTGCCGCACAATTAAAAAAAAGAGGTATCTGTTGGTAATTGATGTGTTCGAGCATTCCTGTGTTCTATTAATAAAGAATGCAATAATAGCTGTGTTGTGGCCACAAAGTCAACATGAGAGTGCTTATTTTGACGTGCTGGGACCTGTTTTACCTCTCATTTCTTATCTTGTTGCCTTGTATCAGCCGCGCCATGCTTTGGATTTACCCGTCTCTGTAATTGGGTGCAGAGCCGAGGGGGCAGAGAGTGACAGATCTAAAGGGAGGTGAGACGGAGAGAGGGGGAACACCTTTCCCTGTCAAAGCGGTGCAGGAGCGCCCGACGAGTTGTGTAGGTGTGAATGGGATTTCTTTAGCATGTCTCGTGAATATTAAGCGGCACTGAGACTGCTTTAAAGTCGGAGGTCCTCGGCATAACATGGGGAATCCTCGGCTGTGGTTCAAAGCTGCTGTGCTGTGTATGTGTGTCTCATTTATGTTGAACAGGTGTGCTCATGAGCAGTTTCTGTGTTGATTCGAGGATTACTCCGGTGTCGCTTGTCCTTAAAGGGACAATCCGCTGGTTCTCGAGATGCGTCTCAGTTTACTCAGCAGGAGAGGAACCGCTCGGCCTTGACAAGAACTGGACGAAGTCGCGGTTCTTTGGCTTCCTCTGCTTCAAGTAGTCTATTTTAAACCAGTTTTTTTTGGATCCGGTCTTTTCACTTCTGTGTCTGTACTTGAAAAGAAGTAGTTGATGCCTAGGTGACAGGATCTTGGCGGCACAGTGTCGAGGCGAGTAGCGCTTGCTGCCTCGCATCAAGAAGGTCCGTGGCTTTTCTGTGTGGAATTAACATATTCCCCCTGTGTTTCTATGGCTTTTCTGTAGGTCCTCCCACAGTCCAGAAATGCATGCTCAGGGTGATTAGAGGCTCTAAATTGCCTCTGGGTGTGAGTGTCAGAGTTAGTGGTGTGTGTATGAGGGACTGTTGACCTGTCCAGGGTGTATCCCTTGCCTTCGTCTTATGGGCACTTGGGTGGCTCCATAGCGCCCCTAGTGGTAATAACGGGTAATAACTGAAACTGTTCCAAAAGCATATTTATAGCATGGAGCGAGTGATATTTGTTATACAGGAGCTTACAAACTCAGCCGTCTCTGTAGTCTTCTGTAATGAAGTCGCCTCCCACCTTCGCTCGCTGTGTTTTCAGGGGTTTCATATTTGCTTTTCATCTGCAAATGAATTAGCAGCACCATCGTTTGCAGGTTATACAACCTGAGAGTGAAAAATAGTCGTGAAAAGTGGAAGACAGATACTGTGGGGTTATACTGTTGGTTCTGGCTCCCCAATGCAGAAATGTAATTGGTCTTTGGAGAGTTTACACACGCCTCACTCTATAATTGTCACTGTGGTGGAGCGGATCTCACCTATGACACAAACACACACAAATAACATTAAGCTCATCCATACCTGCACACCCGCTCAAGACATTCGAGTGTGCAGCAGAATATTCATGCCCCAAAGCATTGTGGGGGTTGAACTGCCTCTCTGTGAGCTGGTGTGAAAACATCAAAGACCGGCTCTAAAAAAAATGAGTCTCTCTGTGAGGCGTGTGTTTGCCATCCTATAGGTTTTATCAACTAGTGTTCCCTTGTGACATGACTGGTTATCTGCAGGTACCTCTTCTGCTTCTCGCTCAAAACAGGATATGAAGCAAAGCCACTTCCTTTCTGGCGTTATCTGCTCTGATAGTGAGCGCACCTCGACCCTTATTGGTTCCCTTTTTGATTTCTCATGAAATTATTGTCGCCGCTGAGCCACCCCCCAAAAAAACGTTTTACAGGCTGTTGGATTCATTCGATTTAAGTTTTCTCTCCACACACGAAAAAGTTTCTCTCTTGTATCCAGGACTACAAAGGTGTTCCTCGTTCCTTTCCCTTTGAAGACAATGCTCTGCTTTGATGTAGCTTGAACTACCCTGCAACGTGATGCCAGCATTAATAACCATGGTGAGAACCACCAAATGAAAGCTTTCATTCTGACACGCCAAATGAGAAGATTCATTTAAAATGAGAAATTTCTCCTTACTTGAAAGACACTGAACTTCCTCTTTATGAATGACTGATAATAAACGACTCCGCTATGGAACTGAGGAGTAGTTTTAGGTCTTGTTTGACAAGCAGCAACACTTTTAAATTGCCAGAGGTATTGTTTTGTAAGTGGAACAAACCGGTATTTGAAGCTTCCACTGACTTTTGGTCGCACGTGAATGGAACATTGTGGGAAGCTTCAGTGAAAAGCCAGATTGACATGTTGTTGCAGGTTTGGAGAAGCCATAATGCTACCTGACATATTGTGTTCAAGTACATAAGACCTTTTGATGCAAACACAAATGCCTTAATTTGAAATGTGCCCTAGAGTGGAAAAAAACGCTTATCTCTCGGCTTTGTGAATAACGACCCATTCCTTGTTAAAGGTTTACGACAGGTTCTTAAAACATCGTCACCTCCTCTTTTGTAAATACATTTCAGAAAAAATAAAATGAATATAAAAAATAATGAAAATAAAATGTGAATCTGCACAGACAGAATGTGACATAAGATTCGAATGTGAAGCTCCCATCTCCAGAATAATTTGCATGCATAAAACATGAAACCGCTGTCCTTTAGCTTCTATGTTAGCGCCAGAGAGTGAAGACCAACACATTTGACCATCCTAGGCTGCCTTTAAGAGCTGCCTTTAAGAGTTTCTTTGAAATGTCTCAACTGTAGCCAGACCACTCTTACCACATGAAGATTTGTGTCGTTAATAAAACCAAGATTGGCTTTTGATTTTAAGGTTTTCAAACATCGCGTTAAGATCAATGCAGTGCCCCGGTGTGTGGCGTCGTTAAGTGATGTAAATCCGCGGAGGAGCTGTCATACCGCAACTGAAGGAGGGTTCAAACGGAGGACAGCGTTGCTCTGCCTGCTGGGAGGTCTTTCATGTTTGACCCTTTACCTTTTAGTGCTTCAATTAGAAAAAAGACACTCAGCACTCAGTGAGAGAGACGATAGTGAGAGGCAGAGGAGGAGAGGGAATGACCAGTTGAAGTTTAGTTGAGAACAAATCTCTGATCCGCAGTGTTTAACCATTGTTGCCGCGTGACGCCGACGCCAAAACACGCCATTAAATGTGATTGTTCGTACGAGGAAAGAAGGCGGTAGTTGTGCAAATATAGGTACACAAAAGACAAAGATAGCTTCTCCCCCGTCAGGGCCTTCCTGTGCTGCAGCCTCGGAGGTTAATTAGGTAGGACGGCGTCTGCATATTTGACTAATCCACCCCAGAGTCTGCATTCCTGCAGCAGCACCTCTCCCCCATTATCTAATCTCAAGTCGCCCGCTAATTCTATCACGGCGGGGCCGGCTGCCGGCGCGCTGTCACCCAAAGCACAGAAGACAATGGAGGAGTGATATGTCACCGAACCGAGTCGGGGAATTCAGGGGTGGAACATGGCAGCCGAGCAGTAACGAGCAGCTGCGATAAGAAAACGGGCCTTGTCCGGCCGTCTGGGCTGCTCTTCAATGGGTGGTATGAATTTTTCTGAAAGTCGATCTCTGTGTGTTTGCACCTCTTGGCATTTAAACGCTGCAGTGGACTGAAATAGACGCGGACATAGTGGTGGATATGAATGCAGTATTAAGCACACTGTGAAAGAGCTATTGTGGGACTATTGAAAACAGAACCGAAAAATATCAAAAACATGGGCAATGATAAAATCTGCACAAGCTTGGTGTTTAGTCCCCACAATGGGAAAACTCATGTCCTGGTGCAAAATTGTTACTTGAATGGAAGGAGAATTTAGAAAACAAGTTTGGGGACAAAAACACCCTAATGCTAACCCTAACACCCTATTACCCTGCACAAATCACGTGGGTAAGCCACTACAATTCATGGCTGTTCATTATTTATTTGTATAGATATTAAATAGATATCTGTCTATTAAGATGCGAACGTAGCATTCAGTACGTGAAGTCTAACCTGGTGTGAGACCTGGTTGTGCCATACATTTTTGTTCAGACTGGTTAATGTCAAAGTTTATATAAAAAAGTGCAGGTTCCGGGGCCTTTGTGTGGACCTACTGTCCAGTTTTCTATTTTTTCTCTTGTTCTGTTTTGAACATCATCAGCCAAAATAGATGCACCTTTACCTGCCACGCATCTGCGGTCAGAGTGGGAGAGATGGGTGATCTCATTGTCCAATAAATAGACCACAAAACCCCACTTGACCTGCGCTGAGAAAGCACGTACTTCTGCTTTTCTTCAGAATTTCTTAGATTCAAAATGTGGTTCAGATCAACTTCTAACTTTTCTCCCTTCCCTTTTCTTGGTCCCTACTTCCGGCTTCCCACCACATTTCATGGGAATTTGTCATCGTAGACTGATGTAATTCCTCTAAGTAACATTAAGACAGAATCAAAACAAACAGGGTTTAGAACATTCTTAATCCTCCATACACGAGGTACAAGGGGTCCAAATTACACCTTGCCATTTAATTATGCCCCCCCCCCCCAAAAGAAAAAAAAAATCCGGTCTGCCAACGCCTGCCAAGTGTCAGAGCGCTGCGTAGCGGCACCCACTGCTGGTGTCACTCCAACACATATGTCACAGTGAAGGAAAGCACAACACATGGCTCCGCTCACCCAACAAGCGCCGCTCATTTGCTCACAGATTGGTCACATACATTTGTTTATGCAGGTTTTTTATGATGGTTAACGTAGCCTGAGGCATGACTGCAGTGTTTATGCATTAATACCGTGCGTTTGCGGACGTGTGGGAGAGCAGGATTGTGTTCAGGGCTGTTTGGAGTTCCTGCTCACTTGAAAGCCTCTTTGTACTGGTTTTTTTTTTGAGTGAATGAATGAATGAATTGCTGTACAGGTCGGCCCGGTGAAGGGAACAGCAGTGGCACAAATATGTGTAGTGTGTGTATGTGTGCAAGGTTGTATTTGTTTGCCATCTGTTTTATCGTGTCTGAACACACACACACACACACACACACACACACACACACACACACACACACACACACACACACACACACACAAATAATTCATTCTCTCACACCTAGTGGCAATTTGCAGTCTCCAATCAGCCTAAACATGCATGTTTTGGAGTGTAGGAGGAAACCAGCCATGAGTTTGTAGCAATCACCTAAGGCCTGATTCATGCAATGACCCTGTAAAGGTCATCTCTGTTCTCTCCAGCTTGCATAATAACGCCAAGCGTACTTTGTAGCTTTTACTTGTGACATATATGCCAATATGCTCGACACAAGGTATTTATTCTGCACCACTTTGGGTCCAGGGGAGGTGAATACCATCTGAATTGACCCGTCCGCTGAGTGGAAACCGCCATTAATTTCGCTGCTCCTTTTCTCCATCTCTGTCTCGCTGCCTTGTGCTCCCTTGGCCTCTGTCAGTCTGCTCTTTTTAACAACCTGTCCGGCCGGCCCTGTAGGTCAGCGCTGAGAGGGGTCACCAGAGCAGTGCGATCGATGCGAACACGCAAGCGTGCGTGCTCTGACGCAGTGGGAGTGAGCTCGTGTCCCACTGTCTGTTTCCTACTGCCCCCTGACCTCACGCCGTGACCTGGAGTGTTGGAGGCTAGAAAATTAGTTGTCTCTCAAATTCTTTTTTTAGCTTTTTAATGTTCTTACGAAGAAAATCCTTTTCTTGGACGTGACTCCATGTAAGGATACCTTATAGTGGTTGACTGACAGTCATCACTTCGGCTGTTCATCCTTCACTTCAAAAGAGTCGTGTGTATTGTGTGCTCTGTGTGTGTGTGTGTGTGGCAAGCCAAGCACACACACACACACACACACACACACACACACACGCACACACACGCACACACATCACTTTTAATTCAGGTTTAGCTGTGTGTCGATGTGTGTGCAGCCGCCATGTAACTGCACTGACCTTGATCATTGTGTTGATGTCTATCAAAGTGAATGTTCCGCCACCTCCACAACACTTAACCGTTTGCTGGCAGCTGCAGTCCCAGCCTCTCAAAGGAGAAAATTCACCTCAAGACACAGACTGCATCAATACACGGGGAACTGCGAGTCAAAGGAAAATTCATTTACCGCTAAAAATGGATTAAAATAGATGCTCCCAGAGAATTGTTTTCCTTCTGCAAGTACATAAAATTGAAGAACTGGATACTGAAATAAACAACTTAATACATTTTAAGACAATATTGATATTCCCCCTTTGCCAGAATAGCTTCTTGATTTACGCTGCTAAAATGGGAACAAACAAGAAAAATGTGTTGGTCCCCTCATCTTTCAACAGGTTTAGTGTACTTATGCTTGATGCCGTGTTTCAGTAATAGATACTGTGAGGCGTAGATTTCTATTTTTTGGCTCCCGATGTCAGGAGCCACCATATCGGGTCATCTTTATTTCTTTTCTAGAAGTTGCTTGATTCAGCTTTTCAGCCCTGAGCTGCTCAAACTGCAATCCAACTAATTAGTACTTCTCTCTGACGCGCTTGGAGGAGTTCATGTGAAAAAGGGAGGTCATATAATTACAGCCCTGGGAAAACCCTGGGTTCTGTTTGTGTAATAGTGTGTGTGTGTGTGTGTGCCTATGTGCATATTTTGTACACGTGTGTATTTATATGTGCAGCTGACTCCTTATGAGAGTCTCTTAAGTTCAGCTGTGCTTGCATGCTCAGCCCATTGCCAGTGCAAGAGTTGACCTCACTCGCTTTCTTTATTTGCCAATATGATGAAATATGAAATGGGATTCTTCAAGACTTGGGTCGTGGAGCCAAATGAGGAATTATACTTCTCGCCAGAGGGCCTCCGATACGTAGAAGTCAAATTCTCTTGCCTGAAGAAGCAGCTGAAATGACAAAACGCAATAGTTCTCGAACAAGAAAAACAAACAGGAACAAAGGTGACACCATTTCTGCCTCCGTAATCCTCCAGATCCCTTCTGACCAAACTGTGGCTCCGACTGCAGCTGCTGCAGCAAACACCACCAACAGTAAATCATTGATTTTACCACAGGTATTCTTCTGTTCCTCAGTGGATAAACTGTGTTCAACCTATACCTTGAAGGACATCACAGCCCCTCCCTCCATCTGTGTTATGTTTGGAGTCTTCCATGAGCAGTGACTCCTGTTTCGATGGGTTAGGTTTTCTGGATCCTTCTCTCCAAGACGTCGAAAAATAAAGTAAAATTGAATAATAAAGTAATTTGTTCATGTCTGTGGCAGTTTCTGAACTGGGAACCACAGGTGGTTCGGCATGGTGTGAAAGTGGCCATTTCTGGCTTGTAGAGAATAACCCTGATGTGTTTGTGTTCTCTCTGCAGCATGTGGAAGGGCCTGAATGTCAACTGCACGGACAGCTCAGGATACACACCTTTACATCACGCTTCGCTGAATGGACACAGGTAAGACAGTTCACTTTCAATTGCGTGATAAATTCGTTCATGTGTTTTGAAAATTTTAATGCCAGAAGCCTTGGTGATGTTCACTCTTGTATGCAAAATAGATTGGGTAGTCCTTTCTCATTCCGCAACCATTCCAATCAAGTCAGTAATGTTGTGCTTTTTTGTGCTGTAAACATCTATTTTTAATATCATATATGTCTAAATTTCTCTTACTTTTGTCAACCACTAAGGTGCTGTAGAAAGAAGCAAGGAATGAAGTTTGGACTGGTAGCTAGCCTTGTGTACTGTATGTTTTTGTGCTCTGTGGTGTTTATGTTTTTGATTTGATATGATTTTGCGATGTGGTTTGTAGCTCCTAATAAATAAGTGTTTGTGAGCCAAGACCGTTGTTTGCTCCAGGAAAGCTAGCTCAGTATGATAATAGCGTCGTCATTAAAGCAGCTTCCACAGTGTTCAAAACACTCTCATTTGCCGTGCCATATGTCATCATCCAAATACTGATTACAGCCATATTAAGTGAATTTTCATCAATAGATACAAATGATTTCCTAAATGAGCAGGTCACATAGCCTTTCAGAGTCACTCTCATGCCTTGAATCGGTTTTGTTAGATGGAGGGTTGCTGAATTAAGAGCGTGTTTTAATTGTTTGAAATGAATCGAATGCTGACAGCCAATAAAAGCAATTCCACATCATCACATTAACAATCTGGCGTTGGTCCAGGAACATGTGGAGAAGCAAAGTTAGTTTCTGATAATGTTGGGGGAAAAAAACCTTACAAAAACAGCATTTCTGCCAAGGTTTAATTGTGTACATCCTCTGGGTGTGTGTGCATGTGCACAGAGCTCCCGAGCTTCCTTCCTTCACCTGGGCCTACTGAGAAATCCGTTACACTGTGTTGGATTTGCTGCAAGCCCGAGCGCTATCCCAGCTTTGCGGAACTGAAGGATTAGTACTGTGTTTTGGGGGCAATTATGTGGATTTCCTACTTCAGATGAACTGGAGAGGAGGGGAGGCTGGGAGAGAAAAATGCAGCCGCAGAGTGAAAATTAGGCCGCCAACAAAAAGCTTCAGAGCAGTGATTTAACACTGAGGTAGGGGGGGAAAAATGAGACGAAACCGGAAGGGAAGGCAAGCTACTTGATGCTGCATGAAGGCTCAGTCAAATACATGTTGATTTTGCTGCTTAACAGCCACTTAAACCTGAGCGAATGTATGTAAAAAGTAAATTATTAATTAACACCGCAGCTCATTAAGCAGCCCAGCGCTGCATCCACCTTTGCTCCGGGAGAAAGGTTTTCTTTTTTTGGCCGCCTCTCTTCCGTTTCTCCCTCTGACATTTCAAATGCAAATGAAGAACTTCACCTTTCCTCTCCGGAGAGAGGTGAGGACGTCGGCCCCAGACTTCCTCATATGAGACGGTGTAGCTGCCATCGCTGCCGAGCTCGAGCCCAGGCGTTACGATTTATCATGTCATCAAGGCGTGTGACGGAGATTAGTTAATTACAGGGAAACATGGAAGCAATTGTGATCGTTTCCACTCCAACACACAGCTATCGCTGCCTCCCGGACGTAATGGCCAAGTGATCGTACGCTCGCTAAATGCCAACTTGTTGCGGGCTCCCGTGAAGGGCGCAGTCTCTCTCACCCTGTCAGCAGTGGAGTGAATGAAGAGGTGGAGGCGAAATTTCAGACGCGGGCGTATCGACATACACATCCATTATCTTACCCACTTTGTGCCCTACGATGTCCACTGGATGGCTGGGTGCCTGTTACTCTGAAAGCAGCTGGTTCACGTCGGGAAGCCAAAAAAAAGCCTCTGAGCAGCGGTCTAACCCCATTTGTTATATGTCATACCTCATCACTCTTTTTAGTTTCTTGCCATTTCCATGCATCCATCCATCATCTCACCCGCTTTGTACCTTAAAGGGCAAAGAGGGGGAATATACCCCGGACGGGTTGCCAGTCCGTCGTAGGGCACACACACCATATGGGCAATTTTGGAGTTTCCAAATGACATTAACATATGTTTTTGGACCTCAGTAACTGAAAGAAACCCACATACAGTATATACACAGGGAGAACGTTCATAACCACCACAAAGAAAGGCCTTCGTCCCTCTTGCTTTGAGGCAACAGCACAATCCACAAACCCAGACTCACCGCAATGTAGATGATTATGTCTTTCAATATCAGTCATAGTTCTGAGAGGCCCATGATCTCATTTTCATCCAACAGTTTCATTTCAGCATGTTTTCCCACCTGAAAAAATATGATATTCAATCAAATTACCCATTATGGAAATGTGAAGAGGTTGCATGGCACTGTTCCGCAGTGAGAAACGTTGCTCAAGGTTAGGGTCGTTCGTTTCGTCGTCGTCAAGTTAAATGTGACTGTGTTGCAGTGACATAGATTTCAGATCTCCCTCTGTCCCCCCCGCGGCCCCTCTATCCCATCTTTCGATCCGCGGACCGATTGATCGATCGATCGGTTGATCCCTGTGTTTGCTTGTGGCTCGCAGGGAAGTGGTTCTCAAGCTGCTGCAGTTCGAGGCGTCCACAAACGTTGCCGACAACAAGGGTTGCTTCCCGCTGCACCTGGCGGCCTGGCGGGGAGACGTGGACATCGTCCGCATCCTCATCCACCACGGACCCTCACACTGCAGGGTCAACCAACAGGTAAACGCCATGACTTCACCATCATCATCACCCTCTCCCGAGTACCATCATCTATCTGTCATTTTTGCAGGTGCTTCTCAGATACAGCTTCTAATAACATTAAATATACATTAATTAAAGGAATTGCAGTTGATAGCCTACAAGATCATGATGTTATGTTGCTCCCCTGTTTGATTTAGGCTATTTGTCAGTTGATGGGGCCTCACATAGATCTGCCTGGATTTACTGCCTCAGGTTGAATTATTCTTAAGGCTGCATGAGTTTGAGCTGACAGTTCTTGGATCATATCACATTTAGTCTCTTTTCTGAAATGATTCAATATAAGGTTGTCAAGTCCTGTTATATTTGTCAGTTTTTTCTTTCTGACTGATTCATAATCCCATACCCACCCAGACCCTAAAGCGGCGCTAGAATGAATTCAAAGGCCAATGTGGCAGGTCCAAAAACATCATCACATTTAAATACATGAATTAATTTCTAACATAGGAATGAAAGATAAAAATTGGACAATCTAAAGAGAGAAAATCGGAGGTGATGCAAACCCCCACTTATGCTATCTTCAACCTCCCAAATATTTACTCATTCTTGGCTCTATTCAGGCTAAATGACCATGTTTGGTGAAGTTTCTAGTGAATTGTCAGTGTGCTCAGTAACTGATTCCTCCTCTCTGATTCTGCCTGAAACATATAAGACAGGATGTGTACAATACACATCACAAACATACTGTAGCTACATTGCTCAAATCACCAAGCTTGGGCAGAATTCTGTTGCTTAGGGAGGACTATAAAGTCACATGATCATTCTTGTGAGGTGTAACCAGTCAGAAAAAGGCATATGGGTGTTTGCCAGATAAGCCGATCTGTGCAGGAGTGGACCATAACATTCCCATACCAGAAGTAAGGGCCTGTGAAGGGGCTTGTAAAATCACATCTGAGGCGCATCTGATGAAACCAATGTTCCATAGCTTCAACGTTATCTCCAGAGAGCCAGCATAAATGCTCCATTTAACCATTTTACGGTAGCTACCTTTTAAGCTTCTGTGTATGTCTGAGCGATGACTGCTCTCCTGTGGCTCCCTGAAGCCAGCTCCCCACAACCTTTTAAAATCCACCTTTGCTGGCTTTGTGCGGGGACCGCGAGCCTCCACTTTTATGCTAAATGATTGATTGAGGCTGAATGGACCGCTCTCCCTTTCTCTGTCACTCGATGAGGGAGGTCTGAGCCGTTGAATTCAAGTCGAGTTCCTCGGTTTTACTTCTCCGAGCATTCAAAGCAGCGCTGCCACAGGTCGTCTCGTTATGGCTCCCGTCCAGCGGAGCCAGTCCTTCACAGCTCCCAGTGATCTCCCTCTGACAGGCGGGTGAGCGTCGGAGCTCGGGGAGCATTCAGCCTGCCGCTGCTGTCATTCCTCATCAGCAGAAATGACCTTCTCCTCCTCCCTCTCTGTCTGTCGGTCCGTCTCCGCTTGCAGCATGCTGGTGATGTCACGCCTCACTTTCATCACAAAGTACACAGGAAGCGGGGCTTAATCACTAGTGTTGGCTAAAATGTTAATGACTCAGATGTCCGTTTTAATATTTCTGCCACTGATGGTGGTATAGTAATGGACCCCCCCCCCCAGGTTATTGCAGTGTTATTTACTCTGCCTAATAAGCACATTTTCCCCTGTCACCATTACCCAAATCGTTTCCCTCCGAGAGTTGTTAGAGCCTAATTGTTTGCCGTGATAAATGGCGTCCCTTGCCCCTGAAATGAAGAGGTTTGTCAGCAAGTGAACATGGGTAATTTTCTTTTTTTTTTTTTTCTTTTGCTCCTCTGTCAATGACTTCCAGAGCTGAGTGAGCTGCTGTGCAGGCAGTGTGGACACGCACTGGGAGGAAGATGCTGATGGGGAGGATACTGAGTGCGGATGCTGACCTCAGTGCAGACTCAATATGTGTGTGCCTGAGTTCGAGTGTTTCGTTTTTTTACACTTTTTCAGGAGGTGATATACAGTTGTTGGCAGTCCTCTGGTGTTGTGTGGTCTATTTTGTCCTGAATAATTGAAATAATTTCATTTAAAGTCTTGGTTCCTTTTCTCCGGTTTCCTCCCATAGTCCATTGGGCGATTGGAGACTCTAAACTGAATCCATGCTAAAGTTCCTGGTTATTTATATGCCATATTGATGATATACTGCTAACTTTTAGCTAACTTTTTAGAACATTCAAATTCGCTAGCTCCTAAAGGTTGCCTCATGTTCATGTGCATGTGTAAGGCAGATATCAACTAAACCTAATCACAGCTCACTCTTTAAATCATCTAATTACACTGATCAGACATCATTGCATCGTGCGTCAGACTTTGAGCTTTGTTTGTCAACAAGCTGGAAATTACTGGGTTTTATCTGCTCTATTGTCAACCCTTCTCATCTTCCCTTTTGTATAATAGACACTGTCGCAGGGCTCTTGTTAGTGAGCCTCGGCTGTTTGTTATGCACAATAGAGAAACACAAAGGCTTCAGCGTGGCTGCACTTTGACTTCAATGCCCTCAAGCACTCAGATGTACGAGATCTGTCTTTGCTCATTGTTCTAAGTGCCATTTCAACATCTAATAACTGAATATTATGATGATGTTTAAGAACCTCTCTCCACCAGCTCTTGGATCATTCAGCAAATACGAGGCTTTTTCATTCCTTTACATCAAAGCACCTGTGCTTAATCATGCTGTGAGATGCACGTTGACTCTGTTGTCTCGCAGTTATGAGTTGTTGTTGCGAGGGTACAGTTGTTCTCCGGTCGCCGACATAAATCCGAGTGCATGATTTATAGGCTTTGCATGTTTACGATGCACGAGCGCCATATTTTCCCAGTGTCTGTCGTAGTCTGAGGCGGAGAGTGCGGCCTGGATGCATTAGTCAAGGTGATATACCGAGTCCCACTCATGCTCACACCCATCATCCACACTTACAGCAGCAAGCCGTCGGGTGCACATTACCCCGTTCTCAATGATATTACCCTGCCTACGCATACCATTTCTAGTGTCAGAGGTTGAGCGTGCGTGTGTGTGTGTGTGTTTGTGTCTGTGTTTGTATCTGTGTACGCGCAGCTTGGTTTTATTGGGCGAATCCAGAGAGGCGCGCTCCTCTGTCTTAATATGTGCTCTTTCCTTCTTTGAGTGTTGGAGGGAAACACATTTGCACTCGCGCTGTGTACATGGGCTGACAAATGGTGACATGAGAGTGGAGGAGAGGATGACGGAGGGAGCTGTAATGAGTGCAGAAGGTCTTGAAAGTGGGGAGAAAAAAAAACAAGAGAAATTGATGGAAAGCAAGATAGCGGAAGAACATAGGTGGGCCAGTTCCACGCTGCAGCCGACGGAGGATTATTCAAGGTTAGTGGAAGTTATTATTTGGTGGTAAACCTGGTCCAGCCCACTGTTTGCTGCCTAATTGGTCCCAGTAGTTCTTATTTACAGCTGGTTTTGTTTACTGTTCGAGTGTGCGTGTGTGTGTGTGTACTAGTGAGGTAGAGGCTTGTCCGACTGGAGAGCACAATTACTGTGTGCGCACATGTTTATGAAGTGCGTTTGAGTGCGAGAGAGACAGTGATAGATGGTGAAAGATGGCTTGTTTACTGGAGGCTCGCACTCTGCTCGCAGGGCCAAGTGCCTGCTCTGAGAGGGGTGGCGTTGTTTGTTGTGATCTCTCCTCTCTCTCTCTCTCTTGATCTGTGAACGTAGGGTTAACCATGAAAAATGTGAATGAAAAATGCTTTAGATTTAGAAAAAAATAATAAAAAACTGCGTGGGAATCCGCTGTAAATTTAGACTGTCACCCAGTGGACTGAAGCAGATAAAACTGCACTTAACCATCTATTATGGAGGAGGATCTGCCGGAGAGTATCTCCAGTACATCTATAATGAAGGCAGGGAATACACCCAGGTCACCAGTGTCCACCACACACACACACACACACACACACACACACACACACACACACACACACACACACACACACACAGGGAAAGGGAAATTGAGTTTTCCATTGAGCTAAACGTCAAAAGAGCCTTTCTCCACACACACACACACACACAGACACAAAAACAGGAGCCTGCTTTTGAGAGGCAACAGTGCAATTTACAAGTGTCCCATATTGTACAGTACGTTACTCAGATAAAAATGATGACCTACTGTCATGAACAGCTGATGATGGATCTGCATCTCTCTGACAGTGTCTGGAGGTCCATCTCGTTCCTGTCTTTGTTGAAAATAATTAAGAGATCTGAGTCGCTATTACTAATGATGTTAATCCCCAAAGTGCTGATCTTAAGGTCTGCCTAGGGTATGCAAGCTGCCGGGGGTGGGAGCAGTAGGTTGCAGCCTTGCTGAAAAGGTTTCATTGGTACTCTGGAGCGAGCAAGGAGCTAGCAGCTTAACGGAGCAATGACATTTCCAAACACACGTCTTCCTGCAGGTGGGCGTCAGAGCCCTGTCAGAGCTGCTGCTGAAGACAGAGCAATTACTTGAACTTCTGCAACGACATGGTATCGGAGTGGCACAAGTGGAGAACGCCTCTACTCACCTGTCAGAGGTGTCTCTCTGACACCACTCGACCCACAGAGACCTGGGGAACGTGCAGACTCCACAGTAAAAGACCCTTGATGTGGCTGAGATTCGAACCCTCTTGGACCCTCTTACTGTGACAGCCACAGAATCACTGCGTCGCTCTTGCTTTTTTGTCTTTATCAAAAAAAGCGACAGTGGTGAGATAGCAAGAACCTATAGAGTGATGAGGAATGACATGTATCAAACGAGGTTGGACCTTTGCTTGGAGGCTCTTTAGCTCCACTGTGTGAACTGGCAGCATTTAGAGTAAAATGCATCCAACCGTCCAGAATATGTCGTCTCACTAATGTGTGTGTGTGTGGGAACAAGCACACAGCCTTTGGGGCTCGTCTGCACAGGGCCTCTGGTCTAGTCAATATAAAGGTTATTGTGTGTGTGGGTGACTGACTAGGTCAAGTATGTCCCCCCGCGCTGTAGATAACATCCCAAGAATGTTTTCTTTTCCACCAACAGGACGATGGAGCGTTTATTCTGTCCTCTTTCTCTCTCTCTCACTCTCGTCCTCCTCCCATCTCCAAATCTTCCTTTGTTCTCCCCCAGGAGAACAAAGGAAATCGGCAGCATAAAATTAGCCAGATAGTAAGCGCGATTAGCTCAGCGGCGCACGTTGCGATGCGTCACGTGCATGTGTGGACACAAGCACGCATGAAATGCTTCCTCCGGGCCTCTGTCCAGGTGTGGCCAGGCCAGCTGGGAACCCAGAGGCTGTGTGAACTGGGTCAAAGGTAAAGGGTCGCCAGGTTTCCATACGTGCCCCCCCCCCCCCCCCCCCCCCCCATGCCTGTGTGGAGTCATCATACAGTCCCAATAACAACATGCCCTCCCTACCTTGCACATGTGTCGCTACCACACAAGAAAATGAAACCATATGTTTCCTGCTGCTCCGCATTTGAGCAGAACACATGTCAGGGCGAGAGAGAGTGCCCTGGGAAAGTCCATCGACGCCTACTGCCATGCTGCCAAAACACACACGCGGGGTCTCGCTGAGCCATAGGATGTTTTCCTATGAGTAATGTGTTGGGTTTTTTTTAAGAAAAAGGAGGTATGTCATGTGTTTTCCAAAGCCTGACGCTCGGCCGGTAGTGGGCTCGTTAATTAAAGTTCAGTAAGAGAAAACCGATTCATCGCGCCATGAGTCAAAACAAACTACAGCCTTGAGTGATTGTTGCAAGCTGAGAGCAGACTGTGTGTGTGTGTGTGTGTGTGTGTGTGTGTGTGTGAATATTAACTGAGGTGTAATATTAAGGCACGGAAAAACATTTGCAGGATTTTCCTTTGTGGTAATTTGCAGAAAATTGAAATCTAGTTAAGTTTCCCCACAAAGAGATTCCTTCTGTACTGTGCTTAAATTACAGCTATGTACAGAGCAGCAGCCCCGGAGCTGCTGGGATCTCTGCTGTGCCTCAGCTGAAAATGTTCACTGAGACATGAGACGCCTTTACGAGGAAACACAGGGGCTTCGGTGGACGTGATAGTCGCCTCACAGCAAGGAGGCTGCCAGTCTGAATCCCAGTTTGCATGCTCGCCCCTTATCTCCTTATCTCTCGTGGTGCAGTCTGACAACATGCATGTTTAGATCGACTGAAGACTCCAAAGGTGTGAGTGTGAGAGTGACTAATGTGTGTGTGTGTCCTGTGAGAGACCTGTCCTGTGTATATTCCTCGCCTTCAATTGGACATAAGCACCAACAGACTGCCACAATAGCACTGGGTTCAAATGGATGGACGAATTATTCCTCCTTGGATTATTTATGTTCTCTTACTCATACATTTGACATTGTCAGATATTTTGAGTTCCCATGCATCTAGAAAAGTATTTTCCCATAGTGAGCTTCACGTCCAGCAATCAGACCTCAAACAGATCATGAAATATGTATTCATAAATTAGTTGCTGGACTCGTATTGTGAAAAGCAGCAAATGCTGTAAGAACCGCACCACCACCTGCAGTACGGATGAAATTTCAACTGAAGTGGATGAAACTGCAAATTTCCCCGCTTCCCGGATTAATAAAGGATTATCTCATTTTATACACTGAATCCTTTTCAAAACCTCAAAAACTGCAGTGTAATGTCAGTTTGACTTTAAGAGGACACAGCTGAAGCAGTGGCCAGAGGCGCAGCCAAGATAAGATGTTGAGGTTTCCCTTTCTTTTTTAACAAATCTATTCAGATCTGCAGTGATAATAGGAGACAGGAGAGGAGAGGACTTTCACCTTGCGTCTGACGTTCTTTCATTCTCTATTTATTTACCCAGCTCTCCCATGGCGACGGGCTGAGCTGCCGGGATTATGAGAAGCCGAAACGTAGACGAGGCTCATCCCCGCGTATCAGTCCATCGGCATTAACGCAGCGTACGTTCAAACAAATACCTCGGCGTCCCGTCCGCTGCGGTTTCATTTTCAACTCGGCCGCTCCGATAAGGCTCTCTTATTTACATGGATCGTGGCTGTTTGTTTGGGCCCACAGAGGTGAATTTAGATAAAAACCGATCCTGCTCCTCAGGGGAAATACGCATGCATGTGCAGGTAAATGCACTGCAATGCCGCATAGTTAGCGGGTGTCCTTCAGGTAAGAATGCTGCGTAGATACTAAATCATTACGTATACGGTAATAGAATCCTTGCTTAAACTACAATAAAAGCCCAGCTGTCTTGATGGGTATTTTCCCCATGCAAGACAGAACGGTGCATAAGTGCAGTGTGCTGCTGGGAGGACAGTGCTGACAGCCATTTGTATGGGCATGTCAATAATGTGCTGCCATGCCTGTTGATGTGTCATTAGTAGATGGCTGTTGCTCCCAATCAGCAACAATACACCGAGTGCTAGATGATATCGGAAAGCTGCCAGAGGAGGCGTAATGGAAATATATGGCCTGCTCTGAGAACATGGATGGAGGATTTTCTCCGACAGCCTCCCTCTCTCTTCTCTCTCTCTCACTCTCTTCCTTCCTTCTTGCCCTGTCACTCCGCGTCCTTGTTCATCTCTTTGTCACTCGCCTCTCCGTCGGAGAATTGCATTTTTCCCTATCTGAGGCTTTGTCAGCGCGCAAGGTGCAGCGGATTGGACTGACAAAGCTTTATTGTCCGTTCACGGCAGCGCAGGGAGAACAAGCCTGCGGCAGCAGCTCTGACAATGGTGGCAATCTCCAGCACTGTGGCGATCATATCTGAGATTTATGCGGGCATGTGTGTGTGATTGTGTTGCATCACCGAATCTGTCCACAGATGATGCGAATGCTATCCTGCAAATGTTGACGAAATACTGACATCACTGTCAGGTCCCCTCACTGGCTTTTTGTTTATAACAGAGGATGCTCAGCTGATGGTGTAGCACAGGTCTCATGAACTTGAGAATAAAAACAAATAAACAAAATGACATATCTTACTTGGCTTTGGTGAAAATGGGTCCAAAAATGTCCTCATGCATGTATACATTTTGGATATTGATGGTTGACTGTTCAGCCTCACAGCTTGAAGGTCCTGGGTTTGACCCCCAGCTGGACCAAAGGCCTTTCTTCTTTTGTTTTTTCTATGTCCCCAGATTGCAAATTTTCCCTCATAGTAAGCAGTCAAAAATTGAAACTTGGGAATAAAAAAAATGCGTCCTCTCCTGTCGTCTCTAATACAGTGGTACAGACAAATCTGTGGGGATGCAGGATGATTAAGCACACAGAAAAGCAGAAAATGTGTTTATTTTGTCAGACTTTTTTCATTTCCTCTAATGTTTTCTGTCCCTCATGCGAATTGTCGCATAATTTCACCTCCCTCAGGCCACCAATTATTCCAAACATTTATCTGATTGTGGATTCACACCGAACACTCGGGAGTGTTCAGAGGTGGCGTTTAGAGCCAAGTGCGGCACATCAAGCCCGTCGAGCAGCAAGGCCGGGCATTGTGGACGACATTGAATTCAAAGCAATAAAAGAGAAGAGTTGATCCTCTCAAACCAGTAAAGAGATGGTGCATAATCTCTCTCTTAGGGTTTCATCCCCTGATGGATGAAAACCTCTACAGGGAGGAGAGGACCTCAGCTGGCTCCTCTAAAGGCAGAGGAGTGGCAGCTCTACTTTAAGCCCCTCCCAACCTATCTGGAGAACGCTCATGCCAGTCGCTTGTATTTGTGATCTCATTCTTTCCTCATTACCCACAGCTCATGACCATCCATGAGAGATATGTAGACCAATAAACCGAGAGTGTCCATTACAGCTCAGATCTCTGTTCACCACAACAGATCGGTACACAGGATGCCTCAGTCCATCTGTCTACACCCTGCTCTATTTTCCCTCCACTCCAGGAGGAACTCCATACTTTAACTCCTCCATATCTCATCCGGAGTCTGTATCCATGATCATCGTGTTTTTCTGACCGTGTTCTCCTGACTCCTATCGATCATCTTGATGTACCCAGTAGTGTCAATGGGTCTTCTGTTAATGAGGGCAGGGAATACCCCCGTGACAAATTGCAGATCAGAAGCCCCAGCTGACCTACACATGCATGTTTTTGTACTGTGGTACCCATAGAAAGCCCACACAGACAGGGAGAAAATGCAAGCTCCATACAGAATGGCTCTTGTCCAATTGGGACTCGAACCAGGGACTTTCTTGCTTTGAAGCAGCACCTCTATTCATCAAATCCAATGTGTTCATTTTACACTAAATACTGTGATGATGATGAATCGTGCTGGGTTTCTAGCAGTTTATGACTAGACACGAGAATATTAAACCCTGATGTTGATGGTATATTCTAGATTAGATCCATCACAGTGAGCCCATAGGGGAAGTGGAAAATAGTAATATAGTGGAACAAGTCCACACGGCAAATGGAGTTTATTAAACATAATGCAGCCAACAATTACGCCAGTAAACTGTGATGAATGTGAATAACAGTGTGCATGAGTGTGTGATTATTGTGCTTACAGTACAGCTGGTCTGCAATCAGACCTGCTCTGGAAGGTTCCACTCTGCCATCAGTGGAGGGGTGTGCGCTCCAGGGGGAAAACGGATGGATGTGATTGGGCGAGGAGGAGGCAGAGCTCTCGAACACGTTTGTGGTGTTTGTGCTGCTCGGTCACGTGTCGGCGTGTCTTCATATAGGGGCTCTTTGCCGCTTGTTATTCACACAGTATCTCTTCATCTCTCTCACTCTCTCTCTCTGCTCAGAGGGGTAAATGAAAGCAGGCAGAGGGAGGGAGGAGAGGAGTGGAGAGGAGGGGAGGGGGCGAGGGAGGTGGGACTGAGGCTCAGGGGAGAAAGAGAGTAAGAAAAGGCATGAGATGAGACCCGAGCTGCCGAGTGTGGTTATGCCGTTTTGGATTTTTATCACGGGTGTTTGAGTGGTGCATTCGAGGCAGGAAATGTGAGGGAAGTTGATAAAGGAGTGGAAGGAGATTGTGGGGGTGAAATATCAAGGACACATCTATATTTTGAGGCATGAAACAGAATATTTTCAACTGTAGATTACAGGAAGATGTGGCCCAGTGTTTGAAGTGTTTTGCTCAAGCCATTTCTTCAGCACACCATCTGTTGACGCCAACATCGTGTTGATTGTTTTGTTTGTCCATTGACACTATCTGTGCTATTAGAATATCAGCAAAGATAGATAGGTAGAGAGATAGATAGCTTTTGCATAAGTAACCTCATGTAAAAATTTGTCGTTATTTCACGATTTCTTATGCAGAAATCTTTCCACAAGTTCCCCAGACATAACCATTTGCAGGCAACGATGTGCATCTTGAAATGGATGTAAACAATCCCTAGATGCAGAGCTATTTTCGTGATCCTTGCATGCAAACCATAACGTGGAGCAAAATATTTGTTCAGACGCAAAACAACTGCAGACATGTGGATTCTGGACTCAGATGAGTGGCCACGTTTTAAAAGTTTACTCCACTCCCCTGTAAACCAAAGACACCATTTCTAATCTCACACTCACTTCCTGTTTGTTCGACTAAACATTTTACACCAGCAAGGGTACGTTTTCTATTTTTATCTCTAGGGGTGGTGCTGTTCAGATCGGAGTGATAGCGACATTGTACTGAAGGGTGGTGGACTGTAATGCAGTGCCATAGATTTTTATCACTAATTAGTGTGGGTCAAAACCCAAAATTATGCAGTACTTCTCAAAATGTGTCGTGGTTAACACCAGAGACCTGGAGCAGAGTCTATGAATAGTTTCATGCTAATATGATGCCTTACATGCTGTATAATTTATCGTGTAACTACAGGGTGGAAATGGAAGACGTGGATCTATTTGGTTTATTTAGTAGTTTTCATGAGGCACACTCACAACTAATTTCTTAAAACCCTCTTCATCCTCTCCAACCCAAACATTTTAACTGAGTGTAGTGTAGGTTTTATTCTCAGATGAACTGCAGCATCTGTCCTCTCTTACCTTTGGTAATATCCACATCTTAATGCATGTACACATGCTTCCATCCAGGCGTGCGTCTTAATTATACAGCTGTCGGGCTATATTTCTGACGTGTGCAGATTCAACTCCGGTAGACCTCGCCACATATGGTAAACTGTCAGCTCTCCTCTCTCTCTCTCTCTCTCTCTCTCTCTCTCTCTCTCTCTCTCTCTCTGTCTCTCTCTTTCTCTCTCTCTCTCTCCTTCATGGGTGTCCCCCTGCACAGTGTTCGAGTCATTACCGAGCTGTGTTCACCCAGAGCCGCAGGACTCCTGGGAACAGCAGCGAGGTTCTGGTGCTGACAGGCGCCTCTGGAGAACCTCGGAGACCCCCCCCCCCCACACACACCATCATGTTCACAGCAACCTTTAAAGTGCACACACTCGCATGAGAGAGTGTTGGCCGGACAATTATGTAGCGCAAATTACCTTAATATCAGCGTAAAAGTCTGTCTGACTATGATGAATGTGATTGTTCAAGGCGGGTTTAATTCACGACCTTTCCACATGGTTGTGGATGGGGAAGGCAGCACTTTTACTTGAAGTCCCCTCATTGAGGTTTTATTATCAGTATATAAACATTCAGAGCCTGCTGAGCGCAGCAACAGTTGGTTTAGGCCGCGTGCCAATAAATCAGCAATTCACAGAGTGCTCTGCTTAGAGACATTCATTCTTCCATTATCTTACCTGCTTTGTACCCCAGTGGTGTCGACGAGGTCTGCTGGAGCATATCTCCAGCTCATATAGGGCGAAGGCAGGGAAAACACCCAGGACAGGCTGCCTATCCTATCCAAATCACACACACATTGTTAAATTCACACCGAGGGGGCAATTAACGGCCTCTAATCGACCTAAACATGCATGTTTCTGGATTGTGGGGTAGAACCTGGACAGCTAATGCAGACATAAGGAGAACATGCAAACTTCACAGAGAAAGTCCTCGAACCTGACCGGGATTTGAACCGGAGAGGTGAAAGTCCTACCCACTTACAAACCATGTCATTGGTTGTGAACATGAATCTAATGCATGGTTACGCTTCTATTTCAACTTTTATTCCTTCAGAAAAATCTCATTAATGCTAAAGGACACAAAATAATGTATGGCATATAGTGATGAGATCAAAACGGTGACATACCTTCTAGGAACAAACATACCAAACGTAAATAATCACATGCCCCGAAGCCATACATCTGACATTTTGCATTTAATCTGGACTGATCCTGGACAGCGTAAGCTGTGTGAAATCACTAAGAGATGAGAAGGGTGCATGTGTGTGTGTGTGTGTTTTTGTGTGTGTGTGTTTGTGAATGAAGAAAGTAATCATCGGTCCGGACAGTGGATCGTGAGAAATTGATTTTGAGCCTTGGAATTACAAAATACTGCAGGAAGAGAGAGGATGCGGCGTGCTTAAATGGTAGGGGGAAGGAAGAAAAAAACACAGATATCAAGGTTATATAATGTGTTGATTCGCCATTTGAATGGAGGCTGGCAGCCTCAAGGAGCGGCTGGTGAGAAACGTTGGGAGGATTTTCCCCTTCTGTGCTTTCTGCCTTTTTTCTCTTTCACAGACAGGAAGCTATAGATTTCCCCCGTCATCCCTCACGAACCTGACACGCTTTTGTAATTCATACACACACACCATATATACACTGGCCCGAGACGTGGGCTTCATATGTGCTGGCACAGAATGCATGTTTCCATCTTAGATTTCCCCTCCTGTCATATCTACAATAGATGAAATCGCCTGCCATCTCCTTATTTTCTCTCTCGCTCTTCCTTATATCTCAATCCTTTCACCCCGATTTTGAACTCACAGCTCCGATTTTCTGTGCTATCAATCACAGCCATTCCGTAGTCCTCGCCTTGCCATCCCTTTTACTGAAAGATCCTCTTTCCTCCTAATTCTCCCATCACCAGTCTCCCGTCTTTACTTTTGACCTTCTCTGCTGCATCTCCCCATCCTTCACCATTTCCTTCTGTCGCTCTCCTCACTCCATTGCCCTCTCCTGCCCACTTCCATCATTCCCATAATTCCTGCATCCGCTCGCGCCTCTTCTCTCTTCCTTCGTCCAGCCGTTAATCCTCCTCTCCCGTTCTCTCCCCCACAGAACCATGAGAGGGAGACTGCGCTCCACTGTGCGGCCCAGTATGGACACTCGGAGGTGGTCTCGGTGCTGCTGCAGGAGCTGACCGACCCCACCATGAGGAACAGCCAACAGGAGACGCCCCTGGACCTGGCAGCGCTCTACGGTCGGCTGCAGGTCAGTGAAGAGGATGTGTTACATTTGGTGGATTGAATATGGAGGTCAAAGTTGTTGCAAAGCACTATAATCTGTGGCTCTGATCATTGTTTTGAAAAGTTCAAGGCGGCTTTTGTTGTGATAACAATTCCTGGCCAAAGATGTAAAGCAGGTCCTCACATCCTCATTGAGTTTGGAGAAATTTCTGGTGAAAAGTTGTATCTTCACTCACGGTTCTTCCTTCTTCATTATCTGACTCCTTCTCTGATTAGACTCATATTAGACTGGACAGCTGCATAGCTGTTTCGGTATTACCAGCTACCACTTAGTTTAGAAAAGAAGTTGCTCGTCATGTCATCACCCATGTGAGTGGCAGGCAAGACAGTTAATCAGTAGACTGTGTGGTTGCCAGATAAAAATGAAACTGATGATATTGATAAGATAATATTCCCACATCATATCTAGGATTGTAAAAGGGGCCCGTAAAATAGCATGTGAGGCATTTCTGATTAAACCACTGTTCCAGAGAACAAGGATCAAGACTCCATGTCAACCATTCTAGGTCCCCTTGGAGTATTATTGAAAAACTGTGAGGGATTTTCCTGATAAGACTGCAGCTTTAAGTTGAATTTGTTTCACCGCCAGGAGAAACATAAAACATTTAGACTCGAAGTGAATGCATAAAACGCATGATCTAAATATTTAAAGCAAAACACGAGCATAAAATACAATCTTCATAAAGTCTGGGAACAGAACATGAGGCCTGCAGTAGATCGAGCACAACATCTCATCTCATCCAGATCAAGAAGATGAGGACTGGATGAGACTAAACTAAAACATCACCGGCTCCTGACCTCTAACCCTGTGCTGTTTGATGCAAGAGGGCCCAGAGCTGATATCTCTTGAGGATGAATGGCTTGTGATTTAGATTTCAAGTCAAATAACCAGCAAGCTCTGAAAAGTTGTATTTTTGTTGCTGTAATCTGTAAAAACCTCTCCATGAAATCGGGTCAAGCTCATGTCTGGTAGGTGAAGGGGCTCAGTCTGTGTCCTCAGCCCGCTCAGGGAGGACTATGGTACATGCGAGTCGGCTGTTTGAAACCTTAAGATTCACGCTTACATTCGGGGGACGCTAACGGAAATGAACAGTTCCTCAAATAAAAGCTGTCAGGAGGATATTTTGGAGCCACAAGTTCGCGCTGAGAAAAAGGTGTACGTGCACAACACACATTCACACTGAGATATGATTGCATCGAAACGCGCACCGATGTTCAAATGCAATCACACTCTTTCTGTGCTAAGGTAGTGAGTAATTGCAGTCAGGCCATACAGGTTTGTCTGAGTGTGAATGAATAATTTATAAATGCAGCGGTATTTCTCGCTCACTCGGTCTCCCTCCCCGCATGATAATGAAGGGAAATCCCTATGGTGGAAGCTACTGCTGCATGGAGATGTAACTAACACAGGGCAAAAGTTTACTACACACACACACGCACACACACACACACACACACACACACACACACGCAGACCGACACACATGAAAGGAGGAAGCCCTCCGCAGCGCGACGTGATGTTGAGCTACACTTGGTGCCCTGACGGGAGGGCGGCTCTGCCACCGTCCCAGCTCCAAACAGCCTCCCACTGCGCTCCAATTGATTCACAGCTCTTTGAGTACAGAGGGTCACGTAACAAAACAAATCCCGACGCTGACCTCGCCGCATCTTTCCATCCAGGATCAGCTGGAAAAATGACGCTGATTTTCCACCTTCGGCTTGACGCTCTGTTAACTTCTGACCCCCCCCCCCCCCCCCCCCCCCCC
Source organism: Karalla daura (assembly GCA_029224185.1). NCBI lineage: Eukaryota > Metazoa > Chordata > Actinopteri > Chaetodontiformes > Leiognathidae > Karalla > Karalla daura. The sequence continues at coordinate 12,295,235 of CM055209.1, read as the reverse complement.
CCCCTTTAATGTTAATAACTTTAATGTTATAGCTCATTAAAGTGCCGCAGTTTACAATGACTGGTCAGTTGAAATTCACGCATTGTTTGTCCTTGAAAATGAAAATCTGAAAATTATATTTATCGAACAGAAATGGGCTAGTTGAAAGGTTAGCAACTTCCGCTAACGTTTCCGAATCAATCAACTGAACAGACAACAGACTGGGCAGGGCTGCTTATGTCAGCATTAACGTTTGCTGATTAATTACTGTGCTCTCTTGTGAACTAGGTTGCAGTACAAACTTTGTCCCAAACTAGCCCGTTAGCAGCTCATGCTAATTGTAGCCTGGGTTGCAGCAGTCCTGTATATTATGTCTCAAAATAAACTGAAACCGTCTTTGAAACTCTTCTTGGGACATTAAAATATCTCAAGTGAATCCTTTACACCTTCATTATTCAGTGTAGTCAGTGAACATTTATAAAGGCATTATAGACTGCGGGCGCGAGTGTCTGGGCTAATTAGCTCCTGTGTGCGGTTACGTAACACTCCTCTTTGATTCTCGGAGGCGACAGACGTTAACGTCTTCTCTGCAAAAAAAACAAAAAAAACAAACCACGAGGAAAAAACGGGATTTGCCGTGTGCGAATTCCCCCGGAGCTACGAGGTGACTGATGGCCCAGTTTCTTCCAACTTTGTTTTGTCCCTGACATGCGGCCCGTGTCTTTGTGTGCAGGTGGTGCGCATGCTGGTGAGCGCTCACCCCAACCTCATGACGAGCCACACTCGCCGACACACTCCGCTTCACCTGGCTGCCCGCAACGGACACCACAGCACCGTCCAGACGCTGCTCGAGGCCGGCATGGACGTCAACTGCGTGGTGAGGGGAAATGAACAGCTTTTTGCCCTCCGACGTCCGAGGATTTAACAGATTTCTGGCATCGCTGCTGCAGCCTTGAGGACAGGAATGATAATGAAACGGAATGAAAGGAAAAACAAGAATATTTCTCTGGCTCAGAGCAAAGCTATTTGACAACAGTGGATTTAATAAACTCTCGGTGATGCTTGTTTACATAGGTTTTTTTTTTAATGCGAGCTGTTTCATTTCTGGAATAGACGGCTGGAAGAAACAGGAAGTAGGTCTCAGGTAAATTGATCAATCTTGTCATCATTTTTTAAGAAGGGCTTCAAAGCACTGCAAAAGCAAGTTTTTTTAAAATGGCATTGAAAATGCTCTCTTGTTGAAAAGTTCCACAGAAAAATCAATCGTTTTTAATGTCACCTACGCATAGACTCACATTTGGATGATTCTGAAAGAGAACGGAGTTACTAAGCGCGTCTCTCTCTCTCTTTCATCAGAGAAAATCTTTCAAAATCTCTGTGACTTTCAGAATTGCCGTGAATATTTCAAAAGCTGCTGACTTGTGTTTTTAATGAAAAAAGGGGCTCGGCTTTGTTTCTTTGCGTCTGTAATCCACCACAGGCATAAATGCTTGGCAGAGTTCTCCTCTTGAAAGTGTCGGGGAGGGTGGGTGTTGTCTATGCAATGCATGACTCCCGTGGTGTTGTGGTAGAGGGGGATGAATAATTGATTGGCGAAAGGATTGAAAGAGAGCAGGAGGATGAAGAAGAAGAGGAGGAGGAGGAGGACGGGGTGTTCCTGACAGGTCCTGAGAGTTCACGTCCTCTCTCTCCTCTTCACACACACTCTACATCTTAAGTCGAGGCGCTAGAAAGACACAGACAGCATCACTCACGGTCTCCCCGCCGCAGCGTTTGGACCTCTCCTATCTTCGTTCATTGACGTTTTGTCTTATTGTTATTCTGAGTTGTCCAGACAATTCAAACACAGCTTTGTCCCGGCCCTTTCTGGGCCATTTGTTACTGTGAAGCCTTGTCAGAATGCAGCCACGCTTTGCTGCTTTCCTCGCCGCTGCTCCTCTTCTCCTGAGACGATTTCCTCTGACAAACTGAACCGTTTGACTCTGCTCACTTGTCGTAAATGAGAAGTGCTGAAAAACTTTAGTTTACTAATCAGTCCCGGAAGGCTATTTGGTTTGAGTTTCACTATTGTCTCAGATGTCAATTCATAGGAAACCAAGAAGGTGAGATTATGGTTGTCTACAAATCCTAAACTGGTGTTAGTGATGGCGACATTTAATGAAATCAGTGTGTGTATTTGCTGCTTTCTCTACCCCCAATATGAGAATTTTTTTCTTTTCTTTTTTTTTCTGAATGCTGTTTTTGACCAGAAGTGCGTCTCGTTTCTGACTGGATCGCTGACCTTTGAATGCGGAACAGATCATTACGAAGTCTAGAGGTGTCTGCCTTAGTTTGAGCTGACTCATGTCTCAGCCTTGGTTCAGAACAGACTGTGCGAGACACACAGATTGTGGAGCGTCATTATGTCACTGAGATCTGACAAAATCCTATTGAATTCAAATGGCTTATTGCATAATCTACACATTTCATCAGCATCCATAGTTCTCCCTATAAAAGCCGTGATTGACTCCGAGCACAGCTTGAGCAATAAACATCCTAAATATCGATGACTACCTATGGCAGATCGCATTGATCGGCTTTAGTAGGTGACAGTGAGGACGGAGGGAAAGCCATCTTTAAGTGTACCAGGGCTCTGTCAGTTTTAAAGCCTTAGGAAGCTGCTGAGTCTGAATGAAGGGACTTGACAGTCCAGATGCAGAGGAGCCATAGCGAGGAGCAATCAATATCAGACTGAGCTGAATAAACATGAGAATAAAGAGAATAAAACTCCCTCCCTTACCCAGAAGGTTTTTCACCAGGACACACAGCCTGAAGTTTACTTTTATATCTGACTCCATATTCATTTTCCACCGACGCATATGGCGTAACAGATGCTGCGATGGTACACCTGACGTACAGTATGAAAGGTATGTGAAGTGGCTTTGATGAATAATGGCATTCTCTTCCCAGCCAAAGATGGGCCGAGGGTCCTCAAACATCATCATACCTGGCACTTGAGCACTTCAGACACATGACTGCGAGGCAGTTTCTGGTGATGTGTCAGCATCCCTTAAAACATATAAGGCTGGGTGTGTATAGCCGTGGCACTATCACGCCAGTTACCGCTTTGTTTGGGCAAACCATTGCTAGGTTTAGCTGTAGAAACGTCACATTCTTGCTCATTTGACTGGAGGGCAAAAATAGCAATTGGCATAAAACCAATGTGTGAGGTGTTCTTCTAAAAGGAGATTATAAATGAGACCTGTTTGTTTCGTAGCTTCCATGTTAGCACATGCTAAATACTAAATACTCTATTCAGCCGTTCTAGGTCCCCTTTAAAGCCAGAGGAGAGTGCGTGGGCACACAGAATGACCCAGGCCCTCTGAAACGAACAGCTTGTTTTGCTTGACTTGTGTACTTCAACTTGACCTGTCGGGTACGAGAATCTGTGCTCTCACCGCACAGACGCATGACTCAGCGACACCGTACTCATGTTTGCCTTCTGTCCTCGTCGCAGGCACACGCATGTGTGTGTGTGTGTGTCCTTCCCTGCGCCTGTGCACGTATTCGCGCTCTGATCTAAAGAGGAGGGCTGTGTTTCTCTGCAGGGATTTGGCCTGGGGCTCCACATGTGTAGTGAAGATGAACACTGCACGCCTTTGATTTGCCTCGTCCTCTCCTCGGCGCGCTCTGCTGCAAATCTCTCTCTCTCGCTCTCTCTCTCACTCTCTCTCTGTCTTTTCTCTCTGTGTCTCTCTACTTAGGATGATGAGCGGTGGAACCCTTTGATACCTTAAATCTCCTCTGCAATTTAGCTGCTCGCTGTTGTGCTGCTCACGTCGTCTTTTCGGGTGAAAATAATGTGTAAGAACGGCACCAGCTGACTTTCCCCCTCTCTCTCTCCCCCCATTACAGACACTGTAGGATTGATCTACATGATCTGTATTGGACATCTGACATTGCTGTCTGGACAGGTTAAAGTAAAAGGTTAAGGAAAGGTGACCTAGAATGGAATACTGTTTATCCTTCTTCTCTGGTGCTAACACAAAAGCTATGGGACATCGATTTAATTGGAAATGTGTTTTAGGAGCCTGTTTGTTTTTGCACAGCTTCATGTTTTCAGACATTACGGTCATTAGCTGTCTTGCCTGTCACTCAACATCAATGAATTCTGAGGAAGCTGAATGCAATTAAAAAGCAACTGTGTGTGTATGGCTCATGTTGAATACCACTTCTGGCTGTATATACACATTGACTGATTGATTACCTTGAGAGAAACTTTAACAACACAATTTTGTTTGAGCATGTTAACGTTAATATGGCACCATGAAAAACCATAAGGATTCAACTTGAAACTCCATCTCTGTCGTCTGCTGACTTTACCATTAGCATGTTGGGGTCAGGACAAAGATACTTGTCAGGCGTGCTCCTACATTCTGCAGCAGTCGTTCTAGTCGGCCTCTGCTCGGCTGCTGCTTGTTTCCCTCCTAGGTTGGGGTGTTTATGTTTACCAACGGAGCGTGATGATTGGTTTGGGTAAGAACTTCAGAGGCAGAGCACCGAGGGTCACTGCTGTGCCATAGTGGGATTTGCCACCAAACACACTTTTCTATCGTGCCCCGAATAATGGGATGCTGTTCGACTCAAGCACCAGGGGTTTAGGAAAGCCAATCATGGATTTATCCTCTTTTCCCACACTTTCCTTTCTCTCTTCTGGCGCTCTCTCTCTCTCTCTCTCCCGTACCACCCTCTCATCCTCTCTGCAGTATTGTCTGCCAGCCGGTGGATGCTGTTAGGCACTCGCAGATGGCCACCTTGTAAATTGCATGTGTGTAAATTGTGACTGTGTGTATAAGGGAAGGACAGAAAGAGAGAGAGAGGGAGAGAGAGGGAGGGAGATAGTGGGTCAGTAATTGGAGTCAAACCATATAGGTCTGTCTGAGTGTGACTGAATAATTTACTGCTTCAGTCACACACACTCTCTTCCTCACCTGCTGCTTCTCTCTCTCTCTCTTTCTGACTGTTTCTATTATAATGAGAGAAAACCCCTGTGGACTCAGGTACCTGCTGCTATGCTGGCAGGTCGCCAACCAAAGGGCAAAAGTTTAATATAAACACACACTCTGTGACACACACACACACACACACACACACACACACACACCTAACCTCACTGGATGCACTTGAACGTTTGCATGCGTCCCTACATTGAGTGGCCCTGAAACAGAAAGTCATCTGCCTTTCAATTCCCGGAAACTCTTAAGAGTGTGAATCGCCTTCCTTGTGACATCAGAGTGTGAACACCATGGGAAATGGGACAGGAAGTGGTATAGAGCGAGTGTGTGTGTGTGTGTCTGTGTGTGTGTGTGTGTGAGGAAAAGGGAGGGTGGATCGCTTCCTGCGCTCCTACCTCGGCCCGCTCCCTCGCTCACTCGCCTGTGGGCACAAAGCATCATCCCCTCAGGCAACAGTGCTCCACTCAGAGCCACAAACGCGTGTTCGTGTCTTCTCTCACCTGGGATTCACACCCTGCGATATTCCCCGAGGGAAACCGGACGGTCGACCAATGACCTCTGGAGGAGCGGCTGCGGTAGGGGGCGGCTGCTTGTCCGAAGACAGGTTTATTGCAGAGGAAGCGGGACGGCCACAGTAAGTCTAGTACCCACCCCCCTTCCCCACACAGGGTCGAGAGCATTGATCTGATGCAACGTCGCCATGAGTTGAATATCCTGGCCTCGTATCACGGGACCTGGCTGTCGTCCAAATAATTTGTCTTCATTAGGGCTGGGAGTTTTCCTCGGTCCAAGTTTTCATCTGCGTTGTCAGGAAGCCAGCCGTGAAGGATGCTACGGCTTCAGCATATGTATATGTATAAGTGCGTGTGTGTGTGTGTGTGAGGGAGCGAGGGTTGCATGTTGCATGGTTGCACACACACGCGTGCGCTTCAGATATTTAGCGTCCCTGACGTCTTAGTCCCATCTTCTTCTTAGCCCCGGGGTCTGCAGTGAGCTGTGAGCGCGTGATGAAGATGCATGGCAACAACAGCAACGTGGCACCAGCGAGTGTCAGGATGACGAGTGTAAAAGCTGATATCCTCTTATTGCCTATTTGAACTGCGTCTCAGCCACGCCCTCTCCACTGTCAAAGCATGGGAAACGCACTGGAGCCGCTCGCTGTGATGTGTGATTTCGGGTCCACGCTTCTGGCCAACAGCTCGTGCTTATTAAGCCTCCGCACTATCATAAACTTGGTAGAAAGAGAGGATTACCGAGATTTCGCTTATGTTGCACATTTTTCAGTCCTGAGGAAACACTTTCAAAGAACTTCTTCCCCCGAAACCTGTGTTTGTACTGATATTTATCTTGCTCATTGTTCACTCCATTGGGCTGCAATGGCTTTCTTCCTTTAGTACATTAACGCCATCTGTTATAGATTTAAAGGTACTTTTAATGACAGATTTATTTACTCGTTATCTCACCCGCTGTTTACCTTAAAAATGTTGCAGCTCACAGAGGGTGAAGGCAGGGGGATATACCCGCCGGTCTATCACACACTAGGCATAATTTAGAGTCTCCATTCGATCTGAGCATGCATGCTGTTGGACTGTGGGGGGGAAATTGAGGTACCCAGAAAAAAAATGAATGCAAACGCATGGAGAACATGCAAACAACAAGCAAAAAGACGCTTGGCTCGACCGGGCTTTGAACCAGGGACCTTTTTTTCCCCAAAAATGTAATTTGGTTTTGAAGATTGGGAGTCCTACATCCACGTCTCTCTCATTACTGATTTTAAATTTCTATGTTTCCCAATATTTTAAAACTATCTCGGCTTGACGTAATGTCCATCTGAGGAAGAAATGCAAAGCATTAACAGAAACGCACTGTATGCTCAGCAGGGTGATGCAATATTGCAGCAGACCTCAAAAGTTTGAGCAAACTTTGAGGTAAGCCTCGAAACTTCGAGGTGTGTAATTAAAATGGACTCGCCTTTCGCTTCTGGTCCTTTCAGACAAGGAGGACAGAAAAGACAAAAGGATTCAGCCACATGTCCCATAACGCCTTATTAGATTGGAGAAAAAAATAGGTGCACAACGTGTGTATGTCACGTTGACATAAATCTGGCGCGCTTTCTCTGCAGTCAGCCAGCTGCTCTGCGTTCCTTATGGTGGCGTGTGAGCCGGTGGTACTGTAGTAATCGTCTCTCTCATCGCCGCTGATCCAGGATGACTAACTTCTCCCCGCGCTGGTTTCCATGTGTTGCATCACGTCTGTAATATAGCCCATTAGAAGCACTTGGAGGCTTGATGTGGCCCGGCGTACATACGAGGGAAATTGGGACTTTTGCGCGCCGCTTGTGTAATGGCTGGAAATCAGTGTGGCCTCGCGCAGCGTCCACTCCAGCAAATGTGACTTTTCTTAAAGAAAAAACAAAAAACTTGCTGAATATCTTTTGTTTAACTGCCAGAAACATCGTCTCTTCTCTTGCATTTTTGCCTTAAGTGTCCCTCAGTCCACGTCTGTTTTTTGTTCTGTTTTTTGAATGTCTATATTTGTCTGTGTATGGTGAAAATGATGGGATATTAACACACATACGCCCTCTCTTCCTGTTGTCCCCCTCAGACTGAGAATGGCAGTGCCCTCCACGAGGCAGCTCTCTTTGGGAAGACGGATGTAGTCCGCCTCCTGCTTCACTCAGGTGGGTCTATAAATGTACCCTGTCTGTGTGTGTGTGTGTGTGTGTGTGTGTGTGTGTGTGTGTGTGTGTGTGTGTGTGTGTGTGTGTGTGTTTCTGTGGTTTCCCCTGCTCATTTTAACCTGCGGCTGGATGTTTGTTCACATCAGATTGCGGTACGGCTTTGCCCTCAGGTGAACTTCAGGCATCTTTCACATGTTTAAAAACTCTTTTTACTTTCTTGGTCTTTTTTCTTCCCCAAGTAATTTCAGGTTGCAGATTCTGTAGAATATGATATGTTGCATTTTAATGATGTCATCCTAATAGGGTCAGAGGTCATTGAGACAAGTAGAGGCAAAAATCAAATTTGACACCATTGTAAAGCGTCTTTCCCTCTGCTGCCTTCTTAAATTGAAGGAAAGAAAAAAATACACAGAAAAAGGAATAATGTGGGTGAATCGTAACATGACTCAATTTCAAATAGAGAAAAGAAAAGACGCTTATGTTGCAAATAAATGTTATGCATTCAGAGCAGAATGGGTCCATTGCTTCATATCTCACGCACTGCTTCATATCTCGCCGGTGCCCCGCACCCTCTTTCCTTTAGCACTTCCTGTTTCCTACAGGACTTCCTGTGGGCGGCCATGTTGTCCTGGCCTCAGTTTTATGGACATCCTGCATCAGCACGGGGCTGCGCACCAGCCCGAGTCACTGAACTTTAACCCTGCGTGGGTCCTCATAAACAGTGTGGAGGCGCGTGTTGGGGAGGCAGCCTCGTCGTGAACTGTGCAGGAAAACGACTGCATGGAGGATATGTCTCTTTCTCTCTCCCTCTTTTTTTTCTATTTCAGTTCTTACACATCAGAGCTTCAGCCCTGACCTTTGACCAAAACGTTTGTCTTTGAGCTCTCGGCTGCATTACATCGTTGACATCAGCATTTGGAACAACGCTGACTTTGTGCAAAGTGTGATTGCTGATAGAAAAAAGTCCTCATGAATTATTGAAGTCGTCTTCATATTTTAGTAACCCGCTCAAACCTCCAGTGTGTGAACTGTGATTTTTGGCTGCAGTTGAAGCCACCATTCCAGATATTGACCTTATACTGAATGACTAAAAAATGAATTATTGTACGAGACTATTTGATTTATATTGTGATGAACAGGCTGGAGAGCGTGGGTGGATTAATGCCTTTCTTACCATGTACATATTGCCGTTATCATATTGTTCATCATACGGGAGAGTAGGAGCGTGATCGCAAGTGTGACTGTTACTTTATTGCAACATAACAGCTTCTCAGAATCTCCCAGCTTTTTCCAATGTGTTCAGACAAGAGCACACATCCTGCCTCCTTCACTCGTTTTGTTTCCGCTTTAAAATATCTCATTACCATGTTTACAGCCACCCGGAGTCTTCAGTTTATTGATATCCATCAAAATCTTGAGCTATGGCCAAAATTCAACCTCATCCCTATAGAGCAAATTCTTTTAACCTGTTGCTTCCTTGTTTTGGACACAACCCATGTTAGATCGGGATATTTATTGTGACCGGGGTCTGCATGTTTACATGTCTGCGTAATTGGATAAGATTGTAATACTCCACGAGGTTTATTCAGAATATGACCCTCACATTGTCACGGTAAAGAAAACACAGTTTTCACGGTAGCACCCTAATCAGTCAAGGATGAGCCGAGCTTTCTAGTTTCATGGTGTAGTCGTTGACCTTTGCCCCTCTCTCCTTGTGTGTCAATACCGTACTGTGTATGTCTGTGTGTGTGTGTGTGTGTGTGTGTGTGTGTGTGTGTGTGTGTGTGTGTGTGTGTGCATCTGTCACAGGAATTGAGATCAATCTGAGAGACTGCCAGGGAAGAACAGCTCTGGAAATCCTGAGAGAACTCCCTGCACCGAAATCCCAGCAGATCACTGCTCTCATCCAAGGTAAGACACACACACACACACACACACACACACACACACACACACACACACACACACACACACACACACACACGTTTGGTTTAGATGAATTTCACTCGAGAAATTGGGTCATGGCAGGAGCAAAAAATAGCAAGCTCATGTACAGTAGGTGCAGTGCAACATGATGGAGATGAAAGTTGCAGCGTTCACAGTTTTCACAGGAACAGGTGCTTGAGCAGATGTGACAGATGTCGAGGTTCAAATGACCTGAGCTCTCAAACTGAGCAGTTTATTCGTAAATGTGATGGAGGTAGAAGTAAAGGGGCTTGACGTTTGTTGAGGACAGGCTGCAGGTGACGCCCCTGCAAACGGTTTGGCCATTTAATGTGTTTCTGGATTGGACAGATGTAACTGACGTGCTGTGCATGTGCCTTTCCACACTCTGAGATGTTTTCGGTCCACGGATGAATAGCGTTGTGAAAGCCGGACGTAATCCAACTTTGAAATCTGGTTTTCCAGGAAGTTTACCACCAGTTTTAAGAAACAATGGACGCTCCTGTCTGAGTTTAGCTGCACCAGTGGCAGAGTTGCGCAACTAGGACGACCTGTTAATGCAACCCTGGGTATTCCCACATTGCAATATTTGTATAACCTTTGCATTGTCTCCTTTGCTGAATCCAAGTTAGATTCAATGTGGAATTTGCAGAATCTTCTTGTGGGTCTGCATAGGTTTTCCCCCGGGTTCCTCCAGTCCAAAAACATGCACGTTTAAGCCAGTGTGTGACTCTAAAGCTGCTCCTAGGGGTGTGAGGGAATCCTGTGTGTGCCCAGTGATGGACAGGAGAAATGTCCAGAGATAGATACCACTGGGTACAAAGCAGGTCACATACTGTAGATGGATGGACGTCTCACCTGCAGTGGTCGATTTTAAATTAGTGGGGATCCTCTGGAATATGAGACATAGATAATGACTCCTGATTATGTCTATGATGGATTATTTGTCATTTGCCGTTCACTGAACTACTTTTTATTTGCGGTTATGAGCTCTATTACAGGGATGAAAATGTAATAATTTTGCTGGCACATATTCACATGGGCGGCAGGACTTTACGGGGTAATTGGAGAAAAACAACAGCGAGGCTTATAATTCTGGCAGTGGACTTCAAGTTTAATGTGAAAATATGGTACATTACAATTTGAAAATTAATACTAAATACTTGCCTCATGATTAAGCTGGATTGAAGTCACATAGCAGCAATCTCCCACTGCAGATGTGCATTACGCGGTCGGTAAACAAAGTATAAAAAGCATAGTTAGCGTAATTGTGCAGCTGCGTAATTGTAATTCTCAGTGTTTTCACTTTCTTTTCCCCGTCGTCTCGCTCTTGTGTTTATGGCGGTGACCAATGATTGTTAGTGTGAGCTCGAGCCGCAGTCTCCACAGAACCAAAGATCCTCCAGATTTCATCTTCTGAGGACAGAGTTGTCCCGAGGTGATTATGAGGCTCAGCATGAAGGCTGCAATCTGTGGCCTGGAGGCCTTCACTATCTGTCCCTGTGTAATCTTGGGGTGTTATGTGAGGCACGTAGTTCCAGATGATTTAAAGTGTTTGAGATAAAGCCAGACACAAATGGAGGGATAGAGGGATGAGGAGAATATGTCCGAGCCTAAATTAACAGCGAGCCGGTCTTAACTAGGAGGCGAAGATAGGCTGGGGAATACAGAGCGAGTCCCAGGGCCGCAGCAAATTGGCCACAGATAGAAAAATAACAGACCTAAATCTGACATTAACCCAAGAAAAACACTGTGATGCAACAGCCAGAGCAGTGAAGTCAGAACCAGTGATTCCAGTTTCCCCTTTTCAAGAGGAAAACATGCTTCAACCTCTGTGCTCAAAATGCTTTCAGTTGCTTTTCATGCTTTATTGGTCTTAATTTCTAATTATTTGAGCTTCAAATTAAGACGTTTTAACAGCTTGTTTCAGTCGTCAACCAGCAAGTGGTTTCCAACCAGAGCTATCTCCCAAACAGCCGGCGAACACAGTGGAGCATTTAGCATTTATCAAGCCAGATATTCCTCAACAGAGTGAAGAAAAAAACAAAAAAACTTTTATCTTATATCAACCAGCAATATCTGTTGCTTTAGAATGGTAGCAAAGCTCCAATTTTGACACGGATGGACCACTTGTAGCTTTCTAAAAAGAAAAAAACAACAAAAGTCACCCCACATTAGACGTTAGCCTGGAATGGCAGCCATCAAAACCTAATCTCGGTAAGCGGGGGCGCGGAAAAGCCGCAGAGGTTTTGGACGCTGAGCGTCAATAAAGAAAAAGAAAAAAAGAGGCCAAAAATGTCTTTGTAAGAGCAGGGAAGAAAGCGAGGGAGGGAGAAAAAGGACACAGCTGTGACTTAGTAAAAAGATCAGCTGCATGCCATTTCCTGTTGGAGAGGGGATGGAAAAGGACACGCGCGTACACACACACACACACACACACACACACACACACACACACACACACACACGCAAAGAGCAAAAGACCTGTCATTTACTCAATTGTAGCAGCTGAGGGGCTTTCTAGTTGCCGCGGGCACCTCATTATGAATAGATTGTCATTTGATTTGCAGTGCATGACTCATCCTAGTGTTCGAATTCATTATCGCCTCACTTTTTTTGTGTGTGTGTGTGTGTGTGTGTGTTTTTTTCTTTTTCACTGGCTGCCGGCAACCGGTTGTGTACCGCCGCGTGCCGCTGTAGTCGAGAGCTGTGGCGCTCTGACGCCGGCTTGTGTTTTCGATCAGAGGTCTGCTGCAGTCTCGAGGCCCGTGGAATAAAACTGTCCCGGCCCTTTAATTCCTCTCCTGACGCCTGTTGACACACTTGGAGTAATTGTGTGCGAATATGGCTGCGTATTGAAATAATAGAGCTGAATGGCATTACTGCAACCACACACACATGAAAACACATTTTCTTCTGCCATTAAAGGGCCCCTCATTAGGACGCCTCCACATGTTTCACCACTATGGTGTGTTTGCGTGTTTACGGCTACTAATGCCTCGCTCGCCGAAGCCACTTTATTATCCAGCGTGCTGGATAATATGCCCCCCCCTCCTTCCCACACCTGCACTCGCGTTTTCTCCCTCCTCGTCCCCCCTCTTTTCTTCTTTTACCCCCCCCCCCCCCCCCCCACACACACACACACACGCACGCACACACACACACACAATTCTTCCCTTTTGCCTCCATGAACAGCAGAGTGCTCTATTAGCAGAAGCTGTGAAGTGAATTTGCGGTTCGTGGAAAAAGTGCGAATTGAATGCAGCACAAGCTGTTTACCATGCTGATGGCGGTGCTATTATATTGATCCAGTAAAATGCCTCTGAAATGCTTTTGCTCCAACCCCAACCCACTGCATCCCCCCCCACCTCCTCCCATCACCACCACTACCACCACCCTCACGCTCTCTGTCTGGCCTGCGTGTCTCTGTCTCTCCTCCTCGCCTCTCATCCTGTCTCTTCACGTTCCCCTCTAGAGTACATGACGGACGAGATGGAGAGACGCAGCATCGTGGAGGAGCCGGTTCGCAAGTGTCCCGTCCCCACGCCCCGCACCTCCGTCCCCTCACCCTCTGCCTCCCCCTCGCTCAGACACAAGAGTGAGTGGCAATGTGCACATTTACACGCCGATCTCACCAAAATGCCATCATCGGGTTTCACACCTGAGATTGGAGGGGTTCAGAAAGACATTTTTTTTTCACACCAGGGATGTTTGACCATAACGAGGCAGTAAGTGAATCCAGAGGACCTTGAGGACTTTACACTGGGACCTATTTGATCACGCTATAAAACGCAGCACAGCATCTCAGAAACAGAAACACGCTGCGGTGCAGGGCTCTTCTTTTCACCCCGTTTCGCATAGATTCGGATGCATTTTTTAATCTTGTTGAATAAGGAAATAAAAACATTAAAATCGCATTGGAAATCCTGCATTTATCTGGGCAAACAGTGCTGCCCAAATCCAGCAGTGGAGAGCAGCTCCTTCGGTGGAGGACGGCGGTCACTGCCTCTGCGAGGAGGCAGCCGGTTCCCTGTCCGGCGCTGCCCCCTGTGTTTGGATGGTGCCACTGCGAGAGTGGGAGCCCCTGCTGATCCTCTCCCCTCGCTCATTGACTGTCAGCAGATACCATAATTACCTCAGAGACTCTGGAGGGGCGGGTGAGAGGGAGCGTGATTAGTACAGTTTGCGCCTCGGAATGAGCCAGAAAGCGACTTTGAGCACATCAGCAGTGCAGACGAGAGTCAGGGGAGCCGCTCAGAATCCATTACTACTGTCTACTCCTCCTTATGCACCGCACAGTCTAAATTAGCGGCCCGTTCGGCCCTGCTTTAGTGCTTTCTGTGGCCACGGTGATAAGGATTGGCTCCGGACTAGGAACTTCGGATGCGTCCCTTACTTTCCCTGTGTCTCTCTGTCTCTGTGTTTTTTTTCCTTCGCTCCCCAGACGACGCTGTGACGAGTGAGCTGTCCAAACTGCTCCACGAGATAAAAAAGTGCAGGGACAGGGATTACTCCTTTGAGGAGCTCTGCCACACCATCTCCTCCCACTCCATGGACAGCTTCGGCAGCGGGCGGCTCTCTGACGAGGAGCGTCCTGATCGACCCAACGGCACTCTGACCCGAGTCAGCAAGGTACAGTACAGCCACCCCAGCAGTCTCACACGTAAAGGAGAACTAAATGTAAAAAAAAAAAACCTCTTTTATCTTTGCTCTGTTGGATAGCTGCAGTCTATTCATTGCTAGTAAAGATAAAACAATGTGACGTCCTCATTCATGTGTAGATTAAAAAACTAGAATTTGTACAGACAGAAAGTTACATAAAATAAAGGATCTAAAACAAATGACCTAACTAACCACATATTATCATACAGTACATGATAGTGTCCCTATTCAACAAAGCTGAGATACAATTGGTATTTCATTAGAGGTCCCCATTGATTAATAGTTAAAGGCTTTTATCATCGAAAATGGTTCACAATGACTGCTTTCAGCTCGGCAGTTATAACCATCAGATACTTTCCTCTGTGTTTAGTTAACTAGTTGTTTAGTTAACGAACCGGCTGAATATTCATTGGCTGTGGATGTTCACATTTGCCAAATAGGTGTTTTGAAGAAGTCACCTTGGAAATGTTTGTCTTCAATTACAGATAGAATATACATATGTAGAATTAATCAATAGGATAATAATGGCTAGTCAATCCATAATTAATTAGCGGTCATAATGGTGTCCTAAATAACACTGGAACACCAGGTAACAATAAAAAGAAATAGTTTTTGTCCTCTTTTAGTAAGTGAATTGGAAATCAATATAATGAAAAAGGATATATGGCTCACATTACATCACATTTAAGTGTATGTGAGTGTGTCTTTCTGTGTATATATATATATATATATATATATCTGTATATATATATACACAGAAAGACACACTCACATACACTTAAATGTGATGTAATGTGAGCCATATATGCTGAATAAAATCCCAACATATATAATTTAAAGATGCGTGAAAGCATTTCCATACCTTCTATCTTCAAATTAAGACTTAGTTTTGAAGCCTTACGGCTCTGCAGATGCTCCAGATGTGTCACAGTAATTACCACGTGAGCAGGAAACATTTTGAAGCGCTTGTACTTGGTCTGTCCAGACAACAGAGGGCAGTAGCAGACAGACTGAGACCACTAAACCTGGCCTCAGCCGATTGAGTATTCGCCTGTTGTTGCCGGAGAGGCACAGCTTCTGTTTGCCGCCCCGCTCTGAATTTGCTTTGCGTCGTAACAATTATTTGCGCTCGCACACAGCTGCTTCCAGCCTCCACACACTGCCCCCCCCCCCCACCCCCCCACCTCGCCTCGCCTGCTTTCCATTCCGCGCCTTTTCACGCTGAAATATCGTCAGCTTCGCCCGGTTTTCCCTCCTGCCAGTGGCGCACACACAGAGGATTGGACCTTACTGGTCTGCGTTCCAGTTGGGTGGGGGTGGTGGTGGGGGGGTGGTGGTTAAATAGCCCACGTTTATCTGCGCTCTCTGGTCAGAGAATCACAGCTGCAGTTTACTCCTAACAGCGTGAGCACAGTTTTTTCATTTCCAACCCCCAGAAAGTCAGACCCATGGCAGGACACAGAGGTTAGCTATCAGGCTGACCCCCCCACCGTATACACACACACGCATGTAATTGCACTTGCCTCTCACTAGCTTGTTAGGGCATGTCTGTTTCTATTTTTCTACCTCCGTCTCTTCCCTCCCTCGGCGTAGTGAATATTGTGACACTGATCAATAACTGGTCACCGCTTCCCTCTCTACAATAATAATAATAATAATAAGAAGAGGCTCCATCTGATATGCTCCATGTTTACGCACAGTGCTGCAGATGTTCAGACCTGCTCGGGCTCACACACGCAGACGTGTGCGAGGACGTTTAGTGTACGCACACACACGCACACACTCAGGCAGATACACCTCCTCGGACTTACAGGCTGTAATTATCTCAATCCGTCTTGTGTCCCTCTCTCTCTCTCTCTCTCTCTCTCTCTCTCTCTCTCACCAAGCACCAATTTGTATTCCATTACTGACACTGGCAGTGTGTGTGTGCGTGTTTATGTGGCCCCGGGGGCTGCTGTCTGTACATGTGGCCGGAGCCATTAGTATGGGAATCCATGTGTCTGTTTCACATGAATAAAACATGCGGAGACCTTCGACAGCATGCGCACACAGGAGGAACACGCCGGCGCATTACCTCGCTCGCACCATTGTGTGCAAATCTAACAATAATGAAATTTCACGTCGGTGCACGTGTGTCCTGTATTCAAATGAGGAGCTGCAGGATGTGTTAATCGTCTCGGAAAAGGCGAGTCCACTTTTGTACTGACACTACTTAGGTTTTCGTGGCATTGTTTGTTTTTATTCATATACAGAGTAGCCCAATCGAACAGTTTGGTTGGGAAAACCTTTGGGTTGGTTTGGTTGGGTCAAATCTTCAAATAAGTCTGCTTTTTCTGAGTGGCTGGAATCAGCACGTACGCTATAATATTTAAAGACAAGACAAATTTACTTTAAACTTCATTCACACATTAAACTGTGATTGACAGTGTCTTGCTGTAGTAGAGGAACCTCCTCCATTACACTTGTAATGTCTGTAAAAAGTAATTTCGGATACATCTGTCAGACTGTCCTAAGGTATTAAGCAGAAGCAATTCCCAAATTGTCCTGTCCCTTTAAGGATTTCAGATAGACAACTAATGTAATATTGAACAGTAATGCAGTCTTCAGGAATGAATAATTAACGGCGTCTTTTTTTTATTATTGAGCTCTGGATCTCATGTCTGATTTTTTTTTTTTACTGTAATGGGATACACCTATTGTCTGCGGGTGCGATGCAGTGTGAGCGTGCGAGCACTGCAGTCCGTTTAACTTCGATCAATATTCTGCTGTTGCAGAGGCCCCCGTGCAATCTGCAGCCGTGGTGACCTTTCGGCTTCAGGCTCCTCAGCCTCTGTCTCCATCTCCAGTCTCTCATGGCTGCTTTTGTGCCCCCCCTCCCCATCCTCCACTTCTCATTATGAAGCTTTTTGCTCAAGTGCGTCTTCCTGCTTTCCCATGTCCTCCGAGTTCTCCTGTTCACCCTCTCTCCCTCTTAAGCTTATTTTCTCTGTCCCCACGTTTTGCTGTAATGATGATTTTCTTTTTTTTCCCCCCCGGGCGTCATCCGCCTCCACTCCCACTCCTTCCTCTCCCTTTAAAAAAATCATACATCATCCGCCCGCCCCGAAACCCGATGCGTGTCTGTAATCAGATTGTGATGTAATCGACTCTGACCCGCGCCCTCTGTTGCTTCGCCGCTGTAGCTCTCAGGTGGGCTGCGACTGCCCTCTGACAACGCACGCCACCGCGCTCACCCCCACAACACACCTGCCTCCGGGGAGTAACTGTACCCAAGGAAAGGACACAGTGGTGCACTGTGTGTGTGTTGGAGCGACAGAGACAGAGAGAGAGAGAGTGTGTTCAAGTTCCCCCGCTCCTCCTGCACCTTCACCTTTTTATGCTCAATTCGCAGTGACACTGAGGCTCCTTTTTCCACTGATGTAGTTCCAAAGCTGGTTCCTGGATAGTGCATATAGTTTGAAGAACTGGCTCTAGCCTCGAAACGCTAACACTTTGTTTTTTTTGTCTCGCTACGTAAGAGAAACCACGGATGTGATGAATCCGAAGCGAAAGAAGGTAAAGAAAAGCGAAAGGGATCAAAAAAGGACATTGGTTGAAATCCACATCTTGATGTCCCAGACTCAGCACTCAGGAACAGACCAGTGGTGACCTGACTGACGTATACAGTGTGTATAATGCCTTGGCTCTCGAGTGGTGGAAAAGGAACTGGTTCTGAACTGGTTTACAGCTCCTAACCAATACCAGAACTCTTATTCTTGTCTGTTACTAGAATGACTAAAAATGACTAATATTGTTGTTACATGAATGTTCCATGGGTATTCATACAAGTTTATCATACAAGTTTACAGAGATGAAATAGAACATCACACATCATTCCCATAACTTCCTTTCGACTTTTATTCCTAAGGATTTAAGTCTCTTTACTCTCATTTCAGTCTCGCTTTAATGTCCACCACCTCCCGACACAAACATCTAATTTTTGAAGCTGCTAAATGCCGCTCTGTGCTGGGCAGCTTGTGGCTGGGTTTGGTTGTCTGCCACTTGGTGCTGGGCAGGAAGCCCACACCAGGTTTATTAGAGCTTTTTTTATTCGCTCCTGAAAACTGCTGCTGCCAGGAAACTACACCCTGGAAGCTTTGAGACCGATCAAAAACGACACTGTCGAGGAGTATAAATGAACTTCTCGTTTCTTAATGAAGACAGAATCATTTTCTCAGGGCTCCTTAGAAGCTTTGACCTCATCACGCCTGGTCATGTACTGCGCTTTGAGTGATCGCTCTGTGTATGTTTGTGCCGACAGCGGCCGACCCCGCCTCTCCCTCCCGCCCTGGAGGAGGACGAGAAGAGTTGCGGCCCCACTGGATTCTGGGAAGCCCTGACTCCCTGCAATGGCTGCCACAACCTGGGCTTCTCCAGTCTGTCTCAGGTAAACACACGCTCCAGCTCTTGCTCGTATTACGGCAAATGTTTTACTTGTGTGACATGTGCTTGCCTCATAATAAAGGTTTGCCAGCTAGTCTGAGACAATACACATACATGTATACACATGCGGGCTCAGTACAACGAAATTACAGGCTTGTAATATTTCCATTGTTCTGAGAAAATGCTTGGACCGGTTACCGTGGGAACGCAGCGAATGAGCCGTCACCAGAGAGACCGTCTCTCCTGGCAGCTCTGGATGCTCCGCTCCGTATCCGTGTCCTTTCTCTCCCTCTCTTGACGCTCGCCTCTGTCCATCTTTCATATTCACCTCCTGATTAGAATACGCCTCCCCCCGCCTCTCCCCCTCCTCCAGTTTTCAAGTATTTACCTTCATCAGCACCACTTGGCGTTTGATGTTTGGATGATGAAACGCGAAAAACACCCAATTGAAATATCTGATGGAGTGAGATCACATGAAATGGTAATCCCTGCGGGGGAGATGTGAGGAGCCGAGGAGTGTTTACCCACGCGCTCCCAATATACCGTATTTATGTTCTCTATCAGAATAGTCTGAATATTTATATCAGTGTAGAACTGTGATATGAATGTGAACGCATGAAAACCCATAAGAAGAGATTTGAGTTCTATGATTTATATATGAGTATAATCGGCAAGTTTTAAGCAAAGGGGCAAAGCTCAAAGATCACTTCAAAACACTGTTTTTCGGCTGTACACTGAACTACAGAAAAAGGCAGAAGATACAGTGTGTCTATTAGCCAAAATAAACTGCGAGAAAATCTTTTTGGGGTATACAGCCTCAGATCGTTTACATCATGAGTCTACTGAAACGTGCAGTTGTAAAAGAACTGTAGAGCTGAGGCATTAATATTTAGAGGCTTTGCCCCTCTGATGCAGTGTGCAAAGGATCCTGTTTACATTCGGCCTAATTGCTGGAGAAGCAAGTTTAATCCACATTACCCTGCACTGCTCCCTGCTCCCCTCACGCCCCCTCCGCTCCCCACACTGAGGCCCTTCATTCTGCCTTTATAAATGTGGTTAAGTGTGTGCAGATGAGATTGTTTAGCGGCGAGATGTGTGCTGGCTCAAGCAGCAGGACATCTGACATTTACAACACAACGGAGCCTCTGTCTTGTATCCTGGCAGCCTGCCTGGCTGACTGGCACGCTGCCTGGAGAGGTTTGCACCTGGATGTGTGTGTGTGTGTGTATGTGTGTGTGTATGTGTGTGTGTTTGTACTTGTTGTCAGTACACAGGAAAAAAAAGGAACCTCTGTGCATGTTAGTTTAAATGTGAGCCTTAGGGAGTTTGCAGCATATTTTTTAGTGGCATCATCTTTGCTGTGTGTGTGTGTGTGTGTGTGATGTTGAGCATCCCAATTTGGTGTAGCATCATCTTGAATATGTGTGGGCTGGTTTGCGTGTGTGGGTTTTCATAGAAGAGGATGGAAGAGAGAGAGGGAGGGAGAGAAGGAACAAAGTGAGCGAGGGAAGAGGAATTCAATTGCATAATGAAGTTAGCCCCGCGCTAATTTTCCCTGTTTTATTGTGAATAAACAGTTAGTATAAAGAGAAGCCAATGCAGCATGAATGGACAGTCAAACTTTTTTGTTTTTTTTTGCTTTTTCCTTGCCGCAGCGTCTCCCGTCATACCCATCTCATCCTTTTCTTCTTTTCATCCCACATGAGATCTGTCAACCCACTTCTTTTTTTAGCTTGTTTCCTATCATCCCTCCCTATTCCACAGTCATCGGTCTCTCTCCGAGCCTCGCTTATCTTTCACTTCATATCTCGGCGGGAGTGTTAACCTCTGTAACGATTGTCTGAGTGCCCGGTTTTCGGGTTGCTCGGCTGTCACTCAAGGACGTCAGTCAAAGGGCGAGACTTGTCTGGCTCGAGGTTCAGAAAAGGGTCCTACACTTCAAACTTTGGCTGACTAAACTTTGGATTCACTGCAGATGGGCTTGCATGGGGTTTGGTCAGCTTTTCTAATCCAAACATTTATATCAAAGGCAAGGTTGAATGCCATCCCTGTGGACCATATTCTTTGTTGCATATGAATGAGTTATATAAAATCCTCCAAACTAAATTCTTTTGACTGTGTGAGGCACAAAACTTGCATCACACAGTCTCAGTACAAATATCTTAAAGTTTGTATGAGAGTTTGAACTTGGCTTCAGAAGAATCCAAATTTGGCTACATGGTGAGTCACCCCAGAACAAGAAGGTCCAGGCTTTGACTCCCAGTCAGACGGAGGGCCTCCCTGAATGGAGCTTGCATGTTCTCCCCATGCCTGGGTAAATCTTTTTCCAGATACACCGTTTCCCTCCAAAAGTCCAAACACATGCATGTTTAGTTGGAATGGAGGCCATCCGTCAGACTTTCCCTGGCATCTATGATTCATAACCATTAGAAATGATCGGCGATATGCTTGGGGACATCAGTTCTCAGGTGCTTGAAACAGTAACGTTTTTGAGCCATCACACCACTACATAATACCTTGAGCCCCTTTTAGCGCACATCCCAGAACTTCCATTTGATATTAGATAGTATCGTACCACGTTGAATACTCCACGAGGCTGCATACAGTAGTCACAGCACAAACAGAGCACTGTGCCTCTCACAGCTGTACTGTGGTCATGCCGCATCAGCCTGCGTCACATTTAACTAGAATAAACTGGCAGCTGAGTGCGTGTGTTTGTGTTTTTGTAGCACATATCTGAGTGAGAATCCACAAGCCTATGATGGCATGCGTGCACGCTATACTGTCAATGAGTGTGTGTATGTGTGTATGCACTCAGTACTGGACGACACAGAATCACAGAGTGAGTGCACACTGTTCCAAGATAATGAATTTAGTATGAATTTATTAAGTGCAGTGTGTCACATGTCTGCGTGTGTGTGTGTGTGTGTGTGTGTGCCTGCGTGTGTTGGTTGCATAAGGAAGCCTCCCTCCCAAGCTACTGACGCCAGAGTGCGTGTGGAGGAGGTTTCCCCTGCATCGTCCTCTCTAATGAAGATGCTCAAGGCTCACTTGTCGAAACCTTGAAAGCAAAACAGAGACGGCTGAGAGGGAAGACAATGAACGGGGCAACACAAAGATTTTCGGTAGAGACAGGTTGGCCCGGGTTGCCAGGCAACCCGTAAGGTATGAGGTATCAGGCGTGGGATGTCCACCATTGACAAATCCCAGTTGCCATCATCAGCCCAGGTGCGTCAGAGTGCTGCGCATACACAAACACTCCTCTGTTTTTGCCAGCATTGCTTCTTCTTCTCTGCCTCTCCACATTCCCTATACTGGTCTCTATAGGTATACTGTATGCTCACCTTCAGTCTTCAGTTGTGGATGTGTCACAAAGGTAGAGGGTTAATGTCTCAGCGCCTTACCATTGAGTAGTCGTGTGCAATATGTGCAAATATTTTTAGCATCTGAGGCATTCGGGATGAAATTTCATAGCTTCTCTGAACAAATTTCAACACTCAACTAAAAGGCTACGTGAGAGTTTGAATGTTTTATGTTCAGTAATTCATTACTTTCTGTATAATGACAGCAAATTGAAGATTTAGGACACTGGTGTCACTTATGAAGTTTCTTCATCGCTGAGGCTGCCCACGCACGTCAACTGGCCTCCAGTTTGTTTACTGTGTCCCAGCCACTGATGAAAAGGGGGACTTTAATCCTCCGATTTCTGCATTTCACAAGTATAACGAATAAGTTCTGAAAACTGGTTGTGAAAAGAGAGGCTAAATGTGATTTCAGTTTAATATTGATCCTTCACTCCCTGTCCCAAGCCAATGCCCTGCTTCAAATGAAGCACTTGAAGTGCGTCACTTGAAATGATCGATAATACTCTTCCCTGATCATTTTTCATTTCTGATTTTCCTATAATGGTATTTTTCTTGGTGCAAATTGTTTAATCAAATAGAAAGCTGAATTTTTAATGTTATAGTATAAACATAATGCTTCTGCATTTGGCTTGCATCTTCATCTCTCATCCCACAGCAGCATAAAAATATATTGGTGGAAAATTACAAAAAATTGTCCATTAAAGATAATCAGCAGTTGAGAAA
The DNA here is from genome assembly GCA_029224185.1 of Karalla daura. NCBI lineage: Eukaryota > Metazoa > Chordata > Actinopteri > Chaetodontiformes > Leiognathidae > Karalla > Karalla daura. The sequence goes on along the minus strand of CM055209.1, from coordinate 12,272,466 downwards.
CAGTTTGACAGAAATTTGGCAATCCAAGTCCTTTATCCTTTCACTTTGGATTTCTTACATCTAATACCAGAGCACAGTTAGCATTCTATGAGATAGAGAGGGATAGACTGTGTAGTTCTTATTTCCATCCTTTTTTCTGCCCCCAGTCATTGTTTACAGTTCTGCTTATGGCTTTATGCCCTGTAGATTGTGCACCTATAGGCTGTCATCTTGTCAACCTCACCCTCGGCGCACACCTACAGTTTAGCTGCCCTTAAGTGTTGTGTCAGTGAAACAAACTGGCACGAACATGCAGGAGGTCGGCCTTGAGTGCTTAGCAATGTGTGTGTGTGTGTGTGTGAGAGTGTGAGTATGTGTTGTAGTCTGACATTCCTGTGGACTTAAGATAACGTTTTGTCCTTGAAGTAAACAGGAAAGGGAACAGAGATTTGAGGAAGAAGACAAGAGAACTTCACTTTTGAAGGACCACCAGCTTGGAAAAGCGCACCCCAGTAAAGTACAATTGAGCAGTCTAATCTAAAACAACACTGCTGATGGGCCCTTGAGGAAAGTATTCAGACCAAAGGTGCTTCAGAGGTACTAGCAGAGTGTTGGTGTGAATGCACCAATTTAGTGTCAGAGACTTGAAACCAAGAAAACGTCCCAGGGTTTAACTTGCAACACAGACAGTAACACACACAGGTGACTGGGAGAGATAAGAGGAACCTTCGCTATTTATATGAGAATGAAATGAAGATGTTGTAATTGGGTTTGCTGCCTTTTCACATGCAGACCCGACAAACAGGATGAGTGACAAAATTCATATTTAGAGGGTATTTGTGTGGGTTGTTTAAAATGCGGAGGTAATATTTCATTTATGAGTCACTGTTCGCGCAGAGCTGCTAACTTTCCACATCTTTGCAGCGAGACAGTTGGAAAACAAAGCACTTTGAGTATTTGTTGTCACTTAGCGAAAAGAAAAGGGAGAGGGAGGCTGCAGCAGCGTGATGCAGCTGTACCACGCAGTAATCAATAAAGTTTAATTTAATCAGTAGAGATTTATGTGCCACCAGAAAAGTGGTGGGTCATTGTATAAACAATAGGTCAGTGTTTTGAGAAAAAGACTTATTTGCTTTCTTGCTGAGAGAACCTTGGTGCAACTCTCGCGCTCCCACACTAAGCAGTAAGTGAAGCTCGGCTTAGCTCAGCAGTAACTTCAGAAACAGTTGGCTGGGCTTTGCCAAACAAAGTTGCAGTGTGACCGAGAGTCGATGGCTCTGCTAGCTAGCACGTGAAGCTGTACCTGGGAACATGAATGCAGTCATGACCTCACTGAGCTGAATCTAATGCTGGTTTGGTCTTGGGTACATATATAAAAATGTGAACATTTGCTTGTTAGCATTATTCAACATTTGCTGAGGCTAAGTGGTTTTGCAGTGTTTGAGGTCTGTCACACTGGACGGGGCGGTTGATAAGCTAACCAGCACTGCCAATCAAACTGCTGAAAATCAACCCCTAAAGCTCGGTAACTAACAAGCTTTTCTTGTGTTTTATCTCAACAAGATAATTCAGCTTTAAGTGTCTCTGGCAAAGATAAGCTAACTGTCTGCTGGCTCTAGCCTCGTTCCTAACTGGCAGACACGAGTGAGTTGTGTTGCTCTTCTTATTTGCCTCAATGCAATAAGAAGTTTTCCCAAAATGTCAGAAGTTTTTTTTTCTTTCTCGGAGCCGAGATACTGTATACAGAGAGCTCTGCAGGTAGAAATGAAGACATTATGAAAGTCACAAGCGGTTCCATGAATCACTGTCTCTATGAGTCGCAGTTTAATGCCAAGGACCTTGTATTTTCTTTTCAGACTTGTGTCTTCTTGAGGAAAAAAGATCCTGCAAGAAGACAATTTGCAGTGTAATGTTCCAATTAATTCTCTTTTTGTGACCTTTCCACCTTAAACTGACTTGACAGATTTGTCTCTTTCATCTCGTTCCATCGTTCTGCGTCCTTTCAGAATAGATTGTTGGTATTTGACAACTGTACAGGCATTCTAAATCACTGAAGAGCTGCATGGTTTTACTGATAATGGTGAGGTCTTTACCTCATTATCACATACATTGTACATTGTAGTTGCTTGAAATGATGAGTATAGAGCATGTATAAAACAGGTTTCTCTAAGAGAAAGTGTTTCACTTTCCTGCAAACAAAACCCATCAAAAACGAGGGCAGATCAGCTGACGTGCTGTGCCGGTGGCACACCATCAAGGTGTGTGTCTGCGCGTGTCTGAGGTTGCTGTGAATCTGATGGGAGCAGTTGGCATCCTCTAAAGCAATTTCCTGCATCGCAATTGAGATCTGAAAAGCGGAGGTACCCATAAAAGAAGCAAACAGGAAGTCACTTCTACCACACTAAGCCGCTGCTAAATGTACTTCCTGGTCCACAAATAAGGAAAAATCACAGCATAAAGCGAGAGAGTCTTCCTTTCAGCAACTTATTGGTTTTCATAAACATTTGCACCAAAGTCAAATTATGGAAATGCGATTTTCAGGGCAAACATTACTTAGCTGAGTGTTTTAATAACTTCATGGCTGATCTGGTGCACACGAGAAACGTGTTAAAGCGCCCCATGAATCCAAGTGAAAGTAGTCCAAAGCTCTTTATTTTGCTGTGTGGGCTCCGCTACATGCAGCATAACTGACAGCGCAGGAGTGAAGGTTTTACTTTGCAGGATCGGATCACACGCTAAATTCATGATGGATGAGCGACAAAGACCGGCCTGAAAATAGAAATGCTCCGCGCGACTTTAATGTTGCTAAGTGGGTGGTTGTGTGTACCGCTCGTATTTTGTGAATGCAGCACACATTGATGAAAAGCAGTGACAACCACCCCGCTGCACTTGACAACTCCTGCTGTGTTTGCAGTGCCATGGAGACGTTGGTGCGCCGTCTTTATGTTCCGTGTAGGTCTGCCAAAACATTTTCCAGACGTTGCGCTCGAACCAGACGCTCCCCGGTGGGTCTGTGACCTTGCATTTATACACAGAAGCGCGCACATGCTGAAAGGAGAGAGCGAGAATAAAAATAAACCGTGCATGGACATGCGGTGAATCTTTACAGTGCACTACACAAAGGCACCCTCTTGAGGCGGACCTAGAATGGTTATTGTGGTTCCCTGGTGTTTACATAGAAGCTATGGAACTCGGTTTCAGCAGAAGTGCCCCAGATGCTATTGTGAGGGAATAGTGCAGTTCCATGAAAAATCACATGACTTTCCAACTGGAGCGTTTTTGGAGGTAGGCGGCAGCATGATTCACGTCAAACTTGTATTCTACTATGTGACATTCTCTCACTATTCAGAATCAAGTGTCTTTCTAGCTGCATTACCTCCATACATATTTGACTGTATCCATACCTAAGGTAAAAGCGTTTTTCAATCTCCGCTTTGCGGTGGTACTCCACAGCTCCTCTCTCAAAGTTATTGCTCGCACTCGACTGCAGTGAAAGTCGGGCTGCACAGCAGTGTCTCTCTCTGTCAGCAGCCTCTCTCTGGTGGCTCGCTGTGTCCCAGGGATTAAGCGTGGAGCCAGGGGAAGCCACAGTTTGAGCTGTGAGCAATACAGAAGCCATCACGGAGAATATGAAGGGTGTTATTTTCTGAGGAGTGACTGCGGGTGTCCCATGGGTGGCTCAGCCAGCTGATATCTGTGGGATTAGCCAGCCATGGAGGGAAATCCAATTCTGCGGGGCCATTCCCGCTTTCTGCTCTGACCAACCTGCACTTCTCCCTCCTGTTGTACTCCCACTTCCACATCTTTTATACCACCTTAGAGTACTTCTCATTGCTTTATTTTCCTGACCATTAATCTGTTTATTTCTTTTGGGTTCAGAACGTTTCCACTTCTTGGCTTTTAACCATATCTGGCAAAACCTTGTCAAGTAAAAGACACTGTATACTAATGAATATGGCTTGGTAGTCTGACACTCTTGATTTTGAGGTTTAGACAAGGACAAGTTTTTGTTTTCCTTAAAAAACACTTAATTGGATGAAGAGTTTCTCTCTGTGTCTCTATTGTGGGCTCTGGCCTTGCAGGGCAAATTTTTAGAAAGCGTTGAATGCAGTGACTGCGAGCTGTTTGCCGAGGCTGCCAAGACTGAAGACGTTGCACAGCACTGTTGGGCAGATGGGTAAACTGCTGATTGTGTTGAAAAAGCTGAGAAACTAATGATACTCCCATCAGACTCGGCTGCACTACGAGCGCAGTGCTAATTAGCAGGCTAGGGCAGAGAGAGTGCATTGTCTGGTGCTTTAGCTTTATTCAAGGCTGTCGGCTTGACTTTTGTCATTTCAAAAAAAGAAAAAAGAAATGCTGCAATCTTTCGTCATTTTCAGTATTTTGCTCAGTGCGTCCCCTCATGACTGCACCTCTCTCCCTCTCCATCCCAGTCCTCCCCAAGGGCCTCAGAGGGCCCATTGTCCTCTCTGGTGTCCACCCCTCCCTTTTCTCTCTAATCAAATAGCCTCCATGAGGAAATGCCAGCAAATTATAGCCTCTATTCATATCTGATGGCCTATGAACTCGGTGCACAGTGTATGAGGCAGTGGGCTGGGCTGCGACTCGGGTTAAACAGAGAGGAAGAGAGAGTCACAGGATTTCAGCCTGTCAGATATAAGTTCCTTGGACGTGACCAAAGAAGCAGCACATTTCCTATTTGGGTTAACAGCCCTGCACACACACAAACACACATACACACACACACACACACACTATATGCGTAAAGAAGTGTAGAAAATCATGCACGTAAACTCTCATATGGTCTCACGCGTTATTTATGCTGCAGGCAGAGACAAACCAGAAGATATAATCACACACCGTTATCCTTTTGGTCACATGTGCAGGCGCCTTCACACACACACACACACACACACACACACACGCACACGCACACGCACACGCACATGCACACGCACACGCACACGCACACGCACACACACACAGACACAGACACACACACACACACACACAGACACACACACATGCACGCGTCTAATCTGGCTCCTGCAGTCGGACGGGAGCTGCATACGACCTGCTAATTAGTGGCCAGAGGAGGCCTCTGTTTGTCTGCTCTCTTCCTGTGCCGCTCAGACACAAGTTTCTCTGTGTCCTATCTCTGCACTGAAAGATAGGGAGGGAGCGAAGGAGGGTGCGGAGGGCGAGGGAGGGAATTGAATGAAGACCGAGCGTGTTTGTTTGTCGGAGGGACTGCTCATATCGAACGGCGCGAAGCCTTTTTCTCTCCCACTTCATAAGGCCGTCTGAGAACCCGCACCCCACCCCCCGCCGCCCCCACCTCCAGGGCCCGAGCGGGGAAGAGGAGCGGGCATCCATCAAAATATCAGGTAGCTAAACCTGTTGTCGCTCTGCGGGATTAATCTCATCTCCAGATTTTTGCTTTGCCTCCCAGGCTTCGCTACGGCCTTGAGCGTGAGGGATTTCCTCGCCGTTACTGTCCTGCTCGAGATGGAGTGCAAAGTAGTTTTCCACTGCCGGGGGAATTGCTCACACTTTGTGCTCATTGCTCACCTCCGAGTGGCTGTATTGGATGTTTTGCCCTTTTTGTCTCCCTGTGTGTGAGAAAGCATGCGAGTTGCTTGTACTTGAGTCTTTCTTCTGCTTTTGTCTGTGTGTGTGTGTGCGCGTGCGTGTGTGTGAGTGAGGAAGTCTCTGCTCCAAACTCTCTACACTCCCACTTCCTCTGCTTCCCTTCCTCAGTGCACATTCATTTTCCTCTTCCCGCTCTGTCTCGTGCTTGTCTCCTCGGGAATCACTGACACAGACTCCAAAGTAAGTGTTGAGCTGGATCCTGCTGCTGTCCTTTCATCTACCTCTGTTTTCTGTTTTTTTCTCTCTGTGTTGAGCCCTGACCGATGGGTTTTGCTGTCCCTGTCAGCTTTATCTGAGATCTTTCTCTGTCTGTGTCTTCTGAGGTTTTTGAGAGAGTTTGGAGATTTGGAGTAACAGAAATAACCAGAATAATGTATAAAAGAATAAGATAATGGATGGAGTGTACTCATAAATACCACTGAGGTGTAGATGGAGAACTTGGTGAGAGACTGAGAAATTCATTCACAGTACAAGTTATGGTTGATTCTTAACATTTGTCTCCATCATTTCTTACCTTTTCCCATGTCACTTTTCAGATTTTGTACTTGTTGATAATACGGAACAACTTGTGGCATTTCCTATCCTTCCAAATGTAGTTTTCAATTTGTGGAGACATCTTGATAATTTGTGTAAATTAATAGAACCGGTTACAGTATGTCGCTGGGTTTTTAAAGTATTGACTGTAATCCTTGTTGACCCGGTCACTTCCGGCATCCAAGACAATTGAGTTACTCCTTTCTGTTTCCATTTCGGTCCACTTTAATGGGTAACTGGAAACTTTATCTCTATGTAGTCTGAAAACAGCACCCTCCTCCAGTTTGGTTTCCCGTGAAGCAATCTACTGCACTTCCTGCTGTCACACACACACACACGCACACGTGTGCTCCATTTTTCACTGTCACAACTTACTAGCTTTCTCTTTGAAATCAGATAATTCAGGAAATTGACCGTGACTGAAAAGTGCAACTGGTGACACGGTAGAGTGGTTTGCACTGTCGCCTCATAGCAAGAAGGTCCTGAGTTTAGATTGCATGTTCTCTCATTATCTGTGTGGATTTTCTCCAGGTTCTCAGGTTTCGCCCAAAGTCCAAAGCGTGCATGTTTAGGCCAATTTAAGAGTGAGAGTGCAGCGTATTTGTCTGTGTCCCTCGATAGACAATGGCTTTGCACTTTAATTAGGTAACATGATGGACGAATGGATGGATGAATATTAACTTAAGTGACATCTAATTCAAATGATAATATGTTTTTAGGAAGTTGTTGTATTAACATGTCCGGGTGCAAAAACGTTAAAACTGAGATGTTTGATGAAACATTGAAAAACAATGTGTGTTCCTTTTGAATCGTAAAGCATATAAATGTGGTTTTATAATGAGGAGGCACCATGGTCATAGTGACATATTGAGGACTAACGAGTAAATCATGTGTGAGGCTGATTAGAAACAGTATGCGAAGCTTCCAACTTTGAGACACCTCGTAGGGGAAATCGGGTATCTTTAATCCCCGGGTGGTGTACATCTGGTGTCTGGCTTTCGTGTTGTTTGGGGATCTCGCATTACTGCTAACAGCCAACCATTACCCGCGTGTGTGTAAACACACTTTATGAGATGCAGTTTAGCGGTTTGATGAAGCTTCCCGTCTTGACGGTCTGAAATCACAATTATGCTCAAGTTTCCAAATGAATTTTCGAGATGATTCATTGCGCGTTTAATGCGATCCGTCAGATGACTCTCCAATCTTTAGTGGAGGTATAATGTCTCAGAACTTAATGGCCTCATCAGAGCGGTCTGAGGCGTCGCAGCGGCCCCGTGAGTGAAGTCTGCAGCTAACCGGGGTGTCATGTCCAATCAGCATCAGCGAGGGCAGGGCCACCTGCAGAGTGAGAGCAGAAAAGACTGACTGCATGTCCATTACCTCTTAATGGTCTTCTAATTGAGCGCTGATGGAGATAGAAAAGTGAAGGAGCAAGGAGGGGTTGTGTGGGGAGGGGTGGTCGTTTGCGGGCTTTTTAATAAAGTGCACTGTAAAATAACGGTGTGATCGAGTGCGGAGCGTGTGAGTGTGGGAAATCGTCAAGGGACTGATTGCTCTGTCAGCCCAGAATGATTAATCCATCTCGAGTGTGCTCTGTGTGTGTGTGATTGATGGCCTGGTGCAGTCTGGGTAATGTAGTAGCAGACGCCGACAGGAAGAGTAATGGCCGGTGAGTGAGGAGAGGAGGTCGGGAGAGGGCGAAGAAGAGGGAAAGACAAGAAGGAGTTGGAAAGAGATGCGCGTATGGTGCTGGATTTGCAATAACCCCTCGCCATGGTGACAGCTTTGCCGTTGATCCCATTAGAAAGGGTAAGACCAGAGGCTGGTTGCCAAGTGACACTCGAGAAATGATGATAGAGGATTGTGTTGTGGGGAAGAATCCAGACAACCAGAGGCTGCGTAACTGGAAAGAAATGTTTTGTCTGTTTGGCTGACGTGACGCTCGCCACCCCTGTAACCTTTTCCGTGGCCTCCACATCACTCAGTCTTGTTTTTCATTCTCTCTGGGTACACATCTGCCTCCGAGATAAGGGACCTTTTGGTCCTCAGCTCTCTCCCAGAGCCCTATGGGGCCCAACCTTTTCACCAGTGCTGCAACAAAGTGCAATCTGAAATTTTCTTCACACCCGAGGTAGAACGCCGTTATGTAAAGGTCCCAATGAAACGCTTCCTTGTGCGTCGCTCAGAACTAATCGCCGCTGAATGAAGAGCTTCTTTCAAAATGCCAGGAGTCCCAGTTGGTAAAAATCATTGATGTATTTCATTTCATATGCTAATTACAGTTTAGGCCCTTGGCAGATGCTCCATTCAGAGCTTTACAATAAGCTGCGTAAACAAAAAGCGCAACAGAGCAAATTAAGAAAAGTAAAACAAGAGCATCCTATTAGGCGTCTAAGTGGGGGTCATGTTTTGCAAAGGAGGATTTCCAAAAGGATTACTTCTAATTTAACCATTAACAGGTTTTCATTTTACCTGCACAAGACAGTTGGGAGAAGGAGGGAGAACGCGAGAGACAGGTGAAGAGCAGGGGGCCAAAGTACAGAGAGTCAGGCCTGTTGATTAAAGCATCTGTAGGTGTGTGAAGCTTTGTCTGATCTCTCAGAGACTTCAGAGACCAGATTTATGGGATCCTTTGGCCAGTTGGATGGTCGGGATTTTAGACAAACAGAAACTCGCCCGCATTCAGTACTGGAACAGCATCTTCACTTCCTCCTCTGAGCCTATTAGGACATCATCGTCCAGGTTGGTAAATTTACGACTTGACATTTAGCTTGAACTGCAAGCCCTGTGTTGCCTTAATGCAAGGAGAAAACCGATATTCTACGGTATTGGCGGTTTTTGCCGTAACATGAAAAGGTCAAACCTTTTGTGAGTATTTAATGTAGGAGAATTGAATCCGCTGCTGCAAGGCATGGACATCTGTAGAGGTCAGAGAAGAGAGCCAGTGGTAGAGAAAGCAGTTTCCACTACAGGGTTCTCATTTATGTGCAGGTCTGTCTCAGTGATGTTTCTATTTTTGTGTTTTTCCCATTTTGTGTGACTTTTTACATGTTAGGAAAACGGCAATGAACATTTTGGCTCTAAACTTCTTAAAAAATGTATTTCTGAAAAAAACATCGCCTTCATGGGGAAATTCCAGCTGCCAAGTGGACTTTGCCAATGGGCGAGACAGAACAGAGGCCGTTTTCACTTTAAACTCTGCTGCTGTTGTGCTTTTAGGGAATGTCGTGCCCCGTTTCCCAGCAGTTGTTTTGCTCTTCTTGAAATTCACTCTCACCATGTGATGAGACCCTGAAGCGCTTCTTCCAGCCAAAGATAGATACAAGTTAGTTGATAGATAAAGAAAAAAAAATCTGTTTCATTTCATGATTTTTATTATAAAACATCTGAGAACCACAGAAAACAATTTGCAGTGGTGATATATTTCAGCACATTTATCACATTAAGCCAGGAATTGATGGATATTCCTGAAATTGCAGTAATTGCACTGCAATCTACTGATCATTAAAGGCACTTTGTAGCATGCAAATCAACACAAGATTGCCTGCGACTTATTTAATCAGTTCCAGTCTCAACAGTTATAGGAGATGAATGCTGAATGAATGAAAGTGAGAACTTTTCTCTTTTAAGAAAGGCTGCAGCAAAACCCTGTCGAGCACCATAATCACAGAGAACAAAACCCTTAAAGTCCTGAAGGGACTGTGAAGAGACTCAATGAGAAACCCTAAGATTGAAAAGAAGAAAGAGAGGTTCAAGTTTTTTTTCCAGCTCTTTATTTTAAGTGTTTTCTTTGAAGATTGGCCTAAATCTTTCATAATAATCCAGCTCTGAGGACGTGGCTGGACTTGAATGATGGCCGGGAGCTCAACTGAGTGTTTACTGGACTGTTGTTTTTCACTGGTTTTCTTTTGTTTCTTATGATCCGCCTCAGGCAAAGGTGAACAACAAGACGCCCTTGACCCTGAATAGACAAACGAGCCAAAACAATATCGGATATCTCTATAGATTTTCCTTTGCGCTGTCACATACACCTCATGAATTAAAAATTAGCCTTTCTGGTCTCACAGTGTGCAACAAAAATCAGTAAAAGTCCTCTTCTCTATGCTGTCCACACTGTCAGTTGACATAATGCCTCCCTTATGGAACTGTTTCAAAGAATAAGAGGGCAGTATGGCAGCAGTACATAATTAACAACATAATTAGTGGTGTGTTTATGTTGTGTAAATGTAGCACTCTGATGCGGCCATTTGTGCTCTCTCTGCCACCGGATAATGAAATGTGTGTAACGTTTTGTTTTTCACTCTGTGTACTTTTCCGCAGGATTCAAAGTACTCAGTGGAGATTGTCACGTCCCCATCTCTGGATGTTTTCCTGCCAGAGGACGAGGACAACCCATACGAGTCCGTAACCACAGCCGTCACGCGCAAACCCTGCTCACTGGATATCAACCACCGGGTCAACGCCTGTCCTCGCAATGGTAGGGCAGAGCAAAAAGCTGCTTTTCTCATTAACAGTCAGGGTCAGTTCCTAAAACACATCCAATTCCACCCGTACAGAGTTTGAGTACATCACTACTCAAAGTATTTCTTAAATTTTCGGTGAGCTCTTAGAGTTGTAAACCTCTAATGTATGTAATGTAAACAGATAATGGCAAACAACACACAAACAACTCTACAGGTCTGTAGTCAACGTTGTCAAAGTTGCCAAAGGATCATTAGACCAGGGAAAAACCCTCAAACCACAAAGCTGCGCAAACCAACTCATTTAATAGTGGGACATATGGTGCCCTTCACTGTTTCCATGTTTACTGTGTTTACAAGTTATGATCCATATGAACATCCCGCTGTTGTGACGATCACGACTTGAGTGGAAGACTTTCGAAGCAATAATCAGGTGTGGAAAATGTGGGTGAGGGTGAGAGCAGCATGGTATGGGATACGTGCATGGTTGAATTGTCGCCTGTAGCTCTGTCGGGCGTTCATCTCTTCAGGGGAGGTTGGCGCCTGACCAAAAAGTGAACTTAAATCTTATTTACACACACTTGTTTGCTCTGTTTTGGTTTCAGCCACAGTAAAGTTCCCCTGCTGCTAAATGCTAATCAATGGTATAGTTCACCTCTGTCTTATCGGCGTTGTTGGAAGGAAGTACCCTTCCTTGACTCTTGTCCTCACTAGAAAAACCAAAATGAGGGCAATGAAAGACAACAGCTCTTCATGTGGTCTCTACTCTGCTTTCCTATTTTCACTTTAGAGTGAAATAATCATTGTCATTTCTCCAGCCCCGGACGTTTTCGGTGTGTGTGTGTGTGTGTGTGTGTGTGTGTGTGTGTGTGTGTGTTTGTGTGTGTGTGTGTGTGTGTGTGTGTGTGTGTGTGTGTGTGTGTGTGCGCGTGCACCATCGTTTGCTCGCTCTGCAGTGTTTTACTCAAACACCCACGACAACAAACACCCACAATGTGCTCTTCCCTTTCACTCAGCTCCCATAGCGATGCTACACACTGTAGGTTGTCACGGCAACTGCATCACCAGCTGATGAGTCACCTGGAGGTTGCCATGGGAACTGCCTTGCTAGTGACACCCCGCTTTCTTCCGCATCACCCCTCACCTCCCCACCCTCCCCCCACAGGCTACTGTAGAGGCTTGTTTTGTACGTGTGCGTATGTGTTTGTGTGTGTTCATACGCATCTCGACCCGCGGTGCATCTTGTCTCTGATTGGCTGCAAGGTGGAAGAGAGTGGAGCTGTCAGTGGATTGTGTGTGTGTGTGTATGTGTGTGTGTGTGTGTGTGTGTGTGTGTGTGTGTGTGAGAGAGAAAGATCGAGATCTGTAAGGTTATCTGCTTTATGTCAAAGTGTCTTTTGGTAGAAAATTGCTCCGCTGACGTAAGTGAGCAGTGTGGGCGTGCTGTTTGTTCTCGGCTCTCTGAGTGCTATTACCTGGCCAAATGAGAGACACATAGAGCGAGAATGGAGAGTGAGAGAGACATCAGCGCATAATGTGGGAGAGCAGAAACTGAAAAAGTAAAAAAAAAAAAGGCTGGGAGTCATAACGGGTGAGGGAGAACTCTGGAAATGACTGGCAGTGCCTTTGAGGCTGCAGATACTGGCGTGTTGCGGAGAGAGTGGAACAAAGGGCTGAGAGCGGAGACAGAGATTGAACATCCCGCCGACAAAGTCGGAGGTCGTCTCAGGCTAAGCCATCTACACAAGTGTTTGCCGTGACGCGGCAGGAGGGAAAATCCTTGATTCCTGCTCCAAGTCCAGTCACATGTTACGGGCTAATTGGACATGGGTGTGAGTCAGTCTTTATCTGCCTCTGAGAGCGGGGATATGATGATGAAGGAACATGGGGAAATGGGGATTTAGATGATAGGGAAGGGAAAAGAAACAAGCAGAGAGCGAGAATGAGAGAGGGCGAGGGAGAGAGAGAGAGAGAGAGAGAGAGAGAGGGAGAGAGAGAGAGCCCTGCTGCATTACACTGCAAAAAAATCTTTCTTGGCAAGTCAACTCGCCTGCTATTGAGTCTTATAAACCCCCCTCTTGGCAAATGTGGCATTACGCAACAGTGATCAAATAATTCTAGTTTCTCAAGTTCTCTATTATAAAGCAGCAGTTTTTTACAATTAGATGCCATTTCCTTCTGCTCGTTGAAATCAAATATTAATTAGTAGGGAGATCTTGCAACGCCGGTTGACAGGACATAGATGACAGATAAATTAGAAATGTGAGAAAAGTCAAGCATTTGAGAGCTACTGTGGCAGAAGTGCTACAAGAGGAAGTAGACGAATATGTGGCATTGATTTAGTAAAAGTAAGACGCAAGAGCAATGTCATGCATACTTTCAATTTAAAAAATCTTTTTTTTTAGCTCCAACATGCACTTTTTAACTAATCTTTCCACAGTTTATGTATTTGTGCCTGGTTAACAGCGGTCTAATCACTCTGTACATCTGTGCTCGCTGAATGCGGACTTAATGGCTCAATGACTGAGCTCTCGTTGTCGCCACATCTGCACCGGCTCCACTTTTCATGCGGCCCTGCCGAACGATAAAGCGCCGACCCCGCTGCTTGGGCGACATGCAAAACGATGAGCGTGATCAGCAACGCATTTCACACGGTGGCAGGTTATTAGTTGGTATGCACATGAATAGGGCTTCGTAACATTAGGGCTCTATGATATTAGGGAAACTTGCGATAATACTTTCAAGTATTGCGATGTAACTTGCGAGATAGAGACAAAGTCGGTAATGAAAACCCTCCGACCAATCAGTGGACAGATAATCACATGCAGCGCGCACATACATAATGCATGACAACGCACCAATTATCATAGTACAGGCATCTTTATGATGTACCTATTGGGCATGTTGATATCTTAGTTTTAATATGAGATGTATCTAATTCAGCCTTAAGGTAAGTATGAATGTGATCTCAAAGCAACACAGTTCCCGGCACAGAATCAGCCGATTATCACAATATAATATTGTAATACAGCATGTGAGGTATTTATGATGAAACCGGTGCTTCATAGCTTCTATATTAGGACCAGAGAACCTCCAGGACAAATATGCCAGTCAGCCAGTGTAGGTCCACTTCATGAACAGAATAGTTTTGAAGCTGGCTTTAGGACTGAAGCCCCTGCTTCACATCCACCTGTCCTGTCCCATCACCTTTGAGCTGCCGCAGTCCCACGGGCCGACTCTGCAGCACTCTCTGAATCCTCAGGCAATCAAGTCGGCTTTATCGAATTCCATCTGGCGACTGTCACTCCAGCTCCACTCCTCAGCTGCTACAGAAACGCCAGGGAGTTCATGTCACTGGAACTGCCTCCACAAACAACTTCCCGCCTTTTTTCCTGTCTTTTTGCGTAACTTTTTTTCCCCTCCATCCTGTTCAGAGCACTGTCCCATCTATGTCCCCTGGTACTGTGTTGGAACTGCCATTCCTGACGCTGGATGAATGGGATTCTCATCTCTCTGGTGCAGCGTACAGTCCCATGTGAATAATCCCGCCTCACAAGGAATCCCGTGGCACTAGTTGTGTACATTAACTGGGGAGTGTGACTCTGCTGCTGGATGGGTTCCTGTCTGATGGAATTTGATGTCTTACAAATGAGGGAATCCATTACTGCCGCATCACCAGGCTACAGATGCATTTTGTATGCATGTCTCACAGGCATTTCATTTATTCCATGTGTGACTGCTCGTCTCAAATACCTACAAGGCTGCCTTTTGAGGAAGCAAGGAAGAGGCTCTTGAAGTGTTTTGGTCCCATCAGTAGACTCCTCTCACTGCATTTGACTTGTCAGAGTAGAAGAAAATCACAGGTCCATATCCTAGTAACTTATGACAGTGACATGACATCCTTTCTTACTATTTCCTGTGATCACTCTGTGTACACCCCACGCCTGAGTGTATGAATTCAATTGTTGCATGGAATGGGAGAAAAAAAAAAGCAGAGTGCTTTTGGCATGTACACAAGAACAAGGCCACAATGCACTGCTCCACATCGAGTAGATGCAAAAGAATGACTGTGATTCATAAGTGTCCAAAACATTGATTTTCTGCTCACTATTTTTAAACTGGAGTAATTTTGGACGCAGCTCGAATGACAGCGAGCAGTCAGTATGCATAATCAATCTTTCTAGGGGCAGACATTTTGGCTTGCCCCAGCGGCCATGACTGACAGGTTAAAAGCCACTGTGCTCCATCGAGGTGAGTTTACACCGGGTTCCCTGCTCGATGACTGTCAGAGTTAACCAGGGCTCCTTATGCGGCTGACCCGTTGTTTATACAACCAGCATTTTAACACTAATGTCTGTGCTTTTCACACCAGCATAATAAAACATCTCTGGAGCAGAGTCACAATCACAGTCATCATCCTGACGGAGCGTTGACAGAAATTAGAGCGTCAAAACACGGATGTCTCTCTAATATTGGACACGTGTCTGTAGGACTGTCAAACTCTCGACTGCATTTCTGTACTTGACTGAAACTTTTTAAAGAGGCTTTTCGTGGCAGTGGTGCACTTAATTGCCATTGCTGGGTGCTTCAGTTTAACTAGACGATTTCTTGGAAAACCATGGAAATTTGTGACCAATGTTTTGGTTATGGAAAACACATGGAAAATCGCAAAAAACTTAAGTTTAAAGCAAAGCTAGAAAAACTTGCTGCATCAGGGAAAATGATTTCTCCTCCCCCTGCTTTTGTCCATTCTTTGAGTAAACACTGTTTTATCATGTCTCCTTCAGTTAGAGTTAGCATTAGCATCATAATTATTGTTAGGGTTCGGGTTAGGGCTACCAACCAACTTCCTCACTCGTGGTTACTTGATTACAAAATTCCGACCCGTCTTGAGATGACAAAGAATGTGTACAGTCTTGAGATGGTTTTTTAACATGACTTTTTAAAACATCTAGCATCTAACAAGACGTTAGAGAAAAGCTCCCACAATCCTCAGCGAATCAAAAAGGGGCGGGCATATTGATGGCAGGAAACTTTCCTGGTCTGAACATCTTAAGACATCAGACACTGGCACACGCAGGCTTGAAAAGACAGGTTTAGACCCTATGTCGTAGAAGAAATAAAAAAACGAAGGTTAGATTCGTAAAAATCTTTTTTCTTATTGGGTTACTTGAATAATTTGAGTTAATGCCCCAGCACTATTGACCATGAGATCATGTCATGGAAAGGTTTAGCAATGGTCACATGACGGGAAACATGATAGAAAAGTCCTGGAAAATTATTTCAAGAGAAGAATAGCTACTGAACACCCTTGACATATATCTTGTGTCTAACTCTGAGGTGAGTGTTCCACAACAGTAGATCAGCCCCGGTAATTGGTTCCACTGTAATCGGACAGGATGGGCTGGATGCTCACGGCCCAGACTGCAGGAGCACAAAAGCGGCGCAGGTGAAATGTGATGGTGGAGATATGGAGACAGGCAGCCGAGGGGGAGTGAGGAGGAGTCTGCAGGCTATAGATGGAAGCCTGTGGTCACGTATCCAGCAGACGGAAAGCGCAGAATAGAAGTGCTTCTTCGCTGCTATCGACCGACTGATCTCCAGATAAACACGCACTTGTCTTCAGCTGGTAAACAAGCCTCTGGTGACATGTACGACATGAAACAGCAAACCCCTGTGTTTGTCCTCAGCAATGCTCCAGATGTCCTAGATATTATATCCCAGCTAACTTTTAATGACAAAATAGGACAACTCGCAGGTGGTGGTCTTGGATTTCCAAATTGAGGCTGCGG
Source organism: Karalla daura (assembly GCA_029224185.1). Taxonomy (NCBI): domain Eukaryota; kingdom Metazoa; phylum Chordata; class Actinopteri; order Chaetodontiformes; family Leiognathidae; genus Karalla; species Karalla daura. Next base: position 12,256,046 of record CM055209.1, on the reverse strand, counting down.
TATGAGAAACCTCTCTGCTGTTCTTTAGGGACCTCTGTATGTTTTTGGGATATCCTGTTTACAGTGTCCCAAGAGTCTTGCTTCTTTTGGGTGGCAGGTCAAATATTATTTAAATGACCTTTGAAGGTTTTCAGGTGTTTTAGGGAAACAAGGGCTTCAGGCTCTTCAACTTTTTCCATATGTGCCAACGATATTAAGACATCATAAGACAAAGACAATAAGGCTGATAACAACAACACTAATGGCTATAATGCTAATAATGACATTAATGCCAATAATGATAATGTTAATGATAGAATGATATTGATGACAATAAGGACTGTAATAATATCGACAATAATGGTAATAATGCTATAAATAATGATGCCACTACAAACAATAATAATAATTATAGTCATTTTCCCTTGGATGGTGTGTGAGAACGAGGCAATGAAGCGTCATCTGTGAATGAGCCAGTCACAGATATGCACACGTATGTCAGGGTTTTGAGTGAAGGCCTCAGTCTGTCGTCTCTGTCTCTTTCTTTTTTTCTTTCTTTCTTTCCCTCTCTCCCATCTGAGCCCCTGTCGTCGCCTCTCCTCTGGCTGATAAAGCTGTGATGCTGCTGCGTTACGCCCCATTTATCCCACTTAAGCCCAGAGTGGCTAATGGCTGCAAGTAGCAACTCCGGGGCTTTAACATTAAAAGGGTTGAGGCCCATTGACTTGTTGAGAGGGACTTGTTGTCTTCGTCTTTGACGGCCAAGAGAAATCGATGTTGGGATCCATGCTCGCACTCATGCTCACGCAGTTTGTTTATTTATATTTTTGGTTCAGTTTGAAGTGTCAGCAGTATTTGATCTGTCTGGCAATTTTAACATCGGATTAAGTAGATGCTTGAAATATGTTTGCTTTAAAGACAATACTGTCAATGACACATCAGTATGCCTCTCAAGATCTTTGATGCATATATGAAAATATATGCGATCCATCTTTTCAAAATGACCTAAAATGGTTGGATAGACATTGTCCTATGAAATATCGGTTTAATAGAAATGCATCAGATGCTATTTCCGAAACCCCTTTATAATCTAACTTTCAGTTGCGAGGATACTATGGTCTGTGTCTGCACAGGTCTGATGCCATTTCATGCTTATCTAACAGCTAAAATTCAGACAAATACAGTTATTTTTTCAAAACAGTTGGAGATAGTAATTGGTAGTTCTGAGCAATCATAACTTTCTGGAGGGAATGGTGCACTTGCTGGGAATCATTTTCAGCCATGCAGTCATATTTTCCATTGAACATTTACAGCATCAGGACACAGAGGCATCAGAGCTGTCATAACACAGTGTGATACTGTTGCTCACAGTTGTTTTTAATAGTTCAGACCTAAGCTGTTTGTGGATCCATTGTTGGTTTCAGTCTTTGTTGACGATGAGACTAACCAGCCTTTGCCTTTTGAAGTGTCACGTCAGACATCCGATATCCACGTCTTCTTTGCTTATTGCTTTCTACTTCCTAACGCCAAGATTCCGACGTCTAATTTTTATGTATTCTCTGTGTGTATGAGTCTCATCTAATTTCTTACAGGATTCGATGAAAAATCAATGTGTCGAGCTACAGTAAACTGCCATTTGTCACTTTGACGTAGACCAGAACATATGAGGGTGCGCACACACACACACACACACACACACACACACACACACACACACACACACACATGCTCTCAGAGCGGGAGCCTACATATGAAATGCGACTTGTCAGAGTGGCACAGAGGCAGAACTGACAGCCTGAAGAACACGTCTGAAATTGACAGTTTCTGTCTTGTTAGGCGGGTGGGAAGAGGACAGCTGATTTGAGCACCGGCTCTCACGCACGCACGCACGCACGCACGCACACACACACACACACACACACACACACACACACACACACATGCTCCTCCTGCACACACTGCTTACAACATGCCTGCATTAACAAGCCGAGCAGCAGGGCTTTAATGTACACAGAGAGCTGTCTGTGTACGTCCACACACTGTCATATGCTGCTCCACGCTCACACACATGCCGTATTGTTTATGCTTGGCATGCGAAGAATATCTGAACCTTGTGAAAACTGTTAAAGCATTTCAAACTTTCTTGTTTTCCCAGATGCATTTTCTCACTGCCACTTGCATCATTCCCCTCCAAGACGTATACGCGCTCATGCATGTTGTATGGGAATACACCTTTATATGCGCTATAAAAAAGCATACAGGCAGACACAGTCCTTTAGGCAAGGAGGGGCAGAGTGTTTCCCAGGAGTGAGCTCAAGGCAGATCTGAAGAAAGCACACACACACACACACACACACACACACACACACACACATCTCGCATCCATCATCAAAGCCTCTGTGTTGACAGGCTTATTTACTCAAAAGGACAAAACCTCACTCCCTCTCCATATATATTTATATGAATCCCTCTGCTTCATCCGTTTTTCTCCCTTCCACCCATTTTCCAGCATTTTTTTTTTATATCTATTCACGCCCACATTTAATCATTGATTCGGCTCCAGGCAGCAGCACCCTTTATGATGTGTTTGTGCAATGGTGTGTTCTTGCCCCCCCCCCTCCCACAATAAAGTGTCGAAGGTGCCTCGATCCGTGTTTTCCACACACGGGCGAAAAGGGACACATGTGTTGATAAATGTGAATGCATGCTGTGAAGCTGCGTTACTTTGCCTGCTGTTTGTGTGTGTGTGTGTGTGTGTGTATCCAGCCTGACTGTTGATATTCAGGGTAAATATATGTTGGAAGATGGTGCAGATTTAGGAGCAGAGTCCAAGGATTGTAGGGCTATGATGTGATGTATTAGGTGTAAGGCAGCATAGTCGATTGGTGGATACCACTGTCACACAGTGAGGAGGTCCCTGGTTCGAACGCAATTTTATTCCCACAGTCCAAAAACATGCGTTTAGGTCAACCGGAGACCCTAAATTGAACCAGTGGTGTATGTTTGTGGAGACCTGCCTAGGCGGCACAGTATTTCCTGCATTCGCCCTATAGAGATAGACAGCAGAATAACAGGTAAGATGACGCATGGCTGGATGGATGTGAGATTGTCACACATAATGTGCGTCATGAAACAAACATCTTAGGAGACCTTTGCCGTCACTCCGCCCCCCACGCTAGTACATTGATCCCTCGGGGGCACGTCTAGAGAAAAAGCCCCATTGCTTCTGATTGCAGAGGATGTGCCCTTCTTGCTGTTGATTTTCTACATGAATGACTCTTTTATTTTGAAGAAGAAGAAGAAGAAGAAGAGAAGTGAATGAGTCAGGATGAGACATTCCGGCGTCCTTGCGCAGATGTCACCGGAGCGCTACTTGACAGAACTTTTAAAATGTCTTTGTGTGCTTCAAAAATGTCCCCTAATCAAAGACAAGTAACTGGAAAAACAAAGGCTGAAATGGAGCAAGATTACAGCTTAGATCAAAACAAAGTTTGACTTAATGCACTCACTTCAAAGCCTGGCGTCCACAGGCTGCGGACCATAGAGGAAAGTGAATCATTAGTTTCTTAAAAAGCGATGAGGCTGTGAAGTCGTCGACAGAGGCAAACATAGAATCGGGCTTGACAAGTGTAAGGAGCAGCTCTTTAAATATCCATTCATCTCCTCGCTATTCACACATAATGATCCGCCGACCGAAGAGGAGCAGATGATCAAAAAAAAAAAAGAAGGAAAAAAGTCATTTAGGGTTTTGTGGACTTTGTCACTTATTTTGTCCTCATAAGAAGTGGAAGTCGAGGTAGAAGTTCTATTTTCAAACCCCCATGCTGTGTTCCTGTCTTTAGTTATGTGTCTCAAAAAGTGACAACATGCAGCACTTTTTTCCTTTCATGTCAAACACAAGTAGATATTCTGTCCAGATTCATCAAATAGTAGTGAAAGTGAGGCGGCGATAAACTGTCACAATCTGTCTCGTGTTGTTTTGTCTTTTGTTGTTCCCGATCAGGAAGCAGCTCCACTGTGGTGTGTTAGCCAACACAAGAGAACGCTTTTCCTTTTTCTCTCTTTTCTTTAACGTAAAACCTTCTCTAACTCCTCAACATCCAGGCGGTTTATGTATACCCCCCACCCCCATCTGGCTGGATGACAGGAAACTGTATCATGATTGCTGTCATTATCAAAAACATCATCAGCGGCCCCATGTTTTCTCTTTTCCCCTGTGTCTTCGTTCCTTGACGGAGTTGTGAAAAATCACACCTTTAATTGCACAAAAAAGGGAGGGAGAGCTGCCTTTATACCCTGCTCCTGTTACAAAACATCATCATTGATTTATTAAATCTACAGCCTATCTTACACTTATACAATATGTTTCTACGGCTAGGGTGCATGTGTGTGCGTGTGTGCGTGTGTGTGTCTTAGAAATCCCGGCTGGGTCTATCACTATAATTGGATGAGATTCTACTGTGTGTTGGGATCCATTTAGACAGGTGGCAGGTGACAGAAAACCAGTCGTGTGTGTGTGTGTGTGTGTGTGTGTGTGTGTGTGTGTGTGTGCATGGTATTTTAGGAAAGGTGTGTCTGAGCCTCCTCCAGCTGACTAAGACAGATGCTTTCCCCCTCTGAAATTTCTTTCAGACTGCTTCAGCACTTCCTCTTCTTTCTTCTTCTTCTTCTTCTTCTTCTTCTTCTTCTCCTTCTCCTTCTCCTCCTCCTCCTCCTCCTCTTCTTCCTCCTCCTCTCACTGTGTTTTGTCTCCCTCCCCTTCTGTTAAGTGATCATACGCCGGGGAAATTAGCTCCGACACTCGGTTCGGCACTCAGCCACACGCTCGGTCATGTCGCGCGCCGCATGCGTGTGAAAAAGCCATCAGACCGCGGCGGCGACGTTGTTCCCGAGGACCTCTCGTGCTGTGATTGCCCGAGCGCTATTAGGTGCGAACGCTCTCTGTGCTCTCCACGTCTCACTCTGCCCGAATTTACCTCTCGTTTTAACGCGATCACGACACTAGAGTTGCCGCGGCAGCCGGCGGAGGAGTCGCAAGCCCTCTCTGGGAAAAGTTTCAAAAAGATAATTCGGTCTGGGCGCAAAGCAGCCTGCAGCAGCGTCAGAGGAGGGATTACGCGGCAGCACGCTTTAAGATGCATTGTCCGTTTCGTGGCTTTTTTTTTTTTTGGTTGGAACCGAAACAAGTTCCCAGCTATTTCGGCTGTGTTGCGGAAGACCGAAATGAAGCTGTGCCAGGATAATCTGTGTAATTGATACCGATACACAAAGCATTTTGTACGAGCCGCTGGAGTTTTTGTTTCTGAGCAGATCATTGCAATTTTGGGCTAACAAAATTAACAGAAAAACACTCTCCCACATTTCACCACATTGAATCAGGCCTCACAGTCTCTACTAACGCACACCAATTTAGAGTCTGCAAATGGCCTAAACATGCATATTTTTTGACTATGGGAGGAAACCAGAGTGAAATCTTCACACAACATGAACCCATGACCTTCTTGCTCTGAGGCAAATGTCACATTAGATAAAAGCTTCTGCTAAATGACTGAAAATGTAATGTAAATATCCATTTTTATTGAGTTCGCCAGCATTTGTCACCCCTATCCCTGCGTTACTAATCCAGACCTTTGGTAGATGAAAACAACCTCCGGGCAAGTGCAGCGTTAACCCCGAGATGAACCTCATCCCCGACTGTACTATAGTAAAGACGCTAGCGGCTGTTAGCTTGTGTGCGGCAGCCATTTTGAAAGCAACATCTGACTTCGAAACTGAAGATAATGAACCTCTGGAGTCCCTGGAGCCTTCGAACCTCTGGATAATGAAACACAATACTCTCTGCCTTCCTTTTTCTTATAGTCTCTCTCTCTCTTTCCCTCAAGGTCACCTGTCCCATGCAGCGGTGAGTGAGGGGGAGCACAGTAACCATGGCAACTGCACAACAGGCCCAACTCCAGACTGCTCCCCACCATCCCCCGATACGGCCCTGAAGAACATTGAGAGAGTCATCCGCCCACAGGTGACACACACACACACACACACACACACTCACACACGGTGCTTTCTCCTCCCTCTGAGAGTCTAGTTTCATCCACCTTTCTCTTTCTGGCTCAAGGTAGTAGAATAGAGCTGAAAAGATTAGAGTTGTCATGTTTGTACATCTGGACATCACATCCTGGTCACTGAGACCCAGATGTCTCCTTATCTCAGGTTCAAGAGCTGCAAACAGACCTGATGTCAGAATTTGCCGACAAGAGCTTATAAGTTTGCTTTGGCTCACTTTCAGTGATTAGATTAAAAACTTGCAAACCTTCTGATGAATCATACTGTATACTGGAATTTCCATGAGGTTTTCTTACCAAACCCCCCCCCAATTGCACCACTGAGGCCGACCCAGACTCCGGCTGGATTTTGGCTCATCTTTATCTCAGAGTGCATCACTTCCTCTTCCATCTCCTTTCTGAACAATGAAGCAAAAAACAAGAAATGCCCGCTCGTGACATTCAGTCGTAACATCTTATAACCCTGAAGTACTTTTTTAGAGGACTGGAGCACAAGTATTTGCACATTAATGGACAGAGACAGACGTTTCGGTCTGGGAATTGTGCCCTGTCGCTGTGAGTCATTACAGCATGTCACAGCTCATTTTTGACAAATAACCCCCACTGCATCCACTCACTTAGAACAATGTAAAATGCCTTCATGTCAAAATGGCATTTTCACAAGATTGGTTGGCTTGACTAACAGCTACCAGCTGTTTTTTGTATTCAACTGGTCTGAAAATATGAGAGAACCTCTCATATTTTGAGCCTGGACACAGGTGAACAGGTTTATTTCTGTTATTTCTTTTGCCATGTGAATACACTGAAAAGCAGCAAATCATCTAAACCTTTTTAATTCATCATTCAATTTCTTGCACCACGGATAATGATTTAGTTTGTAAGGTGTTAAAACTCAGTTTCTGTGCAGCCTGAAGCTGAGGCAGGTTCATCATCTGCCGAAGTGATGCTACAGAAATAACTCAAACATAATTGTGTGGAATCTAATAAAACTGCTGCAATGGGATTATGCCAGGGAAAGGGCCTCCTGAGCAACCAGCGCACTGTTATAGAAATCTGCAATAAATTTGTATCAGCATCAGAAGCTAAATCCCATTGTTGTTCCAGCCGAAGGGCTCATAAAACTTGACTTCATGCAGCCACACCAGAATAGATTAATCACCTCTGGCTGATCAGCAGTGACTGGAAAGCAATGTTCAGCAATTCAAATGCAACAACAAATCAGCCTCATTAGCGGCTTGAAAGTAGTCAGTCATCACCTCTGTCATGGGTGGGGAGATAGTATCAGACACACAGGCTCAGCGTGAACGTTTTGCACCTCGATAATTAAAGGCAGTTGTTTTCTCAGCCGACGGATAACGTGTGACACATCTCAGGGAAAAAAGAAAAATATCCTCCTGAATCTGTCGCTATGTCTAGTGATGAATCATAAGGTGTTAGCTTACTGAGGCATAATGCATGAAGCGCAGTGTCTGACAGGGGTGGATCTTTATTTTGGGAATTATTCAAGACACTTTTCTCTGTCTTTAAGCGGCAGACAAGAGGAGGCTTTACCCTTAACCTGCCTCTAACTCTGCCTGTCCTTTCCTCACCTCACCCTGCCGCCTCCCCTCGCCTCCCCTCTCATCATCCTCCCTCATCATGCTCCTATATTTGGCACGTTAACCAGTGTGCGTAGAGGGATTGCATGCGGTGCCCAGCGGGCCTCCGCTCGGCGTGAAGCGCACATAATCAAGGAGCACCAGAGTTCAGTTTTATAGCGCCTAATTAATTCTCTGGAATTCATTTCATTTCGTGCGAGTGCTCCCGCCAGCTATCGCTCCGTCGGCGCGCACCGTTCAGCGAGAAACAAACACACACATGTGACTGCTGCAGCAGGTAGAGAAGAGTCGGGTCGTCCTGTTTTCTCCGTTTTAGCGTGAACACGCAGCGGCCAGGATCAGACAGCAGGCTGGGATCCAGTTTTTACTGAATGTTTTCATCACGGCCACCAATGTGGTTCTGCATCAAATCATTAGATTACAATAATCTACATTACATTTGGTCTTATGAGTTGCTCAAAAAACGAATTAAAAATCAAACTGGAATCACTTCTAGGATATTTATTTTAAAAATTCTATTCTAAGAGCTACATTATTGTGGACACTACATGTGTTTTTAATGAGTTAAGTTTTAATGACAAGTCATGCTCAGATTGCACAGCCTAGCTTAGTTCACTTTAGTTTAGTGTAACTTCCCTTATCTTAACGTAGCTTACTTTAGCTTAGCCTAGCTTGCCTTTTCTTAGCATAGCTTAACTCAACTTATTTTCGTCTAATTTACTTCAGGTTAGTGTAGCTGAACTTATCTTAGTGGATCTTATTTTAGCCTAGTTTACGCCATCTTAGCTTAACATACTTTATGTCAATGATTTGGAACAGAAAACTGCAGCTTTTTAGTTTATGTCAGCCTCAAAGGTTTTTCAGGTGACAAATAGCAACTTAAAGTAACAACACACAACATCTGTAAAAACATTTTTTCCAAAGATCAAACAAGTGGGATGAAATAGCTGTGAATGGTTATTTACTAAATGTCAAGGGGAACACAGGGAGTGTTAGTGCCCAGACACACAGACACATACTGTATGCACACGCACACACACATCAGAAAAGACCTTTCAGACATCGACCAAAGCTTCAATTAAAGGTTGTTTAAACACTGTAGGAGCCATGGTGAACAAAAGCAGAACCAGACAACTTCCTTTCTCTAGGATAAGATAAGTTAGCCAGATGCCTACGACAGCTTCATGTTTACCAGACATTGTCCTACCTTGTCTTTTATTTCTTGAAAAGATAATTGTAGTTTAATCCAACTCATGGTTCTTCTCTTACCAAATAATACCACAACTAAACTGGACTTTAAATGTCTAAACTTTCAAACTTTCTTGAGTTTGAATATAATCAAAGTAGCATTTGTGTCTCAGTGACTTCTTAGTTTGCAGTCTTTTTCCAGTGTGTAAACCTCATATCCCCCATGACACGGCTCCCCAAGGCACATTGCTGCAAAATAAAGTTGCTTTTGAGTAATTTATCTGTAAATGCGGGCTGAAAAGAAACTATTCATCTCGTGTGGCACTAATGCTGCAGAAACATGGACCACAGTGCTCCAGACACGAAACCATGCTGACTGCAGTCCATGAGGCTGAGCTTTGGGTCGTCTTTACTTCCTTTGTCCCCTGCTTCTTGTGCAAAGTGTCAGCTAAACACGTTGGAGCTCCTCGGGCTCTCTAGATCACACGCATGAGCAGATGGGATGTGAACAGAACGAATGAGGGAATAATTGAAAGGATAAAAAGAAGCAGAGAGAGGGACAGACACTGCATCACGGGGTTATCAGTTTCATACCCAGTGGCTCAGTGTCCTACTTTGCTGCATGTGTCTGTGAGTATGCGTGTGTGTGTGTATGTGTGTGTGTGTGCGTGCATTCATACTTATAATAACCATTTCTTGCCTATGAGAGATTGCTGGATACAGTCGGCACATGATAGAACTCGTGTTGCCCCCATAAAGGCTGAAGTTGGTATCTCGATCACATGGTCACACTACCACACACACACACACACACAGACACACCCAGACACATACAAACATGTATACATTGCGACTTCTATTTTTGTGCAGACCAGTTAAAGTCTAGACTTCTTCCCCTCAGACGACTGACTCATCGTCTTAATGCCTTGTGAGGATTAAAGTTGCATTCAGACAAGCATTAGCTTCACGTCGGGAAAGCAGCGCCTTCATTCATTCCAGTGGGCCGTTTGCAACTGAGCAGCCCCACTTTGTGTACCTCCATCGCACTTGACTCACATCCGTTTTCCTGAAAAGTAATCCCTGCAGATGTGAAAAAGAAGACGTGAGACGTTGCGATGGTTAGAGTATAAAGCCTGAGATATTTGTCATTGTCAACAGTTCTATGAAAAGGGGAAAATCAATGTTTACTTGTCTAAGTGAGCTGAATTTTCTTGGCCGTATGTCTGGCTTCAGAGTGCTCTAGAAATACACTGAGCTGCCAGTTTAATGGGTATACCTGGAGAGCACTCAAACTCTGATGGAGTCCTGCAGTAAATTTTGCTTTCCCACAGGCGTCAATGTTCAGCGCCTCTGTTTGATAGAGATGTTGACGCAGCTTTACTGGTGCTCGGATGATGCAGTCTGAGGCATATTTTACCAAGAGATGTTGGTAATTAAAAAGTAATTCAGTGCGCCTCTATTCATGTAAATGTGCTCGACAAAAATATGAGAAAGACCTCTCAGGATAACACAGTGTAATTCAACCGAATGTCAAAATGGTTGTAAAGTTGAATCGACGCCACATAAAAAATTCACATTATCTCCTCCCGGGAGGTACAATTTCATGTGTTACACAGAGCATAGCCCAGTAACAGACTATGCTATGCGTGCTGTGCCTACAGAGTTGCACACACGCACACACACACACACACACACACACACACACACACACACACACACACATAGGAGATACACAGGACATTATGCATCGCATAGATTCAGATCTACCGTCACAGCTGAATACACTGTGCTACATATGTACGAACACAGAAGAATGCCGCACACGCGCTGTCTGGCCAACAGAGCGCATAGCTCACATTCAGAAGCGTGCAGATAAGACATGCCAACTGCTTCCTGATGCCTCTGCTGTGGAGATGGCAGATATTTTCCTCGCAGGCGGACTGAGAGGATGCAGAGCTGCACTCAAAGCACTCGATGGTATAAATGCGCAGAAAATGACAGGAGCCAGAGAGGAGAGCGAGCGGATCAAAATCCCTGCAGAGGGTCTGCTGCTGGAGAGGCACGCTTTCTCTGCTCCGGGAATAACTGCGGTCAAGACGCTCTCGAGCAAGGCACATAAAGACCCTCGTCTTAAACTCGTCAACAACATGAGCCCGCTTTCTTTTCCTTGTTTGTCAAGTTGTGAGATTTCTTTCTTCTCAGAAGAAGAAGGAGGCACTCGCCACCACAATCTGAAAGATGTTGACGCCAGCCTTCTGACGAAGTGCAGCCGACTACATCCTTTCTTCTTCCACAGAGCATCTGTGGTGGCAGTCCAATCCAGTCACATCTCATCTCTCATCCAAGCGAAGGTGCTCTGTTTTGACCGGCACAGATGTACTGAACTTAGAGGTGATACGTGTAATTTCAACGTCAATGCTGAGCAATTTTGAGGCGACAGCATAATTACAGTAAACAAACGGGACAGTGGTGAAAATGCCCGCCGGCATTTACAGTAGCAGCTCTGAGAGATGCTTTTGAAGACAACGTCGGGGCAGAGTCCGGTGAAACGTGTCAAAGGTCTGAGGCAGAAAAATTGATGCAGTTCTCAACTCAGATGGAGCTCAAGTTCACATAAGTGGTTATGACTGCAGGAGTGGGTGTTAAACGTATCAAAAATGACAATTCTTCATCTTCACTTAAGCTGTAGAGAAACCAGCATCCTGCATTTTTGTTATAAAAACTGTTTTAACATAAAATCCATCTATCCATTATCATCAAATACATTATAAATGTAGTTTTATAGTTTATAGTATAGTTTTAATCTCATAGAATTGGGAATAATAATGATAACAATAATGATGCTGCCGATTTTGCTGTTCATAGTGCTGCTGTGTGCTAATACTGGTTGGGAGATAGTGACAGATGGTGAACTGCAGTACAAAACCAAACATCCATTTTCTTGTTTTTCTTGGGTCAGTGGTGCAAAACCAAGGATGGATTATTTTATATTATTTTACATTTGTGCAGTATTAGCTCACGTGTTAGCCCTGTAAATTTGACAACAACATATGACATGACATGACATGACATGACATGACATGACAAATACAATTCTATAGTAAAATATAGATGTTGGCCCTGCTTTGGACCCCATTGTATCGTGCTGTTTGGAATATAGGAGGAAACATGAGTATCAGAAGAAAAACATGGGAGGAAGTCATCAGTCTGAATGGCATTTCTTTTTGCTGTGACACCACGGCGCTATTTACCAATCCATACTCTGTGTTAAAATTATACATCAATTCATCAGCGGCAAAACAACATGTTGTGTGGTTTCAGAATGTTTTGGACAATTGTGAATTGTCTCTCGATTGGATTAACGACAACAAGAACGAAACAACAGATGAATTAATGATGAAAATCAAGTCAAGCTGTCTTTCGGCTAATCATCATTTCATCAGCAGTTTTCCCATTGTTCGAACAATCCACATTGCTTAATACTGCAGACGTATGTGGTGGGATCACTAATCACTTTGGCATTTAGAGCTCATTAATCTGTTGTCGCTCGTCAATCAGTCGGCCGCCGAGCGCACGCAGTCACTCGATGATCCCGGTCTGACTGTGACGCTCCGCTCGGTTAATCTGCCAGCAAATTTGCTCGGATCTGTGCGTAATTTCTCCCCGCGCGTGTCTCACTGTTCCCTTCCATGCATACGAGTCTGAATTAGTGCCATCTCTTTGTTGAGTCAGTGGTGTCGCCTGTGCAAGGACCACCCGTCTACACACACGCGCACACACACACACAGGCACGCACACGCATGAAATCGATAAACAATAACAATGACAACGGAGGCAGCTGCCTGGAGCCAGAGATGGCGGCAGGAGGCGAAAGGAGGGAGAATAGAAGGAATAGAAGGAGTGAAGGAGAAAAAGATCAATTTACTCTGACGTCCCTTGGTCAGCTTGTTGTTCTCATGATCGCTGCAGTCCACCTGCCTGCTTCAGAGTAGCTGGACACCTAGCTCTGTGTACCTGTGTGTGTGTGTGTGTGTGTGTGTGTGTTTCCGTGGTCCCAGCAGAGCGTCGTGCATCATACGCTGATAATTTAACTGATCTAAGCGAGAGCTGGAATCTCTCCACTGGGATCTGCTCCGCTCAGCTATTTCCAGGGTATATTCCCCACTCGTATCAAATGGATTTGTGCGCAACGTTCTGATGGTTTCAATACATCACGCATTTCATTCCCCTCATTAGCTGCGAGCCAAGAGGTCTGCTTGCTTTCGCTGCCCTCTGCTCTGCATTTTCTAATCCGTGCCACAATAGTTTTTTTTTTGCTGTGGGGGCGGACGGGGGGTATTCTGCCTTAATGCTCAACAGAATGCGAACGACTTCCAGTTTAGCTCAAGCTCCACAGTAAAGCCTCCTCTGTCTCTCACAGTCTCGCATAATGGACAAAGACTGTTTCTTCAAACTGATGGTGCAGTAAAGCTGCTTCTGTGTGGAATTAGTGGCTAAAAGCGAGGTGTTTTCTGTTCTGGAAGCCACCGCTAAATCCAACTCCAGCATAGGTAACAAACAGAGGAATGGTTTGATCCACTGCTGTGCCCCATATGTTTGAGATCCTATGTCATTTATGTCTATAGGAACATCACAGGTGAATTCTTGCTTCACTTCTAGCCTATACTCCTACTTCCTAGGGGTAATTTTGATTTTCCAGCTTACCTCAACCTGCATGTTTTTGGACTATGGGAGGAACCTAGAATATGAGAAACTCGCTCAGAGGCAGGGAGAACACGCAAACCACACAGAGAGGTCCCTGATCCCTCTGGGATCACCGCAAAATTCAAAACCGTCTTGCTGTGAAGTTCATATAAATTCATTTAGAAAACTTTAGAAATCTGACCTGGCCGCTTTTCAAATGTTCATTCAGAAAAATCTTAACCGCATAGCCACATACAGATGGAAATTTAGAGAATTAAAGTGAAGTAAAGTCGGTGTGAGGCACGGGTGGATGGCTCCATTGTGGCTGTGGTGGCTGGTTTCATATGTGGCGCTGTGTGAACCGTGTAGGAGCCTTTAGAGGGGCCACTCTATATGATAATGTCACCAAACTGGCCTCAAAGTGTGCGTGAGAGCCTCGCCTCACTGAACCCATCCAGTGATGCGTCTTAAGGACGACGCTTGATCAGAGGAAACAGATCAGAGGAGAGAAGGAATCTGCAACAAAGGGAGCCGAGGCAAACAAGAATCAAAAGTTTTTCCTGGGATGTCGGGGGAACTGAGTTGGCCTGTTAACTTCTCTTTCTTATCTCTCTCTGTGTCTTCTGCTCTTTAAAGCCATTTCCCGCCTGCATTTGTCATTGGATCTGTGTGTGACTGCGCGAGGCAAAGGCGGAGGCGAAAGAAAGGAAACAAAGCAAAACCGATGGCTGCTGGGTGCCGTCCTCCCCGTGCAGCACCATTATCGCTTGGCTACTGTTAAAAGAGGAAAAGTTGTTCCAACAACTGAAAATATCAATTAAACACATTATGATAATTACCTGTTAGTCCCCATGCGCATGATAAATTGCTGAGTTAGTCAGCCAGGAAAGAGATTTAATGAGGGTGACAACATTTTGGAACGAATGCATCACCCCACACACTCAAACATTTGTTTTGTTCTTCTGGCTTCGCTTATGAAATCCTGCTTTCTGCTCACAATTCTTCCGTCAACAGCATCCACTCTTTCAATCTTGATCATTTTATGATGAACGATTATCCTCTCTGTTGTAATTTATCACGCGATTCCTCATTTTCAAACTGAAATTAGCACTTTGCAATGCGCACAAGCAAACCTAAATTACAAAGCGCATCTCACCTCGTCACAGGTGAGGAATTGCATTTTTTAATAAATGAGCGTCTCATTTATCAGTGTGCATTCACACACACACATGCACACACACAAACACACACACATTGGCCACACATTGGCAAAGCGTTAAATGGCGTGTTTTCCCCAGGGGATGCTATTTCGGGGGGGGAAAATGTCATTTGCTGTAGTTTAGTGAGGCACGGAGAACCTGCTAGCTTGTGTGTGTGTGTGTATGCGTGTTTGTGTATGTGTGCGTGTGTGTATGTGTGTGTATGTGTGTGTGTGTGTGTGTGTGTGTGCACTCCTGTGTGCAATTGTGTGTCAGCGCTCATTAATCCCCTTCCAATCGGCCATGACATGTTCATTAGCCGGCTGCCCGTTTGCATTGTTAACGCTAAGCCTCAGCGAGAGCTGTTTTGTACATCAATGTGTGTGTGTGTGTGTATGTGTATGTGTGTTAATGTGTGTGTGTTTGTTTGTGTGTGCATATGTGTGACTTCTTGACAAGCATAAGTCAAAAGAGTGGACGCATTTAGTCGTTGGAATGACGCAGAGGTCACATACATGGACACTGAGCAGAGATGAGTGCGGGACTAAAGAGAGGTTTGAAGGATGAATAGGAGAAGTCAAAGTTGGTGTTAAACTCATTAAACACCGGCTGACACACACACTCACGCTCTGGCACTGGCACGGCCTCCCACCACTGTCACGTTACAGCGGTTCCATCACTCTGGCTTGATTGTTGTTTCGTCTCATTTACTTTCAGTCCTGTTTTTTTTCTTTCTATTTTTGATAGTTGTGAGGCCCGCAGCAAAGTCAGCAGTGCAGACACCATATGAAGTGGTTATATATCAGTATGTCTGAAAGATTTCTTCTTTTTCCTCCTGTCTTGACATACATCTCCAATGCCTCTCGTCACGAGGAGATCATAAGGAGACTTGTAAATGTCTGTTTTTGACAGAGACGCTGTGTAATATACCAGGCTCTTGCCCAGTCAGGGTGGCTCCCCGCTGTGCTCGTACACCATCGCCTCAGTCCCTGTTGCCTCCCTGGGCTGTTGCGATCTTGTTTGCTTGATGCATCAGCCCTGAAAACACCCCTGGTCTCTGCAGGATGCTACAGCTAGGCTGCTATTCCCCACTGACCCGCCGTCTGCAGGAAAAAAAAAAAAGGGGGGAGAAAGAAAAGTCGATCGTCTGTGCTGCAATCTGCTCTGGTGAAGATGCTGCGGTTGGTATTTAAGTCACTGTGGCTCTTATATACTGGATTAATGCACTGGGTATACTGGGAAAGGCACCATTATTCAGAAAGGACAAACAAACACATAGTGGACCAGAGGGATCGTGAAAGTTATACAGCCAACATCCATGTTTAGCTTACTGTCCACTAGATAGCTGTTACCAGGGGCCTGGCCGGATGTACAGTAGCAGAAGAGGAGTGGCTATTATTTGTAAACACAATAGCGGGCAGGTGTCTTCTCTGTTCGTTGCCAGTATATTAACAGCTTTTCCTGTGTTTATTCAGCAAATCTTTCAGAAAGATGACTTGTCCTCAGCCCTATGCGTGCTAGAGATAGGCTCAAGCAGACCCCTGTGGCGCCATCAAGGTACAAAGCAGGTAAAATGAAACCAGTCCAGCAGGGGGCGATAACCCAACTGTGTGCCTGACGTGAATGAGAAGGAGAAAATGGAAGAGAATAATAGATTTTGACCTCCTGTTATGCTGTTTAGTATTCTGTAAGTTCGCTTAACAGTGGAAACCATTGATTCTCAAGAAGTTGTGGTTTCAAATCATTGGCAATGTCTGCTGATTGGTCGATTTGCTCCATGTGGGAGCATCTAATCACTGACCCTCGACCCAACCGTGTTCCCGCCTCCATTCACAGCACGGCGCTACCAACATGTCAGCTGAACTCTCACTTGATTTGATTTAAGAAACCGCTACAGATATTGATCCCGGCTCTCATTCCACATGGCCTCACACAGGGAACGTTTCTGAACATGTCTGGGATAGACGCCACACAGTGTCTCACAGTCCCTCCCTGGTAGTGATGCAACTCGCACTGACAAAGTGTGATTTCCAAAATATTTGCACAGTATGAAAACTACTTACTCAGCAGTCATACAGAGATTTTGCTCGATAGTGAAACATGATTAATTCCTTGTTTGTTGTCCTTCTATCAGCTGGACCCACCCTGTTACATCTCCAATGCACTTTCATACCTTTCACCCGTTCTTTGTTCCTTCATTTTCTTTTTCCCTGCTTCCATTCTCCACTCACTGACATGAAATGAAGATATTTCTCCCTGTCCAATTCTCTCGTTTTTATTTTTCATGCCCCCCCCCTCTTGTCCAAGCTATTTCCCTGCTCTTGTTTTGCTATTGTTTTTCATCTCAGTGTAGTTTCCTCGATCTGAAGACTCTTCAAAGACCAATTTCACTCCACAATGCATGGAGAAGAGACCTCTGTCCTGTTCTGTTTTCTCTCTCTCTTTCTCTCTCTCTCACTGTCCTATGTGTCTTTCAAGGTTTGATTTCTGAGCCTCAGGGGTTTTTTTTTCATATGTGAGAGTGAAGGTCTCTCGAAGGTGCTCTGTCATGTTTCTCAGTGTCAACATTTCAGGATGTTGTTTTGCCTTTACATTTACATTTACTCATTCAGCAGACGCTTTTATCCAAAGTGACCTTTATGGTTCACAGTATTGATTCACGTTGCCTACATCCTATGACATGTGGGTGCACACAAACACACACACCACACACACACACAAGCAGGATTTTGACTGCCTGAGCTGCTTGTGAAGCATAGCAGCAGGTTGTTGAGAACTGCAAATGCCTCATTATGTAAGATGTGTTTACCAGATGCCAGTCTACAGTTTCACTTGTCCTCTGCCTTCTCTCTCGCTCTCGCTCTCTCTCCCTCTCCCTCTGATTCTGTCTCTTAAGCTCCATCCCAGTCTGACTCAATCAGATTTTGCATTACGACTCGTTTAAACATCTGTACATCTCATTACGAGACACGCACTGGCATTTTCGGTTGTCACAAAGAATCTGGATTTTGTCATGTAGTCATTTACAGAGACTGTACATTGTTTAGGGATAAAATGCAACTTGGATTCATTCCTTGCATTATTTATCCTGTCATTTCAAGACGATGATGTCAAGAAGTCAAATTCTTGCCAGTTTTTGGCCCTCAGCATGGCAGAGCTGTGCGTAGGTCTGTGTGTGTGTGTGTGTGCGTGCGTGTGTGTGTGGAACGAGGCTGCTGTGCACCTGCTGTTCAGGTCAAGGTCATGGAGGATGCATTTATACGACTGGAACTAAACAAAACCTCAAATCTGAAATATGCAATTAAAATGCAGCCAAGCACGTAGCAAATAGAAAGATTGTGCAGCCGTTTCTCACAGGAAGCATCTAATTGACCATTTTGGTTTCTGTTTATTTGCTGTTTTCCGATTGGCAGCCAGATGTCTGAGTTCGACAAAGTCAGATTGTTTGCTTTTCAATGCATGACACTGAAATAGCCAAAAATGACCTATTTTCTCGATGAAGCCTCCAAAAACAGTGGAAGAGCTTCTAACCCCCCTCTACCTTGTGCTCTCGTCTGACTCCAGCCCAAGCAGCGCACCTCCCTGTCTTCGTCCCTGGACGTGCAGCGGCCGGTGAACCACAGCTGCGAGCCCAGCGAGGTCAGCTCGTCCCTGGGCTACGCCAGCTTCAGCACCAGCCCCCCGGCCAGCCCCCCGCTCAGCCCCAACCAGGAGGACTCCGCGGGCTCCAACGACGACTGCCAGCTCACAGGTACCTCAGCACTCTGCCCCTCTCTGGATTTTAGGATTAAACTCGCTTTGGGTGTCATTGAGGTCGCCACATCGATGGTAATTTTCTTGAGTCATCATTTCGTTTTGAAATCTCAGAAAATAGCTACAAAAAAAACAAAAAACAAACACAATTTCTTCCATCAGTGCTTCCATGTTCTCTCCAAAGCCTCTTTAATGTTTTATGCCCCTCTCAAATTCAACCTATTTGCCTGCCCTGGTTCTACTTTTGTTTTCCCGTCTCTTGTACCAATCGCTTGCTCATCGAAAGATCCAACGGGTCCAGATTTAGTTAATTGCTTTGTCTTTTCTGTTGAAGAGTGACTCATCAAAGTGTCTTGGATTATTTTAACGAACCCCTGAGTCAGCAGCTGTCTTCTTGAGTGGCATCGATGTAACATAAAGCACGCAGACAGTCTGGGAGTCTTTTGCTGCGTGCTGCAGTACTTGCGTGATGATGAGTTGACTGTTATAATGCGACGGTGGCCTTTTTCGGGTTCCCTGCGCTGGTTGCTTACTCGGTCATTCTTGCAGTCGCTGCCTCGGTTGCAGGTGTTGTTTCAGCTCTTCAACCTGGAACCAAAATGAAACTTTAATCCTCTTGCTGTGGGTCCCGGAAAATTGAAAACATATTTCTGCTCCTGTCACA
This sequence comes from Karalla daura, assembly GCA_029224185.1. NCBI lineage: Eukaryota > Metazoa > Chordata > Actinopteri > Chaetodontiformes > Leiognathidae > Karalla > Karalla daura. Next base: position 12,236,920 of record CM055209.1, on the reverse strand, counting down.
CTGTACTTCACACCAGAGCCAAGAGGCAAAGGCCTCAGAGGCTAATAACAGGTCTCGGAAAGAAACTGCCAGACTCAGACCGAGCAGGGAGCAAGGAGCACACACACAGTGCTGCAACATGTCTGCCAAAGAACGATATGGATATGACGTGATATATGAAGGTTTTTTCCTATATTGCTATGTTGGCGCTACATGCTCCAGTCCGACGAGGCTGAGACAAACACGGAGGATAATTCTTCAAGGTTTTGACCTTTATATACTGTAAAGTCATGGGGGGGCTTGACAAATGTATGGCTGCACAAAACGAGTTACGGGATATGGATGTGATATCATTTACAAATAGATTTGGATAGACCAAAGATTGAAAAAGTCATAGAGTGCCCCAAAGCCACAAAGAAAAACAGGAGCCAGGGCTCTAATCAATGAGATAAATTGGTTAGCAGTCTGCTGATGATAGCAATTTCACTTAGATGAACTAATTTCGTCCACAGTGATGTTACTAACAGGCACTTTGAGAGCCTGTTAGCAGATATGTGGTTTCGGAGGATTTATGGCAAAATATTCCTACTTTTTGGGTTTTAAAGGTTTTCTGAGGTGAAAACTGTTCTCAACTCTGTATATTGGTCTATAAGGGTGGAAATGAGGAATGGAGGAACGCAAACAAGCACTGTGAGGGGGAAATCCCTCCTGGATAGCTTGAAAACGTGGCTCCGAGACGTCAGCAAAGGCTGCTCTCCCGGTCCTGACTTGAGTTTTCTTTACTGTCAGAGCAAATGAAAGAGCGCCAGTTTCATCCACTGACAAGCCCTCCCATCTCCTGCCGAGTTTAAAGTATCTCCTCCAAAAGGAATATTTGATGTAATGAGTGAGGTGTTTTCACATAATGAGTGCACTTATTGCAACTCTGAAATCAGCTCTAATGCATATTTCAGGATATTTATTTATTTTCGCAACATAAACTTCCAACACCACTCATAAATAGGCTAATGCAACATTTCTAAGCATCCGGTGCGATTTTAATTTCTTTTAATAGGTTAATTTGATATTCATTCACATGGTATAACACAAAGAGTACGCACATACTTCCAATTATTGTCCCAAGGACGTAGTTGTATCTCAGTGCCACACAACTGGTTTGTCAATCACCCATTTTAACCCTTTGTGTTGTTGCTTATTTTCCCGTATTACCATAGCAATGAGATTCCTCGTCATCACCAGTAAGTGGAGCCACTGGAGATGCTTCCTCTCCCTGTCCTGCAGTTGTACCTCAGTCACTGCCATTGGGCTGGCTGGTTGGTGTGTGTGTGTCTGTGTGCACGGTTGTGTGCGTCTTTATAGAGGAGCAGTTCAGAGGACCAGCTCGACTTTGATGTGTTGCAGTGCCTCAGACGAAAAAAAACATGCATCATCATCAATCCACAGGTGCAGGAACACACACACACTCAGATGTAAAAGTGAATTAAGAGAACTTCATGTTCTATTCTCACTGAAGCGTTGCTTTGGCCTTTTTTCTTTTAACAGCAGTGTGTTGAACTTACACAGCAGCCCTGGGCTGACACTCCTGTCTGACTGATGTTTTGTGAAGGACAAAGGCTGAGGAGCAATTATTGATCACAGCCCTGACAAGCTCTCATCTTTACCTCCGGTCCCCTTGGTTAAAGGGAACCTAGAATTGAACAACACTTGTACTCACATCTGAGGCGTCTATAATTAAACCAGTGTCCCATATGTTAACACCATTCTAGGTATAGGTTCATGGATCTTACATTCTGCAGCTTGTAAAGCAGTGGGGACTTGATTGTGTGTGTGTGTGTGATGACTGGTGCCAGCCACTTTGCACAAGTCTGGAATGGTTTAAAACCATGCATGGCAGTACCAGTACATCTTGTAAGTACTCACGGGTACTCTTGGCTAATTTTGTGAATAGAAGTGGCACATTTTCTGATAATGATAGAAAATGAGTGTTGGAAGCGTGGGGAGTGGAGACAGGCAGGCTGCACCCGCCCAGACCGAGCTCCTTCACTCTGACTATTTATACTGCAACGTCCCACTATAGCCAACGTATTACCTGGAAATTGTATATAAAAACTTTATCGGCAACAGCTCTGTTTGGCTATTCTCACAAATGGGACCCTGATTGGGGGAAACTTTCAGCTTTCAGTGAGTTAATGATGTGTTAACACACATCTAACGCTGCTAATATTGATCCTCTGTGTTCAGGTCTAGTGGTCAGCTGTTTTCTTTCAATGCTGAAAAGCTTTAGAAGATGCTCTCTCAAAATGCCGCTTAATTTTTTAATGTATGTCTACGTCTGCTTGTTCCTCTCTCCCTCGCTCTCCTACACTCGCCTACAGCTCCATCACCAGGAATAGATTGGCACCACTTATACTCTCCTTAATTTTTTTCTTCTATTTTTCTCCTCCTTTTTTTCTTCTGCTCTTCCACTCATCCATCCTGCTCTCTCTACTTATTAGCTTTTTACGGCCCATTGTCGAGTTGCCATGGTAACAAGTGGCTTACAGAGAAAGAGAGGGAGAGAGAGAGAGAGAGAGAGAGAGAGAGAGAGAGAGAAGGAGTAGATATGTATGAGAATACAGAAGGCAAAGAGTCCCAGAATTCAAAGGGTGCCAGTGGAGAAGAGAGTGGGTGAGGGAGAGAGGAGCTAACGTTTGCAGGGGGGGGGGGGGGGTAGAGGGGCGATGAACGAAAAATCAGTAAAATAGAGAAAATGAAATGCAAGATTTCATGGTGTCGCATACAGAAATGAGGACAGGAAAGTGAAAAGCAACACTTTTTTTTTCTCCCCCCCTGCTCACCATAAAAGGTATTTCCTTCCTTCCTCTCCACATCCGTCTCTCCCTCTCTCTCTCTCTCTCTCCCTCTCTCTCGCTCTCTCTCTCCCTCTCTCTCTCTCCCCCTCTCTCTCTCTCTCTCTCTCTCTCTCTACCTCCATCTCTACCTCTCTCTCTCTCTCTCTCTCTCTCTCTACCTCCCTCTCTCTCTCTCTCTCTCTCTCTCTCTCTCTCTCACCCTCTTACTCTGCTTATTTTCCTCCTAAAAATCCCAAAGCCCCCCCACCCCTGCATGCCGACCCAACATTTTATACAAGCCCTCGGCCCTGCAGCAGTATATGCAGGTGTCATCCACCTGCGTGGGCAGCCGGATAAAAACGAGGGCTATTTATAACCCGATCCATGGCTGCTGTCGATGCTGCGGTTTACGTAAGGTTGGACAGCGCTGGAGAAGATATTCCCCCCGGTGCCCTCGGTGCAGGGTGCCAAGTGCAGTGCAGTGTTATGCAAAAAAAAAAAAAGAAAGCAGAAAAAAACAAAACTGTGCAAGTCTTGACGCAGTTTTTTCCTCCATGAATTATGCATCGCCTCCACCCCCCCCCCACCTCCTCGCGTCAAGTCGGGAACAAACGGGCACAAATCCGCAGGTCTGTGTTTACTCATCTGGATCAATTCATGGCTTCTCACAGGCACCGGTGTGTAAACGTGAGCACAGACCTTCCCCCCCAATGCACTACCAGAGAATACGTAATGCGCACGTGTGCTGTTATTTTGTCATTTTATTCGTTTAATTAAAAGGGGGACCAAGATTGAAACAAGCACGTCTCGGCTCGGCTTGGTAGGGTTTGGCAGCTGCGAAACCATAATCACGTTCTCCTTCGTGTATAAATATCTGATTCCTCCTCTGATTCTAGCTCAAGCATATTGGTTGGAAATCTCCATGGCTGTATTGCTTGATTTTGGAAAAAAGTTGCTAAGCAAGGAATGCCATGTGAAAAGGGTGTCATATCTGTGCACCATGCTATATATATTTCTGATGAAACCAGTGTTTCATGGCTTCAATGTTAACACCAGAGAACAACCATTCTAGGTCACCTGTAAAGGACATTCTTGGGTTTTGGTCTCTGTCCCTTATGAAAAGCTGCACTTATTATTACTTTGGGGTCAGACCTTTGCCTGTGACATGCTTAACCTTACTGTACCTCAGTCTCACCTCAGTTCTAGTCTTTGAGCCTTTTTTACAATTCTGTCTGGTTTAGTCTCTCCAGTCATTATTATTATGATTATTATTATCATCATCATGCTGGGATTCAGTACAACAGTACACCTGCCAAGCCCCTCAGACACATAATGTTAGCTGTCACGGTTGATGCTGCAGCATCTCAGTATAGTGTGAGTACAACAGGTGGATTAGCCAAAAAAAAAAATCATGCATTGTGCTTGTTGTTGATTTTGAAAACTGGAGCCAATTTTTCAGAGGAGCAAGTAAACTGGAGTCCAAGATGTCTAATGATGAAAAGGTTTATTAACACTTGGCCAAGGAGAATTGGAGGGATAAACAGAATCTGTATCTGTATGCTATCTGAGCTATGAGGTAGGGGTCTCATATGACCTTGAGGCTGGGCTCGACCCCAGTGGTTTGTTCATGTGAAGCTGTGGAAAATCCTACAATGTTGGAGCAGCAAAATTCGCACCACAGTCCACAGAGCACGACTCAACAGACAAAGCAATCTGCAATGTTTCTTTTTGTATTCAAATCAGAAAAAAAAACATATCTTCATGTTTTCCAACTTTTTGAAACACTATAAACACTAAATTCCACAGAGCTCCTGTCAGAAAACAACAAAACACACGAGAGCGTCTTCATAGTGCTTGGCCACGGAGGGCCCGAGTGATCGATGTGCTCCAACTGCTAATGAGCCGTAAATGGCAAAACCATCAGCTCCCCTGTGTGTGTGTGTGTGTGTGTATGGAGGCGTCACTGCTGACTTGAAAGAGTTAAGTTCATCAAAGCTCCGCTGCGTTATTCGCCCCTTTGTTCTCAAATATCACACAACTCACACGCACCTTGACATCGGCTCACATCTTCAAGCGCCACCTTCCACACAAGCGCACAATGACTCTGTCAGCCCTCCGCGCCCCGTCATCACATCGCGCTCAAAGCCAGCCCGCGCCTTCGTTTGCAGAATTAATTTGATGTACGAGCGCACACGTGCGCGCGTACACACACGTCCCCGCGTCGCCTCGATTCTGTGCGACAAGCCTCGGCTCCGGCGTCGCACACGATCTCCGTCTCGGGCGGCGTGCGAAATCGAGCGCTCCCTTGCTGCTGAATTGCAGCCCCTGCTCCGCACACCTACAGCAAACCCCAACATGCCTCAGATTTACAGCGAAGCAGATTATTTCTTCCCCGCTCCTCAAGGGCGACAGAGGATCAATGGAGAGTGGAAGCCGGTGGATTGTTGGAAGGAGGAGAGGGCTGGAAAACACAGAGGCGTGCGGTTTTGTCTCTATTTTTAGACGGTATTAAGAGCACATAAACGCGCTGGCGACAGCTCTGCAGTGTGTTGTCTGTAGTCATGTGTGGACCCGTGTCCACAGGCCCCGCTGCAGGGACGCGGGCCCTCGGTCCTGTCCCTTTCGGACGCTGCGGGTCTTTGCAGTGAGGAGTGCTCTCATGGCGTCGCCCCTCGGAGAGGGAGCCGTAATTAGCAGCGCTTCTTTCATGAATGAGAGCTGCGGATTGATCACACCTTCTGTGCGCCCGTGTCACCCTTCTCTGCAGGCGGCGGCGCTGAGATAGCGCACGGGCCTTTGGTGCTGTGAAGTCACTTTGTGACTTTAAAACTAGCGCCACCACCAGGAAGGACTGTGGATCCAAACACCCGGTGTTTTGGATTAATGAGCACTTACCTGCTAATGACTCTAATCAGCGTCCGCTGTACTTTCTGTGAAGTGGTAGTCCACTGCCGCACCTATGTGTGACTGAGTGTTTGAATGACTATGGAAGGGAAACCAAAATAGGGAGGAATAGGTAAGCTAACTCCAAACCAAGTCTTTCCTCTTGTATGTTGTGCATTTGAGGCTCATTGTGCAGAGTGAGGTTTTGAGCTGAGTCTCTGTTTTCTGCTGTTTTGACAATCAGCCTCTAAAGGGGGATTTGGTTTTCTGTGGCTGACGCAGGCCCACCAGTTGTGGCAGACTTTTGGACACCAGTCTAGGTCCACCATAGTATATACCATGATATATACTGTAGCCGTCCATAGTGAGACTGCACTAGTTCTAGGATACTAGAATTTAATAGGATACAGTGAGTCATGTTTGGAGGCTCAGACCGCCAAGGGGCCTCTCAAAGCTGCGTTCACCTGAAGCTGCTGCTGCAGTTATCACTAACAACAATCACCATAGGTAACCCGGGATTTATTCTATCTATAACCGTATGTCTCTCCCCTCTTAGGAGGGTGTGCGATGTCAAGTTCTCTCTACACTGCATCTGAAAATCATCTAATATGTCCGGATCAGTTGGAGATTTTCTTAGACCCTCGTTCACTCTGCTCTGCCTGTGAAACTAGATGTTTTAAATGAGTCATCCCGAACTTTGGGGGTGGCCGCATAAATGTCCAAACAAATAAGCGAGTGTTGCGATGTAATCTGCCTGGCCCATGAAGCTAGCTGACATCTGTCGTTAAAGTAATTGAATATTTGAAAAAAGACATTACATATTCTGCTATATTCACGATATCGTTCATTTTCTCCCCCCACAACAGCTGAAATCCATAACGGCGCTGAAACTCAAGATGGATGAGGTGTTTGCACCAAGACTTCTAATCTTTTCTTGAATATTTTGCTCTTTTTTTTTAGCCTTTTTCTGCCTTTCGCTGCTTTCTTCCACCTGCTCCAAACACATTACTATACATAGATGACACGCACTCTGCACCATACACACAGTTAATCAGTGATTACCTCATACCGTATTGAACTCACTGTCCATCGTACATGCACACACACACAAATGGAGTTTGAGTGTCGCCACTGAGGGACTGCCATCGTTCCTGACTTCAGGAGAAAGTGGGTTAGAGAGGGAGACGAGCCAGTTGCCGTGGCGATGTAGCCTGCGCTCGAATTGGGAGTGAAAACGTGCATTCAATATCGGCAGACTGGCCCCTGGTCTCCCGTCAGCCTGTGTTTGATAGACACACACACACACACACACACACACACACACACGCACACACACACTCAAACGAAGTGATACTCTCAGTGGGGAGACCAGTCTCTCTCCTCCCACAGGAGGAAGTTGAGCATGACCTGTTTGCACCTGCCTTCAGTGTGACAGTGATGTGAGGCCAGGTTCCAGCATTTTTACTCTACGCCAGAACAAAGAGAGGGAAACAAGACGCAGATGCAGGGAGGTTTTTTCCGCTCACCACTTTCTAGGTCTTTTGTGGAGTTCTGTCAAACAGTGAACTAGGAACACCTAATTCCTCCTTAACTGCGAGTCTTAAGATGCGCTGTCCATCATGGACATATTTATAGGAGAGGTGAAACATACATATTTCATGTTACACAACATATAGAGATTGTTCTCTATATCATAGAAATGTAACTGAACGATCTCCATGGAAACTGAGCAAACTCCCTCTACCGTGGAAAGCTCCAGGGAGAGCAATAAGCGCACCTAAAATAAGCTGGATTTCTCCCTTTTTTTGTTGCACTGCTGACATTTCTCCTTTTGTTTTCTTTCATTTAGTGGTCATACGCAAGCGTCAGCGCTGATGCTCACTGCAGATTCACACCCGAGGTCAAAGATGCTAAAAGCGTCCAACTCTTCTTAAAGAAGTTGTAATGCCTTACGACCTGTTCTCACAAAAGTTCATTTTCCACTGGAATTCTTCCTATAGTTTTTTTTTTCTTTTTGGTTACACAGTAGCTCTAAATTGTCCCTAGGTGTGAGTGTGAGAGTAAATTGTGTGTGTGAGTGCCCCGCAATGTACTGTTGACCTGTCCGGGGTGTGTTACCTGCTTTTGTGAGCTTGAGCTGTCTCGAACACTGTCTCAGATCACCGCTCCAGGTTTTCAGTGTTTTCTGTTCTTTTCACTGGTGGAGGGTTGGGTGGTGCGCCCCGGCTCTAACGTAGCAGGGGCTCGGCATCCGAGGCTCCGCAGCTGCTGATGATTTATCCTGGCCCCGTGGCTCACAGGAAATAAGGCACGGAGCTGAATCTGTGGGATGACTGACAGGTCCGATATTACTCCGTAGTTTTTAATAACAGTCAGTGGCGCGCCACAAGAGACAGAGCGATGAACACGGCCCTATCTGATGTTTGGATTATCTCCCAGCGCCTCCTCACACTCACACACACACACACACACACACACACACATATACAGAGGGAAACATCCATGTGTGTTGGTTGTTTAAAGGTTTTGCATTACTATATACTCGTACCCTGCGATGGACTGGAGACCAGTCCGGGGTGTATTCCCTGCCTGCGTGTGCTGGAGATGGACTCCAGCACACACCTGCTTAACTATCCTACATTCTATTATTGGTTTTAGTCTTTTTCTCCCCCTTTAAATTAAAAAAAGATCAATGTGATACAGAATGATGAAAACAAATGCCTGTAAAAAACATTGAAAAAAGTGCAAGAATTAAGCTGATACTGAATAAAAAACATTCAAAAACTGAAATTGGAACTTTTAATGAAGCACATTGAAAACAGTCAACATGTTGTGAAAAGGTTTGGGCCCACCTGTGATTCAAATATAGAGCAGTTAGAGATGCGGTGTTGACAGTAGCAGCAGCTCAGGTAGGTGTTATTTCTAGTTTCATTTTTATTTCTTACAGTTTTTGTTAATATAATGGCTTGCTACTCTGTAAAAATTGAACATTTTCTGAATTCTGTTGCAGAAAGAGACGCATTTATGACAGTGAATTTCACGGTCTGGCACAGGAATTGAACGCTTCATTTATCTAACAAAATTGTAGATGCAAAGTCCGGCATTATAGATCCTGTTTGATCACCTGTGTTGACACTCCTTTATACCAGCATGGGGGATTCTCCAGGATGCTTTTGTCCTTTGCTTTCTTTACTTCATCTATTCCAGACCCATGAGGGGGAAGCCTGAGTCACTGGTTGTTTTCAGGGTAACTCTGTGATCTGAGGGACCTGATATCAAACTTTTTGTAGAACTAACTGAAGGGAGTTTTCCAAAACCGGACCCTCTGATGCCTGCAGGACATCCCTTTGAGAAGGAGGCGGAGGCAGAGTGATGAAGCCATCTTTGTTGTCCCTGCCAGATTTAAAGTCTCCTCATCTTCCCCACTCCCGCAAGTCGGGAACGTTACTTCGGTCCTCTCAGACGAGGGTGGAGGTGGAGGTGGGGGTGGGGGGTGTCGGGGCTAGAGCTGGGAGACGGATCGCAGAGTGGCTTGTTGAACGTGTGATGTTTTGTCTCGGTGGCTGCGAGGCTGCCGGGTGTCAGCGCGGATCATCTGAGGCCGGGGCTGACGCCTGTCACGCACACTGAGCCTAAAATTGTCCGTCAGTGCTTAAACCAAACCACACATCTGCCCGAAAAAAAGAAAAAAGAATGCCGTGAGACGTCTTGTCATTTTTTTTTCTCTTCTTAAAATAGTGTGCGTGGATGCAGTCCTCATTTTGGTGTGAGTTGAAATCATCTGGTGGCCTCCAGTCAGTAGTGAAACAATACGGGATGAGATTCATTTGATTGTTGATGCAGTCAGAATGCTTCGCAGAAACCCATCCCACTACTGCTGTGTGTACTACACCCCCCCCCCCACCCTCCTGCTCTCCTCCTTTATTCATCCTTCATTCTGTCATTCCCTCATTTCTCCAGCCACTCTCCTGAGCTCTCATTTGCCCCCGTCTCCCTCTCTCTGTCTGTCATTCACCGATACATACCCCCCCGCCCCCATCCTCACCCCCCTCAGCCTCCCCCAGCATCGCTCTCCCTTTAGGCTCGCTGCAGTTTGTCTCTCCAGGAGTGTCTTTCAACCCTCCATTTTAGATCTTTTCCATTCAGTCAGACCCCCCTGAAACAGAAAGGTGTTGAAAACCGCTGTAATACCTAAACTTGTCGTTGTAAAAAGACTAAGATAAACTTTATCCTGGACTTTGTCTCGGGCAAGAAGTGCACCAAACATTTAGCCAAAATAAACATATCCATAATTGCATACAAAGCATGTAAGATAACGGATATGCAAACAAACCAATAAATCAAGTGAAATATGAGACAGTAAATATTCTCGCTTGTTTTTGAGATATTTTCTGTCAGTGTGAGATCACTGACAACATATTTATTATCATCATATGCATTTACTGTTTGTCCAAATAGAAATCTATGTGTGACTGCAGGTGTCAGTGTCGCAGAATCGATCATGTTCAGGAACATTGAATTAAACATCGTCCGCTGCCGTCTCTTTATCTGCCGTCTCTTTATCGGTGCCCGTGCGGCGCCTGGGTTGACACGCTCACACAGCTGGAGGTGTTGCTCTCACACTTCATCAACTTGAGGAAGTGGTGACTTCACACACCGGTCGCACCATTGACGAATCAGTGTTTGCCTCGACTGCTGGGACATCCAGTGATCCAGACCCGAGAGGCCGATCCTCATCGATCCCCAGCTATCCATCCATTATCTCAACTACTCACCACCCAATGGTGTATCGGGGGGGGGGGGGGTCTGAATTATGAATGGCTGAAGTCCATTAATGAGACAGATGTTCTTCATCTGTGGGACAAGCAAGCAAGCAAAGTTGCTCCTCTGCACCGTGTCTCTCTGAAGAGCTTGTTGAGACACCTCTGAGTCTGCAGGCTGTGTGCAGCTGCGTGCCGCAGCATGCGTGTGTTTACACACTTGTGCCACAGTAAAAATGCAGGTATGCAGATGCCGTAGCTCCGTTTCAGCTGTCACAGGTTAGTGAGTCATCATAAACGCATACATTGCGCGCCGCACGGTCGTTCAGCGGCCGATTTTTACCCGGGACATTCAGGTAAGAGACGCACACCCACGCGCACAGAAAGGGAGGAAAACGGCACACAATAGTCTATTGATTGGAGAGGAGAAACAAAGGTTTCCTGCTCCAGTTGAGCCAAATTAGGCTTCTGCAGTGTCATCCATCCTGTAATCTGGCTGGCACTACTTTCTAGCTATAGTCAATATTCTCACCACCTCAGCTGTTTGCTTGTTTCTCTGTGTTTACCCGAAAGAAGTCCATCCACCTGCTTTAATACCTGCTTTGTACCCCACTGGTCTTTTGGTTTGCTTATGCCTATCTCCTGTATGCCTGTGGGAGACAGGCGTACAGTATGACATAGGCAGGGAGCACAGGTTTCCTATGCATCACACCACCACCACCAATTACTGTCATTCTCACACCTATGGCAAATTTAGAGTCTCTAGTTGACCTTAATGTGTAATTTTGGACTGTATGGGGAGGGGAATACCTGGTGAAAACCCACACAGGGATAACATGTAAACTCCACACAGATAGACCTGGACTGACTGGGATTCAAACCAAGGACCTTTTTGCTGGGAGAGAACAGCGCTACCATTAAGACCCTGAAGCAAGTTTTCTCCAAAAACTAAGCAAAATATTTTATATGTAACTTCATCTCCGTTGTCTCCTCAGACCTTTGCTTTTACATGTCATCTCTACTTCTGTGATGCCTTTCCTTTCCTGTGGACACACACACGCACACACAAACACACACACACACACACACACACACGCTCTTGCTGATTTGATTGCTGTGTTTATCAGCCTTCCCTCGCGCTTCTGAAGGCCGAAGACACTTAGCCGCCAAAAAAAAAAGGAAACGAGGAGAGATGCTGGTGCCGGAGCTCTCTGTTGCCATAGCAACCAACAGGCTCACCTGTTGCCAACAGTTCTCATCGTGCATGGAGAAGCATGGAGAGAGCGATAAAAGGGCTGCAAGAGAAATGCGCAGCAGGGAGAAGAGAGGGACACGGTGAAAAAACAGAGCAGAAATGAAAAATATATAAGCTCAAGATGTAGGAATTACATCTGCCAATATTATCTTCTCTTTTTTTTTCTAATTTGCAATACACAGTTACCAGTGGAGACTCTATTCTAACTTTCGGCTTGTGAGGGAACTAATAACAATGTTTGACCATGTAAAACACGAGGGCTAATAAGCCGCTTCATACTGACTGCTGTTGATATTCTCTCACTCCTCCACAGTGAGAGTACCAGCATGAATGAGTCCGGGCAGTCGCACGTATGTGAGGAGAGCGCACTCAGATTTTAGGGTATACTCACTGTGTCCTGAGTCCTCTCGTGCCAATCTCCGCTCACATCAGGGGCTCGCTTCATATGAAGACGGGCAGGGGGGCGGAAAGCACAACCGTGTGTGATGAGGAGGTGGTAGGCACCAGGACCAGGAGTGTGTATGGCAGGGGGAGTGGGGGTACTTGTAATTATCCCAGTGAGGGTTCTGATTACCAGAGATTTCAATGGAGTTTGAGATGATGTGAGTGTGGACGAACTTGTGCCTGCTTAGTCAAGTGGCTGTGTGTGTGTGTGTGTGTGTGTGTGTGTGTGTGTGTGTGTGTGTGTGTGTGGGTGAGAGTGTGTGATACTGATCACTGGCTGAGATCGTTTACATGGCCTGGTGCACACACACACACACACATACACACACACAGAAACGCATGATGATCATGTGATGGGTATGGTGTTGGGCAGATCGGGCAGGTCATACGTGACATTGCAGACCAGACCAACATTGTGCTACATACAAATTTGTGGCTACAATAGGTTTCAAACCAGGTTGCATTTCAAACTGTACCTCATTTCTCACTCATATACTTTCATTCATCCACACAGTGGGCATTCCTGTAGTAAACAACTCATGCAGACTTTGCAGATCAATGAGTGAAACCAAATGTTGCCAGAGGAGTGGGTTAGAACAAAATCAGCCAAACATCTACAACTGTAGCCTGCAGTTGATCAATGGAACTTGCATTAATTGATGCTTTTTGTTTTTTTCCTCCACTGGGCCACAGTGCTGCACGGCAGCAGTGCTCATCCTGATATGTTCCATCCTCCTGTCACCTGTCAGCCATTCATTCTGCAGCATCCCTTCCACCTGCTTCTCTGTCTCCGATGCTTAGTTCAGCCTCACTAATGATTGTAAGAGCAAAAAGTGCGGCAATCTCTCATTGAGTTTTTGAGTCACAGAGCGTCAGAAACTTTTATTTGCGAGACTATAAATAAATAAGACAGGGCTGTTCCCCTGAGGAGCTCTGCTACGGGCTGAATCTCCCTGGAACATAATGTTACTGCTCTGCTGCAGTCGTGCATTGAGTTGAAGGTTTATTCAGATGATTTTGAGAGTGTCTCTGCTCGGGCAAAAGTGTAATAAAGAATCATGGAAGAGAAGGAGTCAATAACACACCTCTTATTTTGCATCCTGCACCAGGGCGACTGCATCTCTTCACATACGTGACAGTTGTTGTGCCCTCAGGTGGAACTTGTCTGAGGATGTGAACATGACACACAAAACACACACACACACACACACACACACACACACACACACACACACACACATACAGCCACAAATTACACAAACGTTTGTATGCAGAGAATCAAAAGATGCTTTCAGAGGCTTTTCTTTCAGCCCAGTGCACACAGACAGAGAGTCTGCCATGAAAGCATTCTCTCTAATAAAAAAAAACAAGGCAGTCAATGGTGTACGAATGTGAGTTCATGCATACGTGCACGGCTTCAGACACCCAGACACACCGCCAGACGATGAAGGAGCGGGGCTGTAAAATCCAAGTCAGGAGTTCTTTCGTTTTCTCTTGAAGAAACAAACAGCCCCTCATCAGGGAAGGAGAAGATACGTCACCTCTTTCTCATCCTCCCATTCGCAGCCGTGGCTCTTTTGCAGCTTTGTGTTTTCTGACCCTGCGGCTTCTGCTCTGTACTGTATCTGCTCTCAGGCGCTTCATTCTAGATTAAAACATCACAGTGAGTGTAGATTTCCCTGCCTTGGTTTTTGACTGAGTTCATTTCTGTGCATGTACTTTGTGGAAATGATCAGCCTTAATCGCTACATGTCTCTCTTTTTGTGTGTGCTTCTTTACAGACGACGGACCCTATCAGCGGGACCCTCCTCCTCCTGCCCCCTGCTCTTCCTCCACAGCCAGTGCTCTGCTGGACGACCGCAGGAAGAGCCACATCCCAGAGGAGTTTGCAGGCCTGCTTCATGGCTCCTCCCCGGCTTGTGAAACCCCTGATACGCCGTACCACCTCTACAACCCCAAACCTCGCAAGTATGCCTCCACAGACCTGCAGAGCGGCCTGCTGCAGACCCGGGACTTCAACATCGTGATCGGGGGCGGAGCAACCGCTCAGGGCTTCTCCAGGACAGCCAGCGGGTCCGAGCCCGAGCCACGGGCGACCGCTGGAGACCCCCACAACAAGCCCCAGGTGGTGTACCGGACTATCTTCCACACCAGGGTCAACCAGGACCAGGTCCGAGCCAAGAACTGCCAGCAGGCGGATCCTCCTCGCGGGTGGTCCACGCTGGACCGCCCGCCCTCCTGCTACTCAGGTCAAAACGGGGAGCTCCCTGATCTGCCAGGAGAAAGCGTGCCCAAGGGCGGAGCTGCCGGAGCTGGCTACGAGGAGAGGGCCTGCACCCTGGGCAGGATGAGGTCCATGCCCCGCAGCGTGCTGGACCTGCAGCTGTCCAAGTCCTTGTCCAAGTCTGACTCCAACCTGGTAGCCGTGTCGCCCATACAGGTACGACGCAGCTGAAGGAGTCCTTTCTGTAGTGCTGACTCAGGATGATATCAAAGTCTCTTTCCAAAAGTTCTTTTCGGAGAAAGTTCAGTTCAGCACTGATAGCACAGTTAACCATGCAGGCACAGGCATTAATAGTAAATGCACCGTTGTGTAATCCTGCAGCTGTGGAGCTCGTTTGCATCTTGCTGTATCACATAGAGGCTTAAGAACCGGTCCAGCAATCCGTCCAACCAATTAGTCCTCCCGCTAAACTGGGCCAGTGCTGGCCACCCTGCTGTGCAGCACATTTTCCCGGGGCTGCTCCTTTAATTCAGAGTCAATAAATCATAAACCAAATACATAGTCTGTTTGATGAAAATTGCCCCATTTTAGATGAAACTTTGATGAGCGCCGAGGAGCGCCTGGTTGTTCGTATTTTGAAGGTTAAAACATTTGGAAACCTTTCCGTGTTTTGTCTGCAGGAGGAGCACAGCTGGGGGTCCGGATCCCGAGGGCAGGGGCCCGGGAGCCCCGGTCCCGGGGAGGGAGCCAGTCCTGGGGGGAGACTGGAGAGGACGCCCTCCTTCACTGCCGAATGGGAAGAGGTAGGTTTTCCTCAATTATTAATAATATCAGCTCAGATGTATACAGGGTTAATCGGTCTCCTCATCGTGACACTACACGCTTCAGTTCTGAAGTGTCTCAACGTCCGGGTGCCTCTCACAGTGGATGGGCCCTGCAGGGGGCCACCCAAAGCACCCAGAGCGGCGAGCCGCCTTGGCTCTCCCTTCCCTTTGAAACCCACTCAGGGGCTACAGCACAGGAGGAGCTCGAGCGCCAATTTAACATGCTCCCACATTGATTTTCCTCCGTAACGAGCACTTGGAGCTGCGGGGAGGACCAGATATATACGACAGAGATCAGATTGTGCTACAGGCGGCAGAGAGCCGAGGTCTGGGCCCCTGTGTGTTTCGGTCTCAGGGCCCGAGGGTCCCTCTCAGTATGACACAGATGAGCCTCAGTAACCCTAACCCGCTCGCTCTTTTCAGACACAGAGGAAACAACAAACTTTGTCACACTTTATTTCATATTTACGTGATGACTTAATTGGTTTTGTCTATTTTTAAAATAATGCAAATGCGTGCGAGCAAAAGTCCACGCGTGCTCTTCCGCGTTCATTAACTCCTCAACGCAGCTCATTTCTTGCTGATGGTGATGAATTACCATATGGAATTTCCCATAATTCCCAGCAATTAAGGTGACCTTTCCTGTTTAATTGCGTGCTGCGGGACGATGAGATAAGATGGCTTCGGGGGGAAGAAACTGTGGAGTGATATGTTGGGGATTTCTCAAGGAAAAAATATATATATATGAGAGTTGCTCTATTTGCGGCACACGCAGGAGGCAGGAGATGCATTATTAGCAGGAGGCGAGTCGCGGGGGATGTCCCACAACAGCCAATGATCTGACGATGTGCGCACTCATTAGGCGTACAGGCATAATTAAGGTAGTTTCTCCACGTTACAAATTTGTGCTTTCATGTGACTTTCCTGTGAAAATTGCTCGAGTGTTTGATTTGTGGTTATTTGGATGGTAATGAACAGCCTGTGGCAATGTGCTGCCGTGTGCAGAAACAGGCTTAATCCTGGAAACTACAGTATGCAGACCATTGATGCATGAAAGGAAAAATCCTGTTTATCCTGACGAGAGCTTTATGCTTACAGATTTCATCATCTCGCTATTGGTCGCAAAACTCGTAAATGCGGCCCTAGCGTGATGGTGAACAAGAGCCAGATACCTCAGGTAGTTAGATAAAAAGTTAGATAAAAAGTGATGGAAATTATAACCTGTTTCAGGGTGATAATTACTGAGAATGCCTTGATAACATTATTATCAAGGGGGACCAAGAATGGTTAAATCGACTCTTTATCCTCGTTCTCTTGTTTCAGTATAGAAGCTATGGGACATTGGTTTCATCAGAAATGTCTCAGATGCTTTGGGCTTTTTCCCAGGTGGTGAAAGGAACTTCTCTGTGTGAAGTTATACATTTTTACTAAATGGGAGCAGCAGAACAAAGAGTTTGTCACTTTTTAGTCGATAGGTGTCCAACACGTACACCTCAGCTCTGCAGTGACAGATGCAGCGTGCTTACCTACAGCACCTGTTTGTGCAGGTGCTGAAATGAAGTCGCCTCCATGCTCTGGCAGCCTGTAAACACTGTTTGCATTTGTCGGGCCACGGCCCTTTAAACAGAGGCCGTTTCCTCTGACCCGCGGCGAGGCCGGGGGGTCCCTGACAGGTGGATGGATGTGCAGGGGGGCAGCACGGCCGGGGTCAGGGTTGACCGCTCCGTAGCAGGACTAATGAAGCCCCTGTAGCTGCCATCCAGCCCAGGGTCCCCCCCCCTCCTCTCTGCTTCCACACAACCTCCCTCGGCTCACAGGGGAGAGGGCTGACATCCAGCACAGTGGCCGCCTTAATGATCGTGTCATGTGAAACGCGGATCCAGAAATAGTGGGGTCCGCCTTGCTAATGAGAAATGACTTTCCCTGGCACATGCCTGAGCGCCGTCTCCCTCTCGCCTCTTTATGCAGATTGACAAGATCATGAGCTCCATCGGGGCAGGGATTGGCAGTGGGCTGGACATCAAAGAGGACACCTCAGGTAAAGTACACACAGGTATTTACTGTATGTGGGAGTAAATCTAGATTAAATGATCATTTCTGTTAATTTCCGTTAGCTTTGACCAGGCAAGAAATGGCAGGATTATCAAAAAAGATTTGGAAATATTGATCAGCCTGATGTTATCTGGTAGATAAATCTGGAGGTGCAAATTAAACTTGAGAACTGTAGTGAGTGTTTACAGAGGACACTTTGATTATGTAATGCAGACTTTGGCACCGAGCTGGCGAAACAGACGATTTATACATTTCCTAGACAGCAGAAAGCTGCGAGTCCCACAGGGGCAGTTGATCCCCAACCCGAGGGTTGAGACCCTTGAACAGATCACACAATAAATCCTAGGGGAGCGAGAACATTTACAGGCTACAAAAACAGAAAACTGTGCCCCAAAGACCCCCTTGTGCTCATTTATAATCAGGATTAAACAAAAATTACTCTACTAGATACCGTTGTGGCTGTAATTTCATTGTGTAATGTGTTCCTGATTTACCAGTATTGGCCTGTCTCTCGGTGCTAATTTCTTCCACACCTATACACATATACTCACTGTGAACCGCAGCTCAAGTTGCTTCTATTGTTTGGTTAACTTGATCACAGACACATGCAACTGCCGATGATTAGATTCAAGTCGGAATTACCTCGTTTCTAAGCGGTCCCAGGCCGGAAAGGTCAGAGACCTGTTTACGCAGTCAGAGGCTGTGGGAGAGGCAGAGGCTGCAGTGCTGTTAGATAAATGATAATGTGATGAATTTATTCCTTCATCAGTCCCGGAGTGAGGTCATTTACATTGTGTGCACAGCAGAGAGGGCATCATGAAAAAAGATAGATAGATAGATAGATAGATAGATAGATAGATAGATAGATAGATAGATAGATAGATAGATAGATAGATAGATAGATAGATAGATAGATAGATAGATAGATAGATAGATAGATAGATAGATAGATAGATAGATAGATAGATAGATAGATAGATAGATAGATAGATAGATAGATGGATGGATGGATCGATGGATAAATAGATACATTATTGATCTTGAAAAAATATGAACCTAGAGACTGCACTGAACTCTAAAGAGCTGGCATTATTCAGGATGAGAATATGTGGCAGATCTGATTTGACGTGTTGTGTGCATCACATCCTCGCCTTGCCTTGAATGCTTCCTTTTCCACCTGCTCACCTCCGATGCTCTGCTACTCGTCTCTATTTACTGCACTCATCCCCCTCTCCATGTGTTAACTCCCCCATCCTCCACCCCCTGATCCCCTCCCCTCTTCTCCGCTCCCTCTCTCTCTCTCTCTCCCTTTTCATCCATGAATGCAAAGCCGCTGCTAACCATGGTTACCACATGGAGAAATCCTGTTTGTGCCAAAGCAGCCATCCCCCCCCTCTCCCCGCTCCTTTCCCTCCTCTGCCGCCACCAAACACACACACACACACAACCGTAAAGATGCGGCCACGTACATACACTCACACGCCATGGTGTGTGAGTGGGAGGGGAGCGGAGGGGATGCTCGCAGACAAAGCAGGCCGAGATGTTGTGATGGCTATTGTCAGCGGAGTGAGGCAGATGATATACGTAGGGGAGCGGGGTGACGATCAGCACCCTGAGAGAGGAGATAGAGACGGGAGGAGAGCGAGTGAGAGAGTGAGGGCATGAGGGAGGAAAACACCGCTCAGAGAAAAGGAGAGAGAGAGAGAAGGAGAGAGAGAGAGAGGGAGAGAGAGAGGAGGCTGCAGAAGCATACAGATGAGAGTGGGAGTACTTGATAAAGAGAAATCTACAGAGCAGGCAGCTCTCGCTCTCTCTCTCTCTCTCTTGCTCTCTCTCTTGCTCTCTCTCTCACACACACACACGCACACACACTCAGAGGAGCAGCCAAGCCAGAGCAACAGCTGAAAAAGAAAGCGGCTGCTGTGCCGCGTGCGACACACGCAGTCAGACGCTTCGGCTTGCGGGATTTAATACCTCCAGTCTTATCCAGCAGCCATCTCGGGCAGGATTTAACCCCAGGACGAGAGCTCTCTTCTTTTCTGGATACAACTTCAGCTCTCTGGCTGGATCCAGAGACAGCAGCGGCAGCAGCATCTGGACGCCTTTAACCTCCCCTGCATGCTGACCCCCTCCACCCTCACCATGCCTCTAGCCTAGCCACCCACATCTTCCTCCTTTCTTCACCCCCCCACTCCCCCCTCCCCACCCTTCCCATCCTCCTCCTCCACCTTCTCCTCCTCCTCCTCCTCCTCCTCCTCCAGCTGCCTTGCCAAAAGACTCCTCAAAAGCATGGCGGGCTCCTTCGACAGCCACTTTGCCCGCCATAACATGATGTGGCAGTGCCAGCTGTCTCAGCCGGACTGCCGCTGCTACCGCGTGGACGGCTACTCCCTACTGAAGCGTTTGCCCCTCCACCCCCTCATAGGTCCCCGCTGCCCGCTGCAGTCCGTGGGCCAGTGGCTGGACTCCATCGGCCTGGTCCAGTATGAGAACCACCTGCTGGCCAACGGCTTTGACAACGTCCAGTTCATGGTGAGTCGTTCAGAAGTTTGAATAATTGTTTCTCCCCCGTTTATCGTCTGCGTTCCCGAGGCTTGAAATGCAATCCCTCATGCCTCTGAGCTCATCGTTTTCTTTGTGATTAGTGCGACCAGCCCCTTCTCCATCACTCTGATCTCGCTCATTTATTAGATTTCCTCTCCTCCATCTTCTCCATCATCGCTGCCTCTCCCCACTGATGCCATGTGAGGTCCTCCTACGCACAGAAATCCTACGCCACATCTCCAGCGTCGGGCTGCAGACATGCATGCTCACACTACACAAAATGCACGGTGAAAACAACCCTGCTTGAGGCTCTCCTTTTTCTTTTTTTTTCTTTTTACATGCACCTGATTATAAAGTCTCGTCCAAATCAAACCACCTGTAGCCTCAGGGTGATTCTCTGAATCTCTCTCTCTCCGTCCACAGTGACGTAAGAGCGGGGAGAAACTTGCGGGGTCATTTCGCATTGAGAAACTCCTTTTTGATGTCGGCGTGGGCATGTGTGCGTGCGTGCTTTGGTACGACTCGTGTCCACCAGGAAGAGTCGGGGTCGGTGAGCGATGGAGCAGGAAATGAGGAGGGAGAGATGGAGAGAGGCGATGATGAGAATTGAGAGAAACTGCAGCGGGTGCAGAAAGATGCGAGCGCGAGCAGAGGGATGCTGACTGGAGGAGTTTATCTGGAGTTGCAGACTGTCATTGTCACGGAGAAAAAAGAAAAGCCATATCTCATGGCAACTTTCAGGACTAAAGAGGAAAATGTTTTAAGGGTTTATGCAAAAAGCTTTAAAAAGCTTTAGAAGCAAAAACACCAATAGCATTTTATCAACCCGCAGAGCAGTGTGTTCCCATACTTGACTGCTTTTTAGTTCATTTCCAACAGCTTCTCCTCATCAAAAAAGCAGCCTTTTTTTCCTAACATGAAGCCATTTAACACTGTGTCAAAGCATCTGCACACACGAAACATATGTGTGTGTGTATCAGTGTTCTCTGGTCTCCACTCAGTGTGACCTGCATCTCTTCATTTGGTTACCCTGGCAACAGGAGGAAATCAGAGATTCCTCTTTCATGTGTTTCTCCCACACATGGTACCCCCCCCCCCCCGCATCTGGGGGTCTTTGGACTGTGAACACAAATGTCCTTCAGGATACTTCCAGATGCATTGCTTCTGAGGTAGACACATTCACCACTTACCGAGTGGATATCTCTTTTGTGTGATACGGTGTTCTGGGGGAAATGTGATCTCGCCTCACGGTTAAAAGGTCACAGGTTTGAATCCTGCTCAGACGGAGTGTTTTCTAAATGTGTCTGTGTGGATTTTGTTTAGTTACAGTTCTCCATTTTGTCTCCACAGTCCAAAAACAGGGTGAATTGACTTTATGTGCTCTGGAGATAAGCCCCAGACCCTGTGATACTGTTATGGTACAAAGCATGTAAGATAATGGATGGATTGACTTTTGATATCTGCAGCAGCTTGTTTTTCATATGAACCAGTTCCAGCCAGCACAGAAACCTTATCACCACTCTCTCTCCTCTCAATCCTCTGATCTGTGGGTAATTCACTGAGGCATCGTCTGCAGAAATGCTGACTGCGGGGTTTCCTGGGATGGCATCATAACAACAAGGAGGCTTCAGTTTGGATTGGTCCTTCATGATGGCGTGATGCTTTGATGAAAAAAAGCATGTTGCTGGAGCACATGCATTCACAGAAAATCTCGTAATTACAGTGAATGCATTAAAAGTGGTGATATTTAGTCTAATTCATCGAGTACAACAGTTAATTGCTGTAATGATAAAGGAAAATTATCTCCATTCAGTGCATTTCCTCCCCCCTCTCATTTTACTTAGTCTTAATTTTAACCCCTCATGCAGCTACACATTTAAAATGTCTCTACTGGAAACAGAAGCCACACACATTTATGTATACACATATTTCTTTTGTAATGCTAACAAATTCTGGTAAAGGTTGTAGTCCTCTGCAAAGAAATGCACCACGTTATTAAATTACATTCTTGCTTTTAATTTAGTTTTTTTCCTCTTTTTTTTTTCCTTTTTTAGACAGGTCAAAATCTAATTTCCCTCTGTTCAGACCGTGCCCATTGCCCCCTTCATTCATTTACACTCCCACGCTTCCTCGACATCAGATGGATGCAGCAACGTATTTAACTCTCATTTGCACCTAGTTTACAGTCGCTAACAGTTTCTGGCAGTGTTTCTGAGAGACTTCTCTTCTCTCCTGGCCTCTCCCCTCTTGTCGAAAAGTGTTTCTCAGCAGCTCAGTCAGCGCCGCCGAAATGCCTGTTGGATACAATTAATACTGAACAGAGCTAAGATGAAACAGCCAAGATGACTTCAAAGTGCTCCCTGTTTAAAGTTTTCTTGCACCCCACTCGCTGAATGGACCTGGGAACGCCTTTCGGTTGCACATGGCTAAACGGCAAGACTGTTTAATGCTTCACGACCTTGGGAAAACTTTGCGGCTTCCACAAATTGATATTAATGTAGATGAGGTGCGGGATAAAGGGATCACGATGGTTTTCGCGGCTGTCGGCTGTGTAGTCTTCAAGGAGACGAATGGGTCAAATTCATTTCAGCTCCACGCGGTGTGGGGGATGAGGGAGGATAGCAGATTGTAACTGAAACAAGTCCTGGCAAATTACAAAATAAAAGCTGCTCTTTTCTTGCCTGCCAGGGCCACTTCAAGTTCATCTGTATATTTGATTGCTTCGCAAATGAAAATGACCTGGAGTCTGATCCGTGGGACATGGGAAGGCACTGTGTGCCGTGCAGGATAAGAGCAGAAATGCCCATATAGACACAAACGGGGACCAGTCCACTCTACCATTACCATTTGCCACTAATGGGGGTCATTAGGGTGGGCGTGTCTGGTCACCTTTACCAGCCAGTAGAGGACAAGCAGTGTGATGCTGATGGACAAATAGAAAAGGGGCGGAGCGGTTGTTATGGAGACAGTGCTTAATGTGAAGGACACTGGATGGAGTCTAATCAAGCCCATTTCAGATAACTGTGCATACTGGCATGTATGCATGAGGGGGAGAGAGGGGGGGGAGTGTGGTCAAGGCAAAGGCTAAGGAAAGTGGATTACAGAGAGATTTCAATGTGTGTATGTAAACACCGACTGAAACGACACTGATGAAAGGGAGGGGCTGCACAACAACAGCAGCCAACTTAAGCTTTGTGCTTAAGACAATCATCCATTATTTTAAATGCTTTGTAAAAGAGTCATGGGGGCCTCTGCCATGGCTTATCACATTCAGTAGGGACAGAGCAGGAGATACGTCCTGGACAAGTCACCTGTACATCACGGCACACTCACACTCACACTCACATCGTCCTCTCGCACACTCACACCTAGGGACAATTTAGAGTCTCCAATCAACCTAAACAAGTACGTTTTTGGACTGTTGGAGTACTCGGAGAACCTGCAGAAAACTCACACAGACACAGGGAGGACAAGCAAACTCCGCACAGAAAGGTTTAGAACCAGAGACCATAACTGTGTAGTCCCCATTGTCACTAATATTTGTGAATATTTATATCTCATTGTTGTGGCCTGCTAATCTACTGAAAAGGGACTGTCAAAACGTTGCTGTTCCCAACTAAAAATGATTTGTTTAATATTTTCATCGACCTGAGGGCAAAGAAACAAATTGTAAATACAACAAATGCGTGCTGTAACTGCAAAATGAAGAGGGGGACAATAGAGGGCATTGATTTCAAGTCGAGGTTTAGCCACTTGGTTTCTACCTGCGGTGGGCTCTACGATGTCCACCAGGTAGCCAGGAAAGATATCCTGTGTGTATTAGGTGGATTTCAGAGGAGTCTCCCAGAGAGGAAGTTCAACAAAATCTAAGCCCAACCTTAAACCCTGGGTTGTCTTTCTCTGAGACAGGAAACCCTTGAGTATTTGGTTCCAGAACAGCTGATTACAAATTTATTAAGTCTGACTATGTTGAGTTGAGTGACCACCATGGCAACTGGTGAGAAGTTACTTAACCCCTCAGGACTGAAACTAGAGACTTATGTACTGTGAGCCTCTGGCAAACATATTGTACAAAAAAGTAACAGAATTTTTTTTAAGGGTTTCATCTCAAAATCTGTCAAGATACCAAGCTTTATCAGAGCCTCTGGCTGAAAACAGCTGCTTGTTTCTTGTGGATACTGCACTGATGAGAGAGATGAGACTGAAACAAGAGTGCAAGCAAGACACAGACACGCACAGACAACTGAAGAAGAAGTAGTCTGAAGAAAGAAAAGTCTGTTGAGTTGAGATGAACTCAGGTCTGATTTCTACAATTAAGGCTTTTAACGTTTACACAATTGAACTGCTTGTTCCAGAGACACTTTGTTCTATTTGTCCACAGTGTTTTTGCTGTCTCTGCCCTGCTGTGTGCTGCCAGGCCGGTACAGTGTGTTTATGAGTGTTTTGCTGAAGGCAGCTGCCTGCTGGGAGCAAGTCAACATGGGGGCTAACTAAAAACCTCAATCACAGAGTTGAAAACACACCTCTCCCGGCCCACGTGTCATCCCAATCTGCTTTTCACCCGTCGTGAATATTAAAAATGTAGAATAAAGCAATGGGATCGTCTTTGACAGTCTGCCGCTTGTTCAGAACCACTTAGTGGTTGATCCCAGGCATCCTTATGCGACCAGTCATTAGTAAAGAGCCCATTCACCTTGCTTAGTCCTCTGACTGCACACGTCCCCCCCCCGTTAAAACTCATCATTACCATTGAACACACACATGCACTTCTCGCAAGGCAGCATAGACACTCGGAAATGTGACCGGAATATGAAAGTGGCAGCAAGAAAGGAGCGAAGGCTGATAGAGCAGAGATTAAGCACGACTGATTGTGGCTTCTTTGAGCGATAAACTGCAAAGAGTCACACAGGCCGATGCCTTGAAACACACACAAACACGCCGTCGTAGCCTGTGAAAGAACTTCATTCCGCGGCTCTTTTGTCACGATGCTCTCTTTTTATTCGATTTCCTGCGACAACAATGGATCGAAAGCAAGATAAAAGAGCATGGCGGGGTCTTACACGGAATTAGAAAAGTGAATGGGGTGTGTGTGTGTGTGTGTGTGTGTGTGTGGGGCGCGGCGTGAGCCGGGGGTTGCAGAAATGAGGAGATAAAAGATGATGTCGCGCAGTGTGCACCGGAGAAAACAGCATTTGATAAGAACAGCCGCGAGGCCAGTGGAATTAATTCAGACCAACCGTTCCTGAGAGGGAGGAAACAACAATATTTGAGATGGAATATTGCCCCAGTCCATTTTTGGGTCGGAGGTGGCACCCCTAATCCTCCTCATAAAGGAATTTATTATTCTGGAGGAGCATTCTTATGAATATCAAGCTGCCCACAACTTGTAGAAAATGAAGTCACTGCCTCCTCAACTTTATGAATAAGCCCATGGGAATTATGGGCTGTGAGCTCAAATGTGAGAAGAAAATGAGCAGTGAGGAAGAGAGAGGCAACAAAACAATGAAAAAAGAGGATGACTTCTTGAATAGAAGAAGAATTGAGATTGCCAAGATAGAGAAAGAAAGGGTGCGTTTTGAGGACCCCTTAGAAATGCCCAAAACCTAAATATTGCAATAAAACACTGGTAATGGAAACATCTATGTTTTGAAAAACCTTCAAACTTTACAGACATTTATACACTCTCATGGGGTGGTTTTTGGCCATGTTGATATAGAATTTTATTGCAAAACTGTGATGGGAACACCTTTTGCATGAACATGTCATCTGACTTAACGTTAGCGGGTCACATGACCCAGTTCACTTCAGACAAGATGGCATGGTGTGGAGCGATACTGAGCTGTTTCCAAATCTACTTAAAACATCTAACAAAATCATGCTCTGGACATCCATATTCCTCAAAGTGCAGTCTTTCTGGACAAGAATTCATGAGATAGACTTGATGAGAGGTACAGCTACAGTACCTCGCTTTCATTTAGTCAAAAACTGAGATGGATTTGCAGCCACAGACGGAGGCGTGAGAGCAGGAGAACGGAGAAAGATGCAGCAGCAAGTTGTGTCTGCGTCTGAGCCGCTTGGCCCCGACTGTGACCATCATCCCAGAAAACCGCTTCTTAGCCCCGTCTCCACCCCCTGCTGCTCCGCGTGCATTTTAATTCCTGCACTCAGAGTCCCTCTGTGACCCAGCGTGACGCTGCTTGAAAGCGACGTGGTCAGAGGATCACAAACTTAACCACGCGCCATCGGCGCCGTGGATGCCGAATGCCTCCGGCCAGCGGCGGCTTGTTCCGGGCAGATGAAAATGCCGAGGAAGTGCACGGTTCAGTTTTGGTCTGGGAGTCAGCAGGATTGCGTGAAAAAACTGTCAAACTGAGTCCTGCGACATTCACTAATGGGCTGTGTGACAGGCTGAGGAGGGACGCAGAACATTATGGGATCTGGAGCATGGACAGAGTCCTGTTTATTTCCAGGAAAGGAGTTTTAGTGTTTTCTGCCCTCACTCTCATTTATCCCTACTTAAGACTGATACTGCTGTGGTGTTCATCCCTTCATACCTCAATGTCAGATATGAGGCGGACGTATTGTCAGGACAGACAGGGAAACTGGAGGGGACAGGTTTGGGGAGGGAAAGGACAAACATTAAAGAACCCTAAGTCACTCTTTCAGGAACCCTAACAGGGAGCAATTAGTCATGCCTTTTAGCCCTCCCACAATCCAGTCTGCGACTCATTACTCCGCTGAGAAGTTGTAGCATGGAACCACCAGCTCTGCTCTGCCTGCTGTATTAATCAGCCCAGGAGCTGATCTATGAGGTGCCCTCTCCTCCTCCTCCTCCTCCTCCTCCTCCTCTCTGGGGCCCGCTGCCGAGGAGACACAGGGAGGAATAAGTTTAACCACAGGATGACGTGCGGAGCTCTGGAGGAAAAAAGTTTCACTAATGAGCCCGACGCAGCATCGCTCACTTTTTAAGGGGCGTTTTTTCTTTTCTGTTAAAGCAAAGCGTGTTGACATTTTAAAACTTTGATTCGCCAAGGTAAGCAGTGGAAGCCGGCGCGGGGCGCGGCATACAGAGGAGAAATAAACACGGAAGCGGGCAGAGCGTGTGGATTAACCAAACGCGAGCTGTGGATTAACGGAGCGTGTGTTTGGTTTGGCTGTCTGCGCACATAGATTAACGGGCTGGAGCAAACACATGATTTGGAGGAGAGGAGTAAAGACGCATCAGTGCAAACAGCGACTCTCACTCTGGACCGCTGACCTTCGGGAGGACGTTCAGAGTTGAATGTTTCCAATTTTCTGCATTTTCTGGGTATATATCCATATCCTACACTGGGATTTTATCAGGTACTTACTTGGATTCCCACCCAGAGTTTCAAAACATGCATGTTTAGGGCTGTTGGAAGCTCTGAAATTTGGAATAAGTGTGAAGGGTGAATAGAGTGTGTGTCCAGGATGTATGTCCCGCCTTCGCCCTGTGCCTGATCGACTCCCTGAACACGGCCGAGTACAAAGCGAGTGAGATAATGGGACGGATAGAACTCATCTTAAGTCATGATATCTTGTTTGATCTGAATAAATATTCAATGCATAATTTACAGCGAGGATGAACTGCAGACGTGCCTTTGAGTCATGCCTTATAGGATTGAAGAGATATCGCACAGTAACTACTGGCTTATTCTACATCAAGCAAGCAGCCATTTCCTTGTTTTTTTCAGCGTTTTTCATCTGTTGAAAGCTTGAGTCTTGTGCAAACACATTCCAACTAAATGATTTGATTAACGTTGTACTCCGTACTCCGTACCTTTGCATCTGGGGTTTGGTCAGTACATGTATCCAGCTCTGAAGGTCTGCTCAACGTACTGCTGCGCATTGGACGCTTTAGTTTCCCGTCAGGTCTTTTCCAGTTTGTGGACTGGGTCAGTTCAAAGCCCCCCAGTTAGAAAGGAAATTATAATTATAATTAAGTGGTCTGACAAACTGATGAACAGAGATATTACCCTGAAGATACTGTTCTGCAGTCAGAGGTAAATAACAGCCATCCTCTGTCTGGGGTTATAATGTTGTATTATGTCCCTTTAGGGAAGCTCCCAGAGACTCAACTGGAGTGAGAGGAGTATAGAAATACAGTATCTGATACCTACCTGATTTTTCATCTACTCCTCTGCCGGATGTTTATCTACAATTATATTGACAGGAGGGATATGAAGAGGGACTGACAGGTGTAATCTGTCAGTCCTACTCCGCATTGTGTGTGTGTGTGTGTGGATGGTTGTGGAGCTGACCTCCAGGCTGTTCACAAAGTCCCTCTGCAGTTATTTCTCCACCATCAGTTTGGTGATTACCTTGCTTCCCTCCTCACTTCTGTCAGAGTCTATATTTCTGATGGTATTTCTGCCTGACTTGGCCTTTCTCTTTTTGCTGCTACTGTCTGAGCACACACATCCTCCTCCTCTGCCTCCGCCTCCTCCTTCTCCTCCTCCTCCTCCTCCTCTTCCCGAGCCTCCCTGTGTTCCACCTTTCCTCTAATTACCCATCTGCAGGAAGAGACTGTGTCTGACTCTCTGGAGGGGAGAGGGTTACTGAAAGGTCTCTTAAGTTTCCCATCGGATTAATTAAAGGTGAAGCTCTGAACTAATACCTGTACAGGCAGCTCAGCGCTGTGTGTCTAGTGTGTGCGCCACCGTCTCTTATAAGCATATCAAACTTTGCCATCTGTTACTTTTTTTTTGCAGTTCTCCTACTGAAGCTTCCCCCCTGATTTCCTCTGTGATTACTTTTATTGACTTATCAAATGAACTGCGGCACCGTTGGATTTGATAAAAGTTTGAGCCTCTTTGATATGCATTATCCAATCAGTGGCAGCCTGGCCGGAGGCATGTTTTGCTAAATCATAAACTGGACAGATTACATCACAAACTCCCTCAAACTCCCATGTGGCTTCAGCGGAGATGTGATTATGACCGTGGGTGTGGGTGTGATGCCAAGCAAAGTGGCACTATGGTAATGAGCGAATGCCGTGCAGACTTTCAACTGAATACACTCTTAAGAGCTTTACCATGAGTTGATATACAGAGTCTGTTACCTCACTGTGCACGATAAAACCTGACTCCTGAGAACATCTGCCGCCGCTGGATGCAGACACATGCGGTCAGCTGATGTCAAGCGTGTGTATTTATGGAGCTTTGACCTGTCAAATCACTGGTGGTGGGATGTTGCCTCTGTCACTGACCTCAGCTGTTGTTCTGTAACCCTGCAGGGCAGCAATGTGGTGGAGGACCAGGACCTGCTGGAGATTGGGATCCTCAACTCGGCTCACAGACAGCGCCTCCTGCAGGCCATCCGGCTGCTGCCTCGGGTCAGTACCGCAGCACGCAGACAAGAACTTGCCATTCATGTCCTCATTGTAACCTCCACCTCAGGCTCAAGTTTCATTAATACAAGGCTTTAAGTCACCTCCCGGTAAGGCTGTACAGTGAATACAATATGAGAATATAATATGAGAGTAGTAGCTGCTGCCAAACCATTAATTCGATATAAAAATAAGCAAAGAGTCTTCTCTGTTGCCCTGTGATGTGGCTCTCTGTGGATTCAGGAAAAGATGCACAAACATTTGCTTTACAGCACACGTTGAAAGCTCCAGCTGTCGAACAACTGCTCTAAATGCAAGCTTGTTCAATGAAACCCGTATGTGCACTGGGTTTGAAGAGAAGGTGTAGAGGTTAATTACTGAAGACCACGGCGATGAATCCGTCCAAAAAGATGCACGGAAATCGAAAAACACCCCGCGTCCAAAACATACCGCTCACTTCTTTGGACGTCGTTGCGCTGTTCCGCCAAATTTCAGTAGCGTAAGCGAAAAAAAAACAACAGAAAGCTACTGGCAAAATAATGTGAATAATCCTCGGAGACTCGCGGAGAAGTTTGTGTGAGGTCACATGCCTCTGTGTGTGCGCGGCGGAGAGCGCGATCAAAGGTGTGTGGCGGCGTGAAGCCAGAGTTTGCAGAAAAGAGAGTCTGAGCTCGCAGATAAGCAGGTTTTATACAGGCACCCAGGAAACTTTGATCTCCAGGCTCCTTTCCCTCAACCGCCCTTTTGAACGTTCCTAAACACTGTAAAAAAAAAAAAAACACAAAAAAAAACCTTGAACTTTTGTCTGCGCTCGCATGTGGGATGCCTGTTTGAAGCGCCGTAAACTCTCTGAAGCCGTTTCGACTGTCAAAATAAAAGTGAATAATCTGCTGCTCCGCTCCCAAAGTACCTCACTCCAGGCAGTAACCCCCGCTGTCGGTGTCCCAATCTGCCCTCTCGCAAACATTAGACTCGTGTTTGCTTGTGTTCACGCGCCGCAAATGTACAGAAAGTACACGACTCTGATCCTGAACATAATTAGAGAGTCTCTGTTAGGGCTCCGTATCGCTCGTGCTCCGCTGAACCCAGGAAGCTCCTCGACACAGAATGAATCTTTAATGATGCCCGCGCAGAAATGAGGCTATTGCAGCAAGACGATGTGCAGCGTGAAGCAAAAGAAGCAAAAAAAAAGTCAGATAGTGTGTAAATAAAAGTCAGACAGCTGTTAAGTTGCGTGTGTGTGACATCTGGGCAAGTCCAGCCGGTCTGAGCTTCAGTGCTCCGGGTCAAAGGTGGGGCAGAGAAACATGACAACGCATCCTACCGTTTTTCAACATTTATGAGGAAAAAGAGCAGCTCGGGTGCGGATATTTAAAGAAAGAAAAAAAAGGCAAGTGCAGAACCGTGAAACCTTTGTGTCTCCGTTGGTTGCCGAAGGTGCGACCGATCGGCTACGACGGCAACAACCCCACGTCGGTGGCGGAGTGGCTGGAGTCGCTGGAGCTGGGCGACTACACCAAGTCCTTCCTCATCAACGGCTACACGTCCATGGAGCTGGTCAAGAAGATCTGGGAGATTGAGCTCATCAATGTAAGTCATTCTAAACTCTCACGAGTCTTGGAGAGGGACCAGCAGGCCCCCAGAGAGAGAACTGTCTAAGAGAGAGTGCTGTCTAAATCCTGTCTAAATCCTGTTTCTCATTCCTCTCAGTCACTAAAGCGCTGTGGTTTATTTTGAGTCCAGTCCACACGCACACACACACACACATACACGGTCCCACTCCTACCACCAGTTTGTCTCCATCCACAGCAGAAAATAGACCCCAGTAGTGAAATAGGAAACTGGATATTACTGATCTGCTTTTAAACGGATGAGAATAACCCAGGATGGTTTGACTAAATGATGCTACCACCCTCTTCTTCTTCTTCCTCTTCATCTTCTTATAATTAGACCTCACAGTACACATCAGAGCTGGAAGATGGAGTTTGTTCAGGCACTCAGTGGTACGACCAGGAGCTGTGGAATTAAAAAGATATCCAAGATCGGGGGGGGCAAAAACTCTGGATGTCTTGGTTTTAATTCCAACCATCTCTCGGTTGCGACTCACTGCAGGCGCTGCCTCCGTCAGAGCAGAAACGCTTTCGATCTCCGCTTCGTTCGGACGGGGCTCGGAGTCGAGTGCCAGAGACAACATCAGGGAGGAGGAAAGGGGGCTGCGGCACATTGTTTAGCTTTGCCTGCTTGTAGCGTGGGACGCGGCCTTTCGATCACGTGATGCTGTCTGGATAGCAGCGGGGCGATCGCTCTCGCGTCGTCGCGCTCTTATCTCTCTGAAGACATTCATGAGCAGACAGACACTAACTACACCTCTCAGCACTGGACAGGGTTTTATCTCAAATAAGAGCCTCTGATAGGTTGTCCTGATGCATTTGTTATTCAGGATTTGCTCCCTGTATAGAATCTATAGTGGTGGTAATGTGTTTCTGTATTAGTATTATAAATATCGTCCATCATTCAGTATCGTCCGTTATCTTACCTTAAGAGTGTTAGGGTCTCTCAGTGCACGCAGGCTGAAGAGAGACAAGTCTATAGCAGGACACAGACACACACACACACACACCATTGAATCTCATAATTACATCTAGAGGCAATTTAGAGTTTCAAATCTGTCTAAACATGCATGTTTTTGGCATGTGGCGTGTGCAGGTGGCACTGGACACGGAAAACTGATAGGCCCAGGTGCCAAAAATTAGATAGAACATCACACAAGGTGTGTTCAGGCACTGTACCATTGGAAACTTGAGAATCTGAGGATTGGCAGTTATTAAACTATAGATCAGGACAGGTTATTTGTCACCCACCAGCCCCCCTGGTGACATCCCCGTCTTACTCTGCATCATCATACTCTGTAGCACACAGCCACTGACCAGGAGCTTTCCTCTTATCACCCTCTAATTACTGCTTATTGATCTCTTGGGCAGTTGATTAATGAATTACAATGCCGATAACCTGACCTTGGCCTGCAAATTAAGAGATTATCCACCGATTAATAGTGTCAGTGCGCTACTCACAAAAGAGGATAAGGGTGTGTATGTGTGTTATTAAGTGTTTGCTGGAGCGGTTGTTGCTCCGTCTTCATCTTGTCAGTGTCGGTGTGAGAGTCGCCTCTTTGGGAGGGATGCGGAAGATATACAGTGCAGCTCTCGCATCAGGCATTTCTCCTCGTTACTGTGCCCTGCGTGCTAAGAATACAAACAGGAAGGAGGAGCGTTCCGCTGTTACATCACGGCTCTACTGCATCACTTTTTATCTCTATTTTAGTCCTCACATCACAACGGCTCCTTATTGTTTTGTCGGAGAGCTTCACCGCTCATGGCAATGAAAAAGCAAACAACAGCAACAAAAGAAAAAACGCGAGCAGACAGTTTGCAGCTGCTTTTCTCCCTCTGCAAATGTCACCGATGCCGAGGCGATAACGATGTTTGGCTTTTGAGCTCCCGTGTTGTCACTAGTAGGACGGCTTCGTGATTCAATTGTTGAGTTGCAACGTGAAATCTTAATCTGATCGGAGTGATGCGAGTTTCCAAAACGATGCTCGATTGCACCTGCCTGGATGATTTGATGATTTCAATGAGAGAGAGAAAGGAAGAGAGAGAGAGAGAGAGAGATTTTTTTCTTCCCAGTGGAGGATAAAGTGATAAAGTGATGAGTGATCAGCTGGAGGAGGTGGAGAGGGAGTTATATAAGCATGTGGGATGCAAGATGTTTCGCAGCGCTGGGGATGCCGCCCACATGCTGCGCTTGTGTGTGCGTGTGTGTGCTTGTGGATGCATATGCGAGTTAGAGGACGTGTTAACACATGCCTATGTGTTTATATACATCTCACTTTTCAAACACAAGCCGAACTAAACATCCATCTCTCCATTATAGATGGCAGCAGAGTGTAAACCATGAGGCACGGACTTGATTTATGACTGCAATTAGCGCTCCCACCTAAACCCCTGTGAATCGATTATGCTATTGTATAGAATATATATGATATATTGTGATCTTTCAAACAGAACTACTGAATGTGGCTGCAAGGAATAATTTGCATTGTGTGGAGCAGTGCTGCAATGCAGAAAGAAGCCACCAGGGGGTGCTCGTGCACGTTAAATGCTGGGCTCAGACTTTCTTGGTTTATTTTGGATGAACTTGAATAACACTTTATTTCATGGGTGTGTGACCTTCAAATCGTGTCACATTTTAACAAGCAATTACGTAGTTATCCGTAGGTAGCTGCAAACTGCGACCTCGTACCGTAGTTTCTTGTGAGGGTGTGTAAAGTGTGTAATGTGTAAAAGTTAAAGGCGCCATTAGATTATTACACTTCCAAATAATTAATTTGTGCAAATTGCGAGCATAAACCGAGAGACGTGGATGTGTTACAGTCTCTGGAAATAATCCAGCATACATGCATGCCAGGAGACCCTTCCAAAAACAGATATACCTCAGTGTGAACCATACAGTGTGTTTGCTCCTAGCTCCATACCACAGCAGCTGGATACTGTCACTGAATTGGTCTCTGGGGCGATAGAGAGGTCTCCACTCTGTGTTTGTGTGTGTGTCTCATTATAACAGAGGACACACATACTTGAGAGACACAGAGGACGATGAGTTTAAATAGAAACGTGGCCGCCCCGTTCATGTAATCGCCAGATAATCGCCGTGGGCAACAGATGCTGTGGCGTCCAGGGATCCAGAGAGCAGAGGAGAGGAGCGTTAAGCATCGTCGGAGCATTTTAAAATAGAGGGATGCAACACTGAGTGGGCTGTAGGTATGTGTGTGTGTGTGTCCTTTTGATTGGACACATATGTGGCCTCCTGCTGTTGTGGGATTACAAGACAATCTCAGAACACCTTTTAATCCTGTCTGTGTGAGAGTGCACACACGTTCACACACAAACAGTGCAGACAGAGCAGGTGCATTTATTTCTCTCTCTCTCTGTCTCTCTCTGTCTCTCTCTGTCTCTCTCTGCAAAGAGGGTGTCAGGTCTGGATTGACTCAACTCAGTCACACCTGGTGCAGGTTAACTGCTTAAACCCCCTCATATTTTGCAGGCATCCCTCACAGGTGATACAGTAACTCTTAAAAGCTTTCTGATCACGACTGCTTTCCCTTTCCCAACTTCCTTTTATATTCCCAGATCTAAAAAAGAAAAGAAACATTAATCTGAAACATTTGCTTCAGGGCTGGAGGAATCATACCTGAGTCAGTATATCATAACTGTATCTGGATTATCATTCGGCCGCTGGTCCAGTCTGCAGAGTGGTTATTAAAATCCTTAAGACCTGAAACGAAAACTCATTAAATGAGACTTTCAACCTTTGAATTATTAACTTAAGATTTATAATTAATGAGAATTCCGTAATGAAAATGGTTGGATAAGTGTGCGCACACACTTCTATAATTGTCGTTTTCTTTTTTATAGTACACTGAGATAAAGTCAGGAGCCCTTACGCTTTATCAACGGTGATAAAAAAAAGTAGTACATGGTACCGAGTCGATCGGCAGCAATATAAGTGATCATAAGTTAATCAAGTAAAACATGAAGCCTTTCCAGTTCAAAGGCGTGTTAAGTCCATTATAATTTTACTTCCATGCATAGCAGATGATTGTTAACAGAGTACCGTGTGTTGTTTTTAAACCACTTTGTCTTCGGGGAGTTATTTGAGCTGCTCTGTGGCCTCTATTTTCCCCCTGAACCCAAACTAATTTTAGGGGGCTGTGTCAGGTATTGGAGAGCATAATGATGGCAAAACATGATGACTCTATCAGCGTGCTTTTAATATCACACGGTCCCCTGGTAAAATCTGTCAGCTGTCTGCAGAATAATTTACTGGTATAATCCTGGCTCTAATAAAGCTGCCGGGATCAACACAGGCTGAGAGAGATGCTTTACATTAAACACCATTTATGGGGTCCAGCAAAAGATTTACGTAGAAATAAAATTTGGCCCCGTAATGTTGGGCATTTCTGTCCATTTATCCTTTCATCCACTCCTTACCTACTCAGTGCCCAACAGTGAAGGCGGGTTGCCAGTCCATCATAGGGGCACACACGCTGGTCACTCTCACACACACACCAAGGGTAAGTTTAGAGTGTCCAGTCGGCCTAAAAATGCATGTTTTTCAACTATAAGTACACATTACGTGGAGAAAACCCACATAACTACAGGCAGACTGTGCAGACTCCACACAGAAAGGCTCCTAGTCCCTAACAGAGAGGCCCTTGCTCCCCAAGAGCTATTGTTTGCTTTAATCCTACTGCTGTTTCCACTGCTGTGTTTATGTCTTCGTTATGTACCAATTAAACGAGCCCATTGTCTTTTATGTGCAAGTTTAAGTGGTGATAAACAACAATTATGGTCCTGACAGATCTGGCAGATAAACACATTGATATTATGTTGGAAATACAACTAAACTCAAGATAACTGATATATGCTAAAGCGCCTCTTTGTAGAAGTGTCATTATTAGGGTTTTTTTTTAAGCTTTACCTCCAAAGGGAAATTATTGAAGAACTCAATTGTTAAAGTGTTCATAAATGCAGGATAAACCGACTCTGAGGGCTATTTCAAACAAAGGATGAGCTGCATCTCAATTCTGATGGGGAAAAAAAAAATGGATTTGACAAACACTACAACACTACAAACCTGAAGGTTCACTACAAAAAACACATAAGGACACATAAGTTCATCCACCTTGAATTCAGAGTAGGACCTTCCTCCACTGAGGTGACAGCACTATTGACAAGCTGATAGACCTTTGATATACATATTAATATCCCCGCAGTGCAGTCACTGCAGACGCTTGCTTCACAAAACCACAAGGTGGCGCTGCCGCACCTCAGTTCAGCCCGGCCTCGCCTGGCCTCGTCTCGACGCCAGTGTGAAGTACAAACAACTGCATCAGGGCTGCAAATTGCTCTCATTTCGAGTGAGTCCTCAGAGAGCCCAGAGCGAAGCAATTAGGAATGGATTTGGTTTTGGAAAGCTGCGTTCATGGCGGTGGAGAGCAGATAGCTTCTGATCCTCGAGGAGCAATTTCCCTAATGTTTCCTAAAAGAGTGGACCCTGGTGTCTGTGTGTGTGCATGTCTGTATTTTACATGTCCTTGGTTACTTGTATATGGCGCTGGAAATGAAGAAGAGACGGCTCCAAGGTCAAAGATTGAGGGAAGTTTTCTCAGCCTTGCGAGCCCTGGTATGTAACGTGGCTGTGCTGACCCATGAGATGCGCTCTGTGCCTGTGAGGTGTGAATTGCTCAGTCAAAGAGCAACTTTCTCCTCCAGGCTTCTATCATAACAAACTATTTATAGTTTCTTGCTATTTTCCAGCTTGATAATCATGAGTTTTGTGACGACTTCTCGCACTGTTCCAAGCTTTCTGAGATTCTACATTACTGAGTTCTCAGTAAAGAGTAAATGCAGATGAACTGAAGACATCTGTCCATCCTCTTAGCCATTTTGTACATAGGGTGAAAGCAGGGAATACGAATGGACAGGTCAGTTATTAGTTGTATGTTTCTAAAAATGATAGAACACTATTAATAAAGTTGAGACAGGAAAAGCTGTAATAAAAAGTAATAATAGTACTTGTTTTTGGGCTGTGGGAGGAGACCAGAGTAAGCAGCGAACACCTACACACACACACACACACACACACACACACACTCACACACAGAACATGCAAACTCCACACTCATATCAACATATGTTGAGACAGAGTATATGCCCAGAAAAAAATTCACGGCTTCTTGTCGTTTAGCTTACTCTGGTCCATACTGTGGCACCATATTCCATCCCAGTCTGACAGCTGAAGTCTGGAGCAACCTGACAGCGTTATGTAAGGGAAACGCTCCCTTTCTTAAAAGTGATTAATTGGAACTATGAAGTTGCACAATTCTCCCGCACCGGAAGCTCAAATGTCACCGTGATGGTCTGTGCAGGAGCTGTGAGGGCTTGTTTGCCTGCTTCCGTATATTTGAGTGTGTGTGTTTCTCCTTCACCTGCAGGGCCTGACTTGTCTTGGCATTCCCCGCTGTTAAGTCCAACTTATCATGCTTAACAAACGTGCTCGGCAAACCTCTAAAATGACCGGCTCTGAGCGCATGCGTAAGTGTGCGAGGGGTTCGAGAATGAAACGAGGACAGTCATGAGAGTTCAGCCCTTCTTCTTACCGCTTGCACGCCGTTGCCATGACGGCTACTAGTTACCATAGAGACTAGAGATATGTGCTCTAGGTATAAATGAAAAGTGTGTGTGTGTGTGTGTGTGTGTGTGAACTGGATTGCCTTTTCCCTGACGCTATTCCAAATCCTCCAAATGTGTGTCTTTGTGTGTGTGTGTGCGCGCGCGCGTGTGTGTGTTTCTATGCTTATCACCTTCTCTGTCACCTCTCCAACTGGACAGATTGTCTCACATCCCAACACCAGATGGTTCCTGCCTTCGTTAGAGACTGCAGGATAAAATCCTATATATCCTACAAGAATACCTACTCACACATACGCATCCGTACTTCCGTGTCATTAGTTTGACCGAGTGCGGATTCGGATTCGGAAAATGTAACTCCCACAGTGCCATAGCTGGGTATTGTCTGTCTGACATGTTTAAATATGTGAGGGGAGAGGAAAAAAACAGCGTTTTCACATGCAGGATGTGTGAAAGAGTGAGTTGCGTAGCTCCGGTGTGGGTGGATTTGCCTCAGGACTGCAGTGTACTTCACCGTCCCCGCCTGGCGATAGCGCTCTCCGGCGCGCAGCCTTGTTTGGCAGTTGGAGCCGGGCTGTTGTAGCGCTCGGAGATGGTGCGGACACGGTGTGGGAGGAGGTGTCAGGAGAGAACGTGTGTGACCCCCGCCAGAGCACCGTCAGCCTGTGGCTGCCGCGAAGCTGCAGCCGCTGCCTCACAGTCAACATCCCGACGTGTTAAATCGGGAGGCAGCGACACGGATCTGTGTTCCCTGACCGGGGACGGATCTTGTAATTCAGTTTATAGGATGCTCAAGTTAAACAGAGCCACTGGTTTCCTTTTATTCCTGTATTAAGTAGCGGTGAGTGAGCACAACAGGATGAGCTAATATTCATCAGTTTGATGATGATTTGGAGGCTTAATTGAAAACGGTTACTTTTATAAAATCAGTTGAATTGGATTGACAGGTATCACTCAGATCTATACTCATTACATCAGAGACCATGTGATCCTGCTGAGTTCCTTTAAAATGACTCAGAAGTATTTTTGTTCTCATTCTCCCTCAGATTTAAGAATGGTAGTTAAGTCAGACAGATTGATCTTAAAACGCCTAATAAATACATTGTCCTACAATTGTCCTCTGTTGATGTTTATTGACATCTGAAGTTGTTTAATGTCGTGCATGTGTCTGTATGCTATCTTTGGGTTTTGTCCTACTTGATCACATATGCAGACTGGCGTAAAAAGACAGGAATAGTCAACATGATGGCAGGCTTCGTGGATTGGATTTCATTTCTGTGACACTTTTAGAGACGCACACATGTGAATCTATACCCTCGCTCATAAACACGTTTGATATAACACACCAACCACGCTCATAAGCGACGATGCCGGGCCTGTTGCCCTGTAGTCAGTTGGAAGTGAGTCAGGTTTCAAGCATGTGAAATTTCCTAAATACCCAGTGGGGATATTTGTTAATTATGGCTAAAAACATGCAGGTGTTCATGTATGACACAAGCAGGCTCAGCGATGACGCTGCTCAGGAGATACGGCCTAAAGGAACATTGCACAAATGAGTGACTGGAATCAGATCAATGGGAGTCTCTCAGTCCGGAGCGATTTCCTGCCAAATGCCTGAACTTGTCTGCATCTGTAGGAGAACCTTAAATCAGGAGATGCAGCAAAGCATACTAATATCAGAGTTGTACAATGGAAGGACTAGTCAGTAAAAATTGGGACCATTCTGACTTGGGTTAAGGTGGCTCTTCCTTCATTTCCTCACATCTCTTCTCTATGGATTATCTGAGAAGGGTCCAGCATTTTAGCAATATATGAAACTAGAAAAGACAAGTGGTTATTTGATAATAATAAGACCAAAGGTGTACGCTCATGTACAGTGTAAACTAAAGAGAGAAGCCATACAATTACTCAATCGCCTTATTTGGAAGGAACCTTTGAAAACACACCAAATGTAGCAAGGCGTTTTGTGCCACACTGCACAACACTGTGCTTCAGTCACACTCTGATTGGTTTCTTCCGCTTAGCAACAGTGGATAGACCTAATGGATATTTACGTAGACGTTCAAACATCATCTCAGATGAGGATTCTGAGGTATTTCATTGAGGAATCAGTTGAACATATTGGGAAATTCTTTCATTCACTGACTGAATGTAAACTGCTTTGGTTGACACCATTTAAAGGTTTGTAATATAAAAGATGAAGCCAGTTATCTTAGCAAAAAGACTGGAAACGAGGTCAGCCCAGTAAGCCCAGTTCTTTTAAATGGGAAAGCAAAGTGAGCAGCTCTAGTTTCTGTGTTTCTGCTTTTCCACTGAAGTCGTACTGCGACCATCGTACTGTAGTTGATCAATATCAATTCATGCAGCACATAAACATTTATTCTGGTGAGCCAGCACGAGCTTGTCTCTGTACGGGCCCAGCGTCTCCATAGTGACGAGATGGAGAGAAGAAGGAGGAGGAGGGGGTTACACCGGGTATAAAGAGAGAGGGAGTGTGTGTGTGTGTAGAGAGAGAGAGAGAGAGAGAGAGAGGGAGGGAGGGAGAGAGAGAGTGCGAGAGAGAGAGAGAGAGAGAAAGAGAGAGAGAGAGAGAGAAGGGCTAGAGCGAGCGCTCAGGCAGAGACATGTAGGAGCTGTGGTCTGGCTGCCGCAAGCTTTAGAAAGAGGAGGAGTTGGCGAGTGCTGGAAATCTGCAGAGTGAGAGTGAGAGGAAGAGAGACAAAAGCTGGCGGTGAGGAGGCGAGGAGTAAAGCGTGGCTTAACACAGAGAGGAAGAACTAGAGAAGAGGAGGGGAGGCACGGCCGTCTTGGAGGAGCAGCAGGGGAGCAAGAGTGCGAGCGGGGGGAAGACTGAGGGCGACCCGTCAGCCTGTCATTTGGAATAAGTCCAGTGTTAAGGAGAGGTAGGTAACTGCGGGGAGATGCATGATGGAGAAAAGAGGGGAGAGCGGTTGGAAAGCCAAAGAAGGAGAATGGGATTACGGCCCTTTTGTTCTTGGCTTTGCCATTTTACTCGTGCCCCTGTCTGTGGTTTCTGTGCTCGGAGAGGCTGAGGTGACGAGAACATGTGAGACGCTTCCATGGCACTTCATCAACACCGCTGACTAAGCTCATTTACTGGCTCTGTCTGAGCCTGCACCTGTGTGTGTGTGTGCTTGTGTGGGTGTGTGTGTGTGCATGGGAGTTTGAGATAAATGTTTTTTTGTGTATGTCCTCCAGCCACCTGAAAGAATGAGCTCAGTGTGGACTGCTCTTTGACAAGTTTGCTGGAAACTCCCATAAAAATCTTCGCTGTTGTGATTTAATGCTTAGGATCGTGTCTTCCACTCGCATGAGTTACTCATACAGTGAGCATTCTCCCCTGGCTGTGTTTGCTCGCATCCATCCACAAGAACCTGGACTGACCTCTCGTATTTATAAATGTCAGTAAACGTATGTTAAATCACCTTAAATCAGGAGTCAGTTTAGGACGTGCCGTTATTTTTCTGCAGCCCCGTATTCAATCAAGTGAAACGGAGGGAGGGAGAAAAAGAAGCTATTAACACTACAGTTAGATACACCCAAATCCAACTGCTGCCCTAATTCATGTCCCATGCTAATTTGCATTCTCCAACATGCTCTTAGAAGATGGTGAGAATCTGGGACAAGACCAAGAAAGAATTAAGTGTGAGAAGAAGGGGATGTTAATGGCTGGGAATGATGGTCTGTATGGATCTGTGTCCATGTGGCCTGAGACTGTAAATATGAATTAGAACAAGGTTCACGTGATGGCAAATTGACACTGAGAGAGAGGGCAGTGATTGCCAAGTTATTTGCACTCAGCTTCAGTTCAAATCCAGTCACAAGCAAGTACCACAAGCAAACCAATGTTTTCCAGCCTGTACAGACTTGCTTTGAAACGGTGATTACAGGAAAACGCACAAGACTGGAAAGGGAAAGACAGTGGGGACCTCGCAGGAGGTAACAGGAGAGAGAGAAAAAAAAGAAAGAAACGAGACAGGTCCCAGCAGGACAACGGAAAGTATTTGTCTCCTTCCAGCTGTTGAAGAGCGGCCCGAAAGACTGGAGCAGACAGGAGAATTGAGTTGGAAATCCTGCCCGATGCGTCCCGCCTCAATCCTGAGGCTGCCCCCTCCTCCTCCTCCTCTTCTTCACCATCAGCACAGCGAGTCACAGTTCCCGTGGTTAGTCAGAGGGCA
This sequence comes from Karalla daura, assembly GCA_029224185.1. Taxonomy (NCBI): domain Eukaryota; kingdom Metazoa; phylum Chordata; class Actinopteri; order Chaetodontiformes; family Leiognathidae; genus Karalla; species Karalla daura. Next base: position 12,195,327 of record CM055209.1, on the reverse strand, counting down.
GCCCGGAGGAACCACGGCAGCGAGGATGACGCTCTGAGGCGCTGTGGACAGAGGTGTCTGACACAGTAACTGCTGCGCTGACACTCTCTCCGAATTGCGGCCAGTGCAGCGGGAGTGCCACAAATGTTGTTTTTTTAACACTTGTGTTTATCAAACGCTAGTTTTTCATCTCCACAGTAGCGATACCGGTGGAAACTATGATTTACCGTACGCAGCAGTGGAAGTATTTTACAGAAACTGCTTTTTTAATTTGAGGCTAATTAGCCAGCTAATTATCGTACAGTTGCAGTAATTCAAAGGACTGTAAACACAATCTTTATAAGAAAAAAATGACTTCTACTTTGTTTTTGCTCCACCTAAAGATGTGTGGCAAGTCCAAAAACATCGTCCGGTACTCGTTCATATGCATATTTCGGTAAATGGAAGCTCAAAACGGCAACATGGACGTAATGTGATGTAAAATGTGTTTGGTTCAGTTGAGAGTGAAATGTCAAAGTGCGCACTCTTGGTTCTTCCTGGTGGTGATTTGGCTCGGATATATAGCTGTGCATACTCCATGGCTGTACTGCTCTAATAAGCATGCAAAAGTCAAAAGGCGACATTGTTTAGCAAGGAATGTAAAGACAATCAACTCAACAAAGCCAGAAACTCATGACATGCTCCATGCGGAACAGACTAACATTCCCACACCTAAAAGCAGAAACGTAAAAGAGCTTGTGAACCAGCATCAGAGGCGTTTCTGATGAAACCAGTGTTCCATAGCTTCTATGTTAACACCAGGTCATCTTTAAGAATGGCAGCAGGGGGCTAGTTTTGCCCAGGATGTACAAACCAGAGAAAGATTTCTTTTTTTCCCCACCTCTTAGTGGGAATCATGACGGCGTACGCAGCGAGGGCCCGTTCAAAGCTGTCTCTCAGCGTCGGGCTCACAGACGCACATATGGCTGCTACAAGCGTCCCACTGACCTGATCTTGTAGCTGCGGCCTTTTTTTTTTCCTCCCCCCTCCCGATCCGCGCATCTGAACTCCATAGTTCGCCGACTGTGACCGCGAGCAGCTGCCTCTGCCTCTGCCTCTGCAGCTGCAGCGCGCTGGGCTCTCCGTACTGTACCTCCGATGTGCAGGCCGCCGAGAGGAAAAAAAAACCAATGTAAACATCACGCTACTATGCCCTGTCTGCGTCGCCATGCCAACCGTAACCGTGTCGCGTCATGTGGACAGGCTGCGCGGATCCGCACACAGGTTGGCGTACACGTGACCGGGAGAAGACTCAACACACACGTCAGGGCAGAAACCGCGGGTCTGGAAATGACAAAATGGAAAATGTATAAACGTTTTTGGGGCTGGGTACCTCTGTCTGAACTTCTCACCACAGTTTTAGCATTTGAGCGTTATTACACTGACGTTCAAACAAACACACACTGCCTGATATGTGTGTAGAAAAATCTACACTCTTGGGCATTTGAAGCATATGTCAACCGGACAGACAGTCCTCTCTCATGAAGCAGAGAATAGAAGTCACAAGCTCCTGTGTGTGTGTGTGCGTGTGTGTGTGTGGTAAAGAGTGCACGTGCGTGCAGAAGACACAATTCGAGAGGTGTCGTTTCAACCTTGCTCCTTTGCAATATTTTCACACACACACATACAGAGCTTGTGCTTCCAGTCATAGTTACAGTTCTCCTGCTATTAATGGAGATATATCTGTCTCCATGTAGGCGGGCTTGTTAAGGCTGCAGTCTCATTGGTGCCCCTCTTCTCTCAACACCGAAACCGGCTCCGCTATTCGCTCCTCATGGACATTATTTTCAGTGCATCACTCGTAGCTGCAACTCCCCTCCGCTCGCTGGTTGCCTAGCAACCAGTGGTCTCTGGTTTCCAGCACCCCCCCCATCCACCACAACACCACCACCATCATAATGCAGAGAGTGTGTGTGTGTGTGCACGCGTATGTATAGACATGCATTTGTAGCTAAACACGGCAAAGACAGGAGGCTGAAACTCAGAAGATGAACTCGCCTAACTCACAGCTGCTGGCTGCTTTGGACTGTGTGTGTGAGTGTGTGTGTGCATGTGTGTGTGTGTGTGTGTGTATGCAATCCATTGAGAGTCAATAGTCATCATCCTAGCCTAAAAACCTCCTCCTCCAAACAACGCACACATAAAGTGAGGGGAATGGAGTGATGGGGAAGGAACGAGGGGAAGGTGGATGACTGTGATTAAGTATTCAGGGTTAGAAAACGTCAATAGTGGGGGTGAAAAACGAGCCAAGCATTGTTGCAGTAAATGTCGATGGCTTCACACCCACCGGGTGCTCTGCACTTTGGCCACGGAGCATCGGCGCCTCTCCATAAGAAACCTCTCTGGCTGTAGGATGGAAATTACGTCTGGCTTTCATCCTTTTATGTTCCATCTCAGCTGACACAGCTCAGGTGTGATTATGGGCTAGTTTGGCTAGAACGTTAAGCTGCGCGCACACGCCACCGCATCACTTTGTACAAGGCATCTTGGAAAATGCATTGTAAGTTTATGATTCCTTCACCTCCAACAGAGCTAAAGGAATTATAAAATGCGGTTTAACTTTGTGCGTGTCTCTCACTCTGTGTAATTCCATACATTTTTAATTTGAGGTTGTTCCGGGGCAACTCCCTGGTGGCTCCAGCTAAAGTACAGTCCAGTACATAACCTCCATCAAAATGTGTTTTTTTTTTTGTATGCCATTAAAGCCCAAATTCCCATAAATACTCCAGAGAACGGGGCTGGAGCACTGTGCTCACTCTCTAAGATTTCACAAAGGCAGACATGGGATATCTGCAGATCGATATTGCTATTCTCTCGGCCCCTAATGTATTCTGACTTGGACAATTTAAGTAACCTTACGCTCGTGATTCTTGGATCTATATATATATTTTTTTAGGTCGATGCGGTATTTTTCAGAGGGTCGAGTCACAATTGTACCATTAGGGGACGGCGCCTGAGGGGCTGCAGGGGTCTGGTGATATCACAGAGGTCAGAGCCTCTTAGTCCGCAGGGGGACAGCCATTGATCATATTGACGTGAACCTGTGGAAGGCAGACACTGGCCCACAAACAAAGATGGGCCGCTCGCGCGCAGCAGCTGAGGCGGGGAACTGCAGAGCCCCTTCTTCGCGGGGTCGAGTCACTGACTCGTACTCTATTTACTCTCTGTGACAGCCTTTTTTTTCTTGTAGCCTCTCCCGTCATCTGGGCAAAGAGAAAGTGCGAACAAATTGGGCTGGAAACGGGGGAGACGAGGGCAGATGATGATGATGATGATGATGGGTAATTTGAGGTCAAGGGAGCCTGAATATGGATGGAGAGAGAAAGGGGACGTGGGGGTGATGAAAGGGACATTTAGGCAAGTTGGTGTGGATTAAACAGGAGCAGGGGAGACCGATGAAAGCGTTTTCAGCCCCGACCCGCTCCATCATTAAAACTACGTGCTAGCCTGAGCACAGACAGTGACTGGACTGTTAGTTCCCTCGCCGAGTTTCATGCTCCAGTGAGCTGACCAGCTTCCAACCTCCCCTCCAGTCGGAAACAGAGAAAAGACTTTTTGTCTCCGGCGTCCTGAATGAGAGGTCGTTGTCCCCAATCACCGACGCTTTCCACTTAGGCCTTATTGTCGCGCTGGTCTCTTTGCGAACATGTCATTTCGTGGCAGCTGTCGTCACGATTGTGTGGCTGCTTTTAAAGAGGTCAGCGTGCTCTCGTGGTATTCTCGAAAGTTGGAGGCCAGACGGCGAAAAATAAATCAGAAGTCACTAGATTTTCAGTTCTACTCTTGTATGATTAGGGGCTCCTTCTGTCCATCCGTCATCTTACCGGCTTGATCGCCTGCAATGTTGCAGCGCGGTTTAAAGGGCGAAAAGTCTAAAAGAGTCTAAAATCGACCTATATCTGTATTTTTGGGATTGTTGGAGGGAAGCTGGCATACAAGCGCCACACAGGCAGGGGACCTTCTTGCTGTGACGCGACCTTATTAAAATTCACCGGGTTTAATGGCCCTCAAACCTAACCCTAACCCACATTGTCATCAGCTTAATCCTTACATTTAAACAGAGTCAGACCACAGAGTGGCTGCTGAAAGTACAGCTCAGCCACTGTATGTGTGGCAGCTAATCCGTTAATCAAGCCCGTTTAATCTGGGGTAACAGCACTGTTAACAGGATTAGTGCATTGATCAGCACAGACACACACACACACACACACAGACGACACAAGCATACTGTTGCTGCTATAGCTGCCAGACACTGGAGGTAAACACATCTGAAATCATGTCACACAGGTAATGAAGACTACAGGGTAGGTAGCGAACGTTTGTCTCTACTGTTTCACTGCAAAGTGAGATAGTGAGAGAGAGAGAAAAAGGGAGAGAGAGAGAGAGGAGGAGGAGTGAGATCATGATCTCTAATTTTTTCAAAGTCGATTTAAATAGAGTTGGACTTGAAATGGTTGCGTGGTCGGTTGCGGGGAATGGAGACAGGGTGCAGAGGGGTGTGCACGGGGGTGCCTCAACGCTCCCGTGCGCGGTCAGGACATACAGCTGCTGTGAATATAATCGAAATGCAAATGGTGCGATACCGCAGTCAAGCATAACAGGGGGAGTGAGAGTGTGACTCGGTGTCTCAACAATAATGGTCGGGTTGCAGTCACATTCTCAGCCATTCAGGGATAACAATATAATCTTCTTCCCCTGGCTCTAAAACAGCTGTTAGCGTGTGTGTGTGTGTGTGTGTGTGTGTGTGTGTGTGTGCGCACATTCGCATGTGTGTGTGAACACATCCACGTGTGCTTCATTTTATTTTGGATGAGTGTGTGTGTGTGTGTGTGTGGGTGACTGCTGCGGGTCTGTGTTGCCATGGTGACGGTTGAACTTGAAGGCTGAGGTTGACTTTTCTACTGTAGTTGAAGTAGATGCTGTTGCGTAAGGTAGAGTGTTACACACACACGCACACACACTCACACACACAGCATGCGAGGCAGTTACGGTGCTCCTTCAGGGACGTATGAGTGTTTATATGTGATGAAACAGCAGCGCGAGGACTGGTGTCACGCTACTGCTCCTCATGGGACAGACAGAGAGGACACACAAGCGTGAGGATGAATGTTTCATAATGTTTACGACATAAAGAGAGAGACACGTCCAGGTTATTTGGTGCCATCAAGTCCTACTTCTCATACGATGGCTCAATAATGTCGTCTCAGGGAGGGGAGACACTTTTCCGCAATCTAGCAGTCCTGTTTCATTGAGCGCAGCCTCTTCTCTCGATCAATCTATCGATTATTTACTCACCAAATACATGAATTTTGATCCATGACAATGCAGGTGAATTAGTAGCTCAATAAAGTACAAATATACTGTACAGTAGTAGCAGAGAAAACCATAATCTGCTTTTACAGTATTTCTGGCAATGTTTCAGAGAAATGGCCGAATTAATTATCGAAATGACAAATTCATTTAACATCCATCCACTTGAGATTTAACTCGAATCAGCTCACATTTTTATTGTCTGATCTCAGAACTTTGTGACCAGACATTAATCTGTCACCTGTTTCCAATGTACCGTCATTGCACCACGGTGTGTCCTCATTATCTTGTCTCATGATATTGAGACGTGTTTGCACCGAAAACAAGCATTTGAACAAGAAATCAGAGATTAGGACAAATCCGGATGATCTCAATGCGCCGACTGTGGCGTGCCAGTGTCTTGTTCAGTGCAAAGAGATGGACAGATGAGGAGAGACAGAGAGCATCATTGTCATTAGCTGCTAATAAGAGAATGTGTGTAGGAGAGAGAGAGAGACAGAGAGAGAGAGAGAGCTGTGAAAGCCAGAGAGGCGGGGAAAAGATGAGTGAGTAAAAACTGGCGGCGGGAGCATAGGGCGGCTATAATTCACCAATTAGTTTCACTACCCGCTAGTCCAGGCCCCGCTCTCTGATTCCTTTGATCCGTCTCATTTTAACAATTAAAATACATTGTCTCCATGCAGAGAACAGCGGTGTGGGCTTTAGCTTAACCCGTGCAAAGCCGCGATGTCATTTTCAACGCCCCACTTGTCAAACCATCCCTTTTTTTTTCATCATTTACTGTACGAATTTATAAAACCCACAAGCCTCCTCGATCTATTATTTATCGTGTAAATTTGCATTATTCACTTTTCATTATGGCTCGGAATGGTTAATTTATGTTTGTGTACTTTGGTCTTATGCACTAACACACTTAGGCATCCTTCAGCGTGGTCTGAATAGTTTCTATTATTATGCTTCTCCAGCAGATGTGGGGCAGCAGTTGGCGCTGAGGATAGAGGGTGTGTTTATTTGTCTGTGTGTGTGTGTGTGTGTGTGTGTGTGTGTGTGTGTGTGTGTGTGTGTGTGTGTGAGAGTGTGCAAGACTGTTGGGAGAATCATTAGGATCGCAGCAAGGCCTCACATTGAGGCTAATTACCACCTTTTGCCCTGAAGACACACACAAACATATTCTCACGCCCGCGCACATACCTGTAGTGGGAGACCTCCCATACAACCAGGCAGCAGTTGGTTTTCGACTGAAGAACGGGGGCCAGGAGGTGCAAACGGGGCAAACAAGCGCCCTGCAGAAGGCCGCCATGTCCCAGCTTTTCTCTTTAGAGAGCCCAGTAACTGGCACAGTCGGCGGACGCCTGGCGACCACAGAAAGAATGAGCGCTTTCACTGGCGTCCAAGTGCGCCTGTGTGTTTTTGTCTCCGATGAGGCTGTGTAATGAGCGCCGGGGGGAAATCAATAGACTATTACAAATCTGCCACAATCTGATATTGTTGAGTTTGCATTTTACGGCTGTCGTTGCGCTGTTGCCACATTTTGACCTGAAAATCTAATAATGCCTTTGGTTTGTGTTGTTTCTGTTTTTTTTGTAATATTTACCCCCAAGAAGATATCAAGTGAATGATTTGACACGCAGAGCAATCTGCTTATTCGTTTTCTTTGCTAATTGTTCATGGAGAAGATCGATACCTCTCTTTCTGGAGCTGTAGCTACAAAGAAATTAACTCACTAACGTTGCAGAAACAGAGATTGGCCACCACTAAGGGACTGCTGCCAGTTATAAATACTCCGATATTATCTCCTTTTTCAAAGCTCCCTCTGAGCAGTCTGATCAGTTTATTGACTTCTAGACTGACTGACTTGGTGCTAGCCCGGCTAGCTTTAGCAGTTAGCTTAGCAGTTACAGGGGTGTAGCTTTGAGGGGCTGTTTACATGATGTTTTTGGGGTGAAAACACCCCAAAAAGATTGTGGTGCATCAAAGTGGAACAATACAAAATGTATTTCTGTAAAGGTGTGGAGGCAGCCCTTTCTCCATCTTATATATTTGGGGAAAACACAACAGTTTAAAAATCGCAGTCAATTGGCAGTCGTAGGCTCTATCAGGACTTACAGTAAACACTAGTCAACACTAAAGATTGGTAGTCCCTTATTTTGGTAAATCACTCAAGTGCAAACCTCTAATTTACCCTGATACTCACTGCTTCACGGTATATATTGTTTTCTTATGAATTTTAACTAAAGCTCAGTTGCAATGGGAGCAGCAATTAATTCACATCCACAGCCTGTCCTGACTCTCTTCCTCTATGAGTCTGATGCAGGACATTTATTTACATTAAAGGAGTAAGAATATTGCTTACCTAACAGCACAACTAACAGCTTGAGCACAGTTGTCAAAACTATGTCAGTTATGTAATAATAACATGATGTATGAATGTGCTCACGGGCTTTTTATGTCATTATGAACTCATTAGTACTTCCCTGAGTGCTCTGCTCTGCTCTGCACTCTGCTGTTTTTCTCTCCGAAACTCATTTCTGGATGGCAGTATTATCCTCCCTTTCAGGCTCATGATGAGGGAGATGATAATATGATAAGTTTAAAGCAGTTTGTTTTGCAGATACAATCTCATCATTATCCAGTCTAAAAGCCTTTCAAACTGTACTGTCTAAAAGCTGTTTTAAATTATGCAAATGAAAGCCTGAGCCCTCATTTTTCTTGAAACGTTGTGCCATCTTAACTCTGAGTTATTTCACAGTGTGGACTTTCAACTCATTCCGTTAATCTTCAATGATTTATTTTTGATAATCCATCTATCATTGTTCATAAAAAGTCTGAAATATCGAAAAGTTGTCCTTACAATTTCCCAGAGCCCTCCGTAACTGTAATTGATTTCCTGCTTGATTGATGACTTTAATGATGAATTTCTGTGGATTTCTCAGCTGTTTCTGCAGTGCCTGAATCAAAGAGGGACCCTCCGTGTCACTGAACCTCAATGTTATGTCTCTGTGTCTCCATCCAGGTATTGAAGATCAGCCTGATCGGACACAGAAAACGGATCTTGGCCTCATTGGGAGATCGGCTACACGAAGACACCCCACAGAAACCTCCGCGGGCCATCTCCCTCCGGGTGAGTGAGTCTCATTAAGGGGACAGATTGTGTGGTGTGACCCATGAAGATCCTCTGCAGCATGGTTTCAAGTATCAGTGAGGAGAATGAAAGCGCTGGTCCCTTCCCAGATGGTTGAGAGTTTCTATGCAGGGGCCACAGTCTCCCCAGCGCTGCTGTTGCCACCCAACTGATTTCCCAAATCTTCAAGGCAAGCACAAAATGGCCGCCCCACTGCAGTCGCCTCCCTGCCGGCTTGTCCTGGATACTAATCACAGGGACCTGGCTCTGCCTCTCCCATCAGGGCTACGCTCTAATGTCCTTATAATAGTCTCCCGCTCTTTGTGCCGTCGAGCCAGCGAAGGCCTTCTGCCTCTGAGACAGCAAGTGAATGTGTGTTGACCTTGTGGAGTCTGCCGCTTTCTGTGCTTTTGAACAGGTTTGAGCTGTGTCTCAACATGTCCATCTGTGAATGAAAGTTATGTAATGAGCCTTGAAGAGATGGGAAAAAAACAGCGCGCGTTCACACACGAGAAGCTGGAGGTAAATGTTTGGCATCTCCGCTCGACAAACCCATTGATCAACTCGACGGCGTGCATCAGGCTTTAATCACTCGCTGCAAGTGAATCAAAGAAAAGCGAGATCACGCTGTTAATGTATCACAGGGTAAAGTGGTGTGTCTGCAGCTTTCTGCGTGTGATGTGAAATACAAATAGTGGCTCGGGCTTGAGTTTGTCTGGACGACTGGTTCAAAGCCGCTTTACTGGAAACGCAAAGGTTTCAGAGCGCTGCCTCCACAGACCAGAAATAATTAAGAAATCCATAAAGAAAAACCTCTACGGAGACCTTTAAGACATGTGATCAAGTGAGAATGCGTAAGGGTTTGAATTCTTCTGGGTACTTTAGAGTCCGCTCTGCTCGGAAAACCTTTTAAGTGAACATAATTTTCCACTTTAAAGAGGCAGCCCGTGCTCTCCCTCGGAGTGGCTCGGGGCAGGTAACTGTGCAGTGCTTCGGGCCACTGTGACGGACATGCTGAGGCCATCCAGACGCAGCAAAGCCGTGTCCCCAATTTCACAAAAGTGCTCTGAGGTACTGGTGATCGGCAGGACGGCGACACCATAGCTGAAAAATTAAAGGTGACAGTGCACAGTGAACGCAGTCGTCCTACTTATTGTACTTGCGGCGGTGACACAGCACATTATGAAATGATGAATGAGCCCTTTCTCTCTCTCTCTCTCTGTCTCTGTCTCTGTCTCTCTCGGCCCGTCCCAGGAGCCCGGCGGGAACCACACTCCTCCCCAGCTCAGCCCGTCGGTGGGCCAGGCAGCCTACACAGCCGGGGTCCCGGGTGGGTCTCTGGACGTGCAGCACCTCATCATGCAGGCGGACGCCCGGCGCAGGCAGCGCAGCAACGACAACTACTTCGAGGACGTGCCGCGATCCAAGCTGGAGCGACAGATGGCCCAAGTCAGCATGGTGAGGCAGGACCGACCGTTTCGGAGGGTAATGAATGGAGGGAGGGGGAGTGCCCTGAATGGTCATAGACAGACACAGTTGGCTGGATAGACGCTTGAGGAAACGGACGGAGCGCAAAACCACTTTTACTATGGCATTGTTGAATAACAAAAAGCATCCTAGCATCCTCATTTTATCAGCTCACACATTAAAACGGATGTTAAAAAACAGGCAAATCTCAATTTAGGTGGAATGTGATGCATAATACAAATGTGAAACATACTGGGTCTCGCTCCATTTAGCATTTAGTTGAGGAAGAAGTTCCTAAACACTGTTGTTTAGAGAGGAAGGTCAAGGCATGTGATCATTTATGTGAGTGGGAGGAAAGACAGCCAATCAGAGTAAAGCCTGTGACCGCAATATTCCTGCACTTGAAAGAGGGATTGTAAACAGGTAGCATCTGAGGCGTTTCCAATGAAACCAGTGTCTCATAACTTTTGTGTGAGCACCAGAGAACAAGCATAAATACTCCGTTCAGTCGTCACAGGTTACCTTTAGACGATGTCAAGTTTTTAAAAATAGTTTCCAAATGACACATTCATTTTTCCTCTGTATGTTTGCCAAAAACAACACTGTCCAGCTTTTAAAAATGACAGAGCCTTTTCCGAAAATGAAACGACATATCCGTGAGGCATTTTCACAGATTTATGTTCACAATGGGCCTCGGAGTCGGTCGAAGAGTCAGATGCGTTGAGCGATTTTGGCAATAACTCAAAGCCACGTCCTGTAATTTAACAAATTGGAAGCAATAATAAACTAATGAGCTTTCGAGCAGAATCGCATCCATATTCAGGCTGGTGGAGTATATTTTAAAGATAAATGAAGTATCTCACTAATTAAATGCTGCTCCCTAACAGCAACGAGATGCATGCAGATAGTGTTTTATCTGCCTGTTTGGTGTCGGAGACCCACTATTAATAATCTGCAGCCGGCGGCCCATCTGACAACCACCAGTCAGCCGCACTCCTATAAATTTCACAACCAAGGAAGCGTCCTTTAAAATAACAGGAATATGCAGATTGCAGACGAGCATACACTGCTGCTGCTGCTGCTCATCTCCGGGACGCGGTCACGCAAACATGTGACGCCCGATAGTTCGGCACGGGCTAGGCATAGTTTTCAAGAACGGTGCCGCAACTTTTCAACCAATTTTCCTCTCATGCAAACACAAAATTAGTGCTTTATGACTTCCAATCAGCAGCAGCAGGAGCAGCACAATGACTCAGCTACATGCACACACACACACACACACACACATACATGCACCAATACATCTAAAGCAGCAGCTGTGTTTTGCCACAGCGTGATTAGGGTCTCTTTGTGTTTTTATGTGAATCACAGAGCTTATCAGCGCAGACAACAACACTCTTGTGGTTACCCTGCTGACTATCTTAAGGATGCGTGCGTCACAGTGACCCCCTCCCACCCCCCCCCCCCCCCCCCCCACACACACACCCCACCGATCACACTCAACACACACTAGTTTTTTTTAGACACCAGTTAAAGGTGGCACTGATGAATCAGGGTTGCCAGAATGGAAGGATAATATGTTCCAACAGAATAAATATCTTTACATTCTTGCGTAACTCCTCACTGTTACTACCTTCCTATGGTAGGTTGGGAGGGGGGGTGTGATATTGAAGGAGCTCTCCAGAGTTTATTGTAGATTTGACTGCTCCTGAATCCCTATCGTTCATCTGTTGACCCAACGTCTTAGGCTGTGATGAGATCTCACCTCCACAGCAGCTCACCGCCTCCCCGACACTCAAACATCCAGACGTGGATGGATACAAAAACACACATCCGCACACCGAAAATTCATCTGGTTTCATTCACCCGAGGCCGTAAAACAGGCTTAATTGTTATCCTCAGACATTTGAGAGGCACGTAGCAAAGATTCAGCCGTTTCCTTTGTGCTAAAGGTGAAAGCTCGCGGGGCGAGCAGCTGCGTCGGGTCTTAAAGCCGCGCTGAAGAATTCATAAGCCGCGCATAATTCATCCAAGTTTAATTTCCTCCAGGATGTTCTCTGGAGCGTGTCCCTTTTTTTTTTTGAGGCCGCGCGTTCATATCGGGCCGACGGGTCGTGTCAACACGGGATGGGAGGCGCATGTCGTGCCACGTCTCGTAATCCGGCCTGACCCCGTCCGCGGGCTGACGTGCGAGCGCTTGTGATTGCAGGCAGGCGAGTGGTGCGAGCCCATCACGTTGCGTCCGCCCAACGAGGCCACCTCGTCCACTCCGGTGCAATACTGGCAGCATCACCCCGAGAAGCTCATCTTTCAGTCCTGTGACTACGAAGCCTACGTGAGTGCCACCGCCCCTTGACACTGTGTGTGTGTGTGCGTGTGCGTGCGTGTGTGTGTGTGTATTTGCAACGAAGACCTGCAACGAATGATTTTTTTCCTCCGCTAATTAAGCTGTGGAGGATTCTGCAGGGGATTTTCTGCATTAATTGAGGGACTGTTTGGCAGCGAAAACGAGCTCCTTTTTTTTTTTTTGTCTGAGAAGACAAGCGTGCAACAGCAAAGTCATTATATGGATCCCATAATATCTCATGCATTACAAGTCCGAATTATCGAAACAATGAATGACGTCCCGGGCTTCGAAATTATGTGTGAAGATGAGCAAGAATCAGTATCCGTGATTAAGAACGTACAGTTTGACTGCTCGCTAGGAGCTTTCGTCGCAGTTTGGAAGTAACAAAGTCAAAACAAATGTTTAAATCGACTGTCAAAATGTTGTATTTGACTTAGTTTCTGCTTAATTTGTCTAATCAATGAATGCCGAGGGTGGTATTAAAGATCAGTGACCCGTCCCTCAGCAGCTGATTGTCAGAAGTGTACTCAATTATTCCTGGCACTTCGACAGGTCTGACCTTTGGCAGATGCATCGATGGCGTCTTGTCTCCATGTTATACAGATTCCACGGCTTGGTTATGTGCTCAGCATTCAAGCCCTGAGGTCTGCCTGCCTTTTGGAGCGCCGACAGTGGTGCAGAAAGTCAGTCTGAGGTCTGGTTCTCAGAAACAAAGACGAGGGGTGCGATTGGGTTAGTCAGAGTGGTGTGCGATCCGATTGGAGACACGGAGAGGTGTGTAATGTGGTAAGAGAGAGGGAAAAGATCATTTAGAGGTCGCAAAATTCAAGATCGAGCAAATAGGACGGGTTGTGGAATAAAGTATGAATCAAAGCAGCGAGTGAGAGGTAAGTGTCTCACCAGCGTCTCCCGTCAAAAGCCTTTATCGTTTCCCCGGCCCGGGAGATTGATAGCACCGGCGTGGGCCATTAGGCGTCTGACAGATGTACAAGAGCAGAGGCAATGTGTTTTGGGCGGATGGTGGGGAACGGGCGGGCGATCAGAGGGGAAATATGGAGGTACTTCCACTGAGCCGTTTATGACAACATCCCTAATGCTCGCTATCCCAGGACAGCGGGCCCCAGAAAACTCCGAGTGAGATAGATGAGCGCGAGCTCGGGCAGAAGAAGAGGAGGAGGAGGAGGAGGAGGGGGAGGGGGAGGGGGAGGGCATAGAGCGCTCAGTATGAATACTGGCAAGCTGGAGGGACATGCAGAGTGAATAAGAATAAATGAGATGGGTAAGACAGCGATGAGGAGGGGAGAGGACCGGGAGGAGCGCATTACGTTTGCGGTAGCAGAGAAAGCGGGACGGCGGGAAGCGGGACAGAAGAAACGAGGCATCAGCACTGTTCTGGTTTCCATCACGCGCTGGAAATTAACAAAAGCCGTTCGCGGCGCCCGCCTCGGATGACATCTTAACTTTATTATGTCAGCTTAAGCGCCGGGGCTCAAGAATAATATCTCAGGTTATTACAGAAACATTTCCAGTGAGGCCCTGCACGCATTCTAATCTCGTTACCGCACTCGACATCATAAACAGCCAATGTTATTTTGTTTTCATATTCATCCACACGCTCACATTAAGGGGTTTGTCCCGGCGTTGGATTGCTGCCTTGGTATTCAGGTTATCTAACTTTGTGACCAATGTAAGCCCGACATTGGATAACCATTAAAGGAGACTTTGTTCTTGTCTCATACCTCTGTCTATCTGCGGTGCATGTGAACTCCAGAGAAAGACTTTTTAACCCAGCTGGGGTTTGAACCGCTCTCTTTCTCGCTGCGAGGCGAGGAGCGCAGACTCGATCTTGTTCGATCTCGTTTTATTTGTCTGTGCCCGGCGTGCGACACTGTGTGCATCGAGCCGCTCCTCCGTGACGCTATGAAGCAATTCCTAGGACAGCTGCCAGCCAGGGCCGCCACAACACTGATTTAAGATGGTTAGCTCGGATCAACACAGAGAAGGAACACGCCCGGATGACCTCCCCCTGCTCTGCCAAAAACCACCAGGTTACGCTCGCCGAGGTCCTGCCTGTATGACAAAATGCACTAGTAATCAATGAAACCATAAATCCTGCAGGCAGGCGTTCAATTTACCACCTCACGTGCAGCGAATTCGCAAAAAAAAGGGAGATAAAAGCTGTAAATATTTCTCCCGTAATCCACTAAAAGCCTTCTCGGGGTCCCACCTGGAGGGACGCGGCCTCCCCGGCAAGCAGGAAGGGCGTTGTGAGGTGGGGAATGTCACACCCATTAAGGGCTCTAATATCCACATAAACACCGTCCCTGTAAAACGTTGTCCCCATTAGTGGCTCCTTTATTAAATCAGGTAGTGTGCGCGCGGAATAGCTGATTGCAAAGTCCAGACAGAGGGACCTGCCAGCGCTTAGTGTCCCTTCAGGAGCCTCTCAAGGTGGACTTGTGGTGTGTGTGTGTGTGTGTGTGTGTGTGTGTTCAGAGTCTATGCGTGAATGATGCAAGCTGAAATTCAATGAATGCAACAATATTTTACTTTTTTTTTCCTTTTTACATTTTTCTACAGCAAAATTATAAAACCAATTCGGCGTGAGAGAGAGAGAGAGTTTGCAGTCATCTTGCAGAAATACCAAACATTTTTTTGGAATGTATTTTTTTTCGGGCTTCTCACATATAAGACTTTGCCGGCTGTTCGCTACTGACTCTCCACTGGACGTGATGATAAGCTTGAACAATGCTCGGCTTTACTGCGCAACTTTCCAAAGATGGACCCGCCGGGGCGTCTGGCACAGATTAGAAGCTTTATCATCTTGTATATAGCCTCACATACTTGTGTATTCTCATGTGTGTGTATGTGCGTGTGTGTGTGTGTTTTCCACAGTACTTGGGCTCCATGCTGGTAAAGGAGCTGAGAGGGACGGAGTCCACACAAGACGCCTGTGCCAAGATGAGGGTAAAGCACAGCCTGACACAATCTCCTGCAGCTATTGTTAGGACTGGACTACAATGACTCTCCATTGTCGAGATTTGTGAGCACAGCAACATTGCCGGAGAGACGCTATGAAAAGGAGTCGTAATAAAACTCATTACGCGCCCGGTCTCCTTCCACTTGCTCTGGAACTTAAGGAAAATATCATGACAGCTCGGTGGATTTACTTTTCATATCCTCGCCCGAGTCTCCCGCAGCGACCCCGCTCGTCTTTACCTCAAACCACCTCGTCACTTTGTGTCCCTCTATGTGGTTCTTCTCCTCCCACCCCCCACCTCTGCCGAGGTTGTAATTAAGTGCGGCATGATGCTCGGGATGCACCACTCCGGTTTTTGTTACCACCTGAACCCACCTTCCCGCCCCTGCCCGCTCGCTCCCAGCATACGAACCTTTCCCCCGTCCCTCCAGCGTGGACGTTTTGAGCTGCTACCTCATCCTGACGAGGCCGAGGCATCGCGAGCCGGGGAGTGAAGACGTGAAACAAAGGAAGAGATTCAAGATAGCAGAGCGTAGATCCAGCGGGGCGGGGCCGGAGCGCGATAGAGACGTGGATGCTGAGAGGCAGGCGACGAGAGACAAAGTGAAAGTGGTACAGAGGAAGGAAAGGGAAAGGGAAAGTCGTGTGATGTCGTTTTTTTCGTGAACATGTTAGCAGGTAGAGTGACAGCTCGGAGACCGGTGCTGACATTCCTGTAAATCACATGAATGTACACACCATCCTGGTACATAACACCTTTAGATGTAGGTAATTGAGGCGTGTAAAAGTGCCAAGATGTAATTACAAAGGGTAAGGAGAGATCTACACACAGTGTGGGGAGGTTTGCATGGGAAGGGATCAAAACAGTTCAGCTAGTTTTCATTCGTTTGGTTTTCATCCTCATTACTTCCTGATCTGCATGTGCACATAATGCAATAATCTAGGAGTATCGAGAAAACTGTGATTCTGCTTTCATGCCGCGTCTCAAAAGTCATTGCTGCCTCTCTCCCCTCTCTCTTGCTCGTTTTCCAATGCGCTCCAAGAAGTCGACAGAACAGATGAAGAAGGTGCCGACCATCGTGCTCTCCGTGTCCTACAAGGGAGTGAAGTTCATCGACGCCACAAATAAGGTAGCGCCTCGCCGCCCCCCCCACCCCCTCTGTGATGTCAGGTGTAAACGGCGCGCTAAAGGTCAGGTTCTTGAAGCGGTGTGAGGAATGGCCGGCGCCGCACGCTCGCTGATTTATAGCGATATAGTGTTAAGGATCGATGAGGCGTAAAAGGGTCCAAAACACAAACAGGCAATTATCGGCACGGAATAGATGAGCTTTGAGACGTCGATAACGAGCCAGCGAGTTCATTAAATCCCCATTGGGATATTTAAAAAGACCCCAAAAGACTTGACGCAGTTTACGCATTTCGTTTCCAGTCCGACAGAAGAGTGAAGGCTCCCCACAACGGACACGTGCTGATGGTTTTTGTGCCTGTGCCAGTATTTATGTCAAGGCGGTTTGGACCGTGAGTCGATCGTGCCATAATGGTTCATAGCCCCGTCCCTACATCCGACATAATCCGATCCCCCACCTCATCCGTCTGGATGAAACTGGGACACCGAGAAACCATTTCAAAGATAATTCTAATTTGCCTGGGAAATCCAAAGTACAAGTATTGGTTATACGCGCAGAAACTGCGTGCAGCACGAGATGACGGCTCGGTGGCAGGTGGCGACCACAGACACCGGCATGTGTCGTGTCTTTCTTTGCCCATTTCAGTCAGACAAACTTTTCTCCTGGCTCTGCTTGCAGTTACACAACGGTCGACATTATCACTTGGCACAAGTCCAAGATGCTTCATGATCGTTTTTTATAATTTTTATCATATGAAAGCAGGGGATTCACCCTGGTTAGGTCTCTGGTCTATCACAGGACACGCTAACACATCATTCACTCTCACACCTAGGGTCAGTTTACACCAGTTGACGTAAACGTGCATGTTTTTGAACCATGGGAGGAAACTGGAATGGGCAGAACACACAAACTCGCACAGAAAAACTCACAAAAACAAAGGTATTAAAGACACAGATAATATTTTTCAGGAAAATATCAATATTTCCTCAGTGTTGGGCAACGCTAAAACATTGATATTCCACGATTTAATTAACATAAAACAATGTCTCTGTGTCCCTCTGTGACATTACCAGAGGACAAATTCCAAATCAGTTACGCCAGGGAAGTTTTTTTTTTTTTTTACAGTGACTGTGGTTTTGGGACCTGTAAAAGGAGATGAATAATACATCAGATTTGTTTTTCTATGAAGAGGCCCACTGGAGATAATCAAGCATCCCTCCCCACACCTCTTAACAGTCTCTCTGTCTCTCCCTCCCTCTCTCTCTCTCCCTCTCTCTCTTTTCCTCCACTCTCTGCAGAACATCATAGCAGAACATGAGATTCGCAACATCTCATGCGCGGCTCAGGATCCCGAGGATCTCTCAACGTTTGCCTACATCACCAAAGACCTCAAGTCCAGTCACCACTACTGCCACGTCTTCACTGCTTTCGACGTGGTCAGTGCCGATGCCCGGTGCCGTCTCTGTGGCCGAACGCGTCCGGTGCCGTCCTCGTCCTCACCGCCTCGCCCTTTTTTTGTCCTTTCCCTCAGAACCTGGCGTACGAGATCATCCTGACGCTGGGCCAGGCCTTCGAGGTGGCCTACCAGCTGGCCCTGCAGGCCAGGAAGAGCGGCCACGGATCGTCCACGCTGCCCGAGAGCTTCGACAGCAAGCCCAGCAAGCCCGTCCCCAAACCCCGCGTCAACATCCGCAAATCTGTAAGCATGGCCGCCGCGCGGCAGCGCCGCTCCCTAAAGAGGAAGTCCATCCTAATCTGAAGTTCACGCCCGGGACGCCGCGTGTACCGGCTGCTCCGGGGTTTTAGGAATTGGATCACCTGCATCATACTCGTTAGAGGGGACCTAGATGGTGTCATGGGGGATAAAGGATGTCATGCTTATCTGGCAACCACATGTAGGCTTCTGCTCATTTTCAGCTCACCTGCCACTCACATGAATGATTATGTTAAGTGTTCCTTAGAAACATTAACTCAAACTGAGTGGTAACTGGAGCAATGCAGGTAGGTGGGTACTATCTGTTTTGGAGATAGGGTTTCTGTCTCTCACACTTTTATGAGGAGATAACTTTTTTTTTCATTTTTTGACAGTTATTCAACAAAGCAGAGGTGAAAGTGTTTTTTCCTTCTAGGTCCCCTTTAAAGCTTGTGTGTTAGCTCCAAATACATACAGTATGCAGTCAAGCCTTGTTTTGCAAAGAACTGCGTTTTGGGATGGATTTTCACTTTGACTCGTTTTGAATTCCAGCTCTTACCCCGACTTAGCCGTTACTAATCAATCTAACCAGCACACCATCAGCTCCATCCCATTGACACTAGAGTCTGTCCACAACTTCCATCCCCCGTCCATCCCCAGCCCCTCATCCCTGCTCAGCCACATCGCTCTCGACTATCCCTCAGCGCTTATGTTTAAGTGTGTGCCAGCGTCCTGGCCCCGTGGGCAGTGTGGCAGAGGTGTAGGTGGGTGGATATTTGATCCGCTAAACGTCCGCTCGCTCTTGTTGTCCCAGCAGTCTCTTACACACTGGGCTGATTGATGAGGCCTGTTTGCATAGAGCTCTGGGGAGGGCTCGCTTGGCTCGCCTCGCAGCGCTTGCGACTGTGTGTTTGTGTGTAAGGAGATAAAGAGTCCTCCAGCGAGAGACTCCCACATACTGCCACTCTGCGCGGAGAATTAATTTATTTACATTTCGGTCCGTGAGCTTCTCATCGGAGGAGCTGTAGCGGGCGCTGGTTTCTGACATGTCTCAGAAATACCCAAAACCGCAACTAGAGGCTAGTTTTTACAGTTAAACCTACGCGTATAAATTCAAGCACATCAATGACAAAATCCCAATTACAGTCGTGTTTTTTTTGCTGTTTTGGTTTTGTTTTATTTTAAACCAAGAGTTGACCGAACGTCATAGGGCAACACGTCTGTGTTTTAGGGGAGTGAGCTCATGGTCTGTGCAGTCAGGTGTTGCGAGGTGGTCCACTTTGCAGTTGTCCGCGTGGCCTTTCCTCATGCCCTCTTTATCCGCAGCGTCAGAAAGTCTATCTGCAGGGCCTCCGTCCTCCCAATAACTCCCCGCGGGGCTTTAAAATTGTCACGCTAAACCCCCCCCCCCCCCCCCACCCCCCGCTCGGCTCGCACTCTCAGCCGGCCCGGGCGGCACATGTGTGCGCCTGGGGAACCCGGTCTACTGTTGCCGCGGCTGCTGAGGCAGAGCTGATTTAGCTCGCGCCAAAACGGAGTCCGCTTGCATGCCGTGAGCCACGGAAGAACGGGATGGTGACGGAGGAGAGTCCGAGGAGCGGCCTCGCTTTCTAAAGTTAACGCGGGACGCTAGGAGGAAAAGACGACGCGAGGGGTGGGGGGGGAAGGATGATGGCATCTGTACGCGCAATCTGCTGACTCGGCAACTGTTACATTAACCATTAATTGCCGTTTTCCTCGCTGTGTGTGTGTGTGTGTACGTGGGGTGTAGTTAATGGCTTGTGGTGTGCAGCAGAGCAAAGATACTGCAGGATTCACTTAATATTCCTGCCACCTGCCAGCCATAATCTCCATCCTGC
Source organism: Karalla daura (assembly GCA_029224185.1). Taxonomy (NCBI): domain Eukaryota; kingdom Metazoa; phylum Chordata; class Actinopteri; order Chaetodontiformes; family Leiognathidae; genus Karalla; species Karalla daura. Next base: position 12,175,405 of record CM055209.1, on the reverse strand, counting down.
AGCACCTCTAAAGCTGCTGTGCTTTAAAATACTGTTGCTCTTTCTGCCCACGAGTATCTGTTCCTCCACGCTCCCTTATTAATATTTGTGTTGTGCGGGGGAGCGTATCTTGCTTGTAAATCTTCCTTAACTTGCCCCTTTTCGAGTGTGTAAGCATGTCTGCTGTGACTCAGTTGCCTTTGATGTGGCCCGTAATCTCGAGTGTAGCTTGGAGACCCGGGCTGGAAATAAACCACCCTAACCCTGTACGATTGAGTTTCATTGTGCTGTTGCTGCTGCTGCTGTTGTCGTTGTTGTGAAACAGCCTCCCAGTGAAGTGAAAACGGCTGCTGGTCTTATTCCGTAGTGGTCTAGGAGCTTTCTGCGGTGGTCTAGGCACTTTCTCCAAAGAGCTCGGGAGCAGCCGAACTGGAACCACAAGCCACCTCACCTCCTTGGCGGAGGGTTTCATGACTTCTAAATGAAAGAGAAATCTGACCTGCGAAGGCCGAGGGGTTTTTTTTTGTTTGTCATGCCTTGTTTGCCTCGCTGGGAGTGTTTCTGCCCTTGCTGTGGTCGTGCCGCCGGGCGGTGACTTTGCTGCCTCGCCGTTGCCATGGGTCGCTTTGGTTTTGGAGTGTTGTTGTTGTTTCCCTGTTGCCGTGCAGCCGCTCCGTCCTTGCTGTGGCTCCCGCCTCTGCCCGTGTGTCGTGTTGGGTGTTTCTGTTGCCGAGCTGGGCCCTCTTTGACCTGTGTATGACCTCTGCCCCCCCTGTAGGTCATCATGTCCCCCTCCAGCCGCTGGTCACTGGGCCACATTTACACCCCTCACCGGCCTCCTCTCCACCCTCCTCTTCCTCCCCCTCGACTCTTCCATCTTCCTCACAAAGCTCAGTCACAGGTCCTCCACGCCTTTCCTTCCTTTGCCCTTTATTTCCACACGATCCTCGTTTTAGTCGAGGAGACGTCGCCGCGTGTAAGTGCTTCCGTTTTTACTCTGTGGCTCTTTTCCAACTGCGCTCCTGTGTCTTCTGCTTGCAGCGAGGGGCTCCCGCTCACTAACTACCTCTGTCTCCATGTTTACTGGCACTGTGATTAAAAACAGAGAAACCGGCTTGTAAAGCCAAATCCATTTAACGTCTTTAGAGCCAAATTCAGATGTCTACTTTAACGGCTCGCTTCGTTTTTATGTGCCCCGCTGCACTGATCCTACCACGGATGGTAATACACTGACCCCTTAAAATGTTTATTTAACCCTCTGGCTTCACTCAAAATCACCAGCCTTTCTGCCTGACCATGGCCAAAAATTGCGAGCGTAGGGCCCAGAGGGTTAAGGTGCTGAAAAAAAGAAACGTTTTGGCTACAAAGCTCTTTAAAATTAATGCTCAGAGAATCCATTAGAAACCTTTGGAATGAGCGTTCACCCTTGGCTCAGAGCCCTCTGATCCATACTGCTTCTCGCCCGTCTTCGTCCCGCACGCGAGGTAGTTGAATTTTTAAAGGCTCATCAAAGCGGGGCTGTATGGCCCGGGCGCACACGGCGTGCCAAGGAATCATTCGGATGTGCAAAGAGCAGTAAAGCGCCGGCGCACACGGCGTGCTTTGAGTCGGCTGGGATAAGCGACGTCGCCATCCTTTGAAGGTTCGCAGAGCGGCCTCGCACACCGGATGTCCCCGCAGTCTCACTTCGTATTCTGAGGTTGCAACTCTTGTGCAGGAAAGAAAAAAAAGCCGATGTATTTTTGCAGACAGTCGGAGTTCATTCGACAGCTCCACGTACAGTCCAGACTGATCCCGGTGATGCTCCGGCGACTTCCTCCCCAAGCACAATGGTGTTGTGATGCTGCAAGATCGAAAGTGTGTTTGTCCTTAATCCTGTTACCCCCCCCCTCACACACACACACACACACACCATAACAAGATTATAAGGTCTTTTCCATGGCTGCGCGAGAGGCAGAGGACAGAGAACTGGATTAATTTTGGAGTGAGTTTCCACATTGTTGCAGCGTGTTCCGAGGAGATAAGAGAAACGCGACTGTCGGGCACTGCAGAACTCTGAGACGAACCTTGTCCGTTTCCGCATCATATTTCCAATGCATTTCCATAAATAGTGACACTTTGTTAACATGCATTTCAATATTTGTCTCTCCGACAGAGGGCAAGGACAAATTTAGCCTCCTGTCAGAAACTGCAGCTCTCGCAGTCGAGTCTCCCCCTCCCCCTAAATTATCTGAAAATAAACCGTTAGATTGGAGGAAAAACACCCTCGGCAACAACCACCCAGCCTCTTGATTGGTTGCCGGGGGGGTTATTTTTGAAAGCATTGTAGATCGTTTGGTTTGTTTCTCAGTTTGAAGCTCCAGCGGCAGCCGCAGAGTCACACCGCCTTACAGTCAAAGCTGTTAGGATGTAGAGACGCGCTCTTCTTCACAATACACTGTGAGAGGACAGGATCTCAAAACATAATTTCTCCTCTTAGACTCTGAGCGTCTGTCCATGACCTCCTCATTTTTCATTTGACACTAAGCTGCACATCCTCCAGCTCCCGCATTCTGCCATCAAAATCTGTTTTCATTGACTTTATTAGCGTGAAATTGTATTTGGAGGTTTTCCAGCGTGTCGATTTCCTACAGGAAAATGTATCTTGATGAACTGTCTGCTTGGAAACCACACACCACATCAAAAACACAAGGTGCAAGCATCCTTTTTCTCCTCTTCCACCTCCTCAGATGGAGCAGCCGTCCATGGACCAGAAGGGCCACGCCAACGTGCCGTGGATTGTGGAGCCGGGTCAGGAGGCCAAGAGAGGAGTCAACACCAAGTACGAGACCACTATTTTCTAACATACACCCGCCTTGTCCACTCCTGTGTGTGTGTGCCTTTCAGAGGTTGCCCTGTACTGGGGCCCCGCCCCGGAGTTGGGCAACGAGCGACGCACGCCGCCGCGTCACCTCACCGGCTGAAAAATAGAAAACAAAAACATCCCGCCCCGCTCTGCCCCGCTCTGCCCCGCCCCGCCCCGTTAGCCGAGCCTGTCCACTGCATGATGACGTTTGGCGCTGCGCTCCCTCTCTCTCTCTCTCTCTCTCTCTCTCTCTCTCTCTCTCTCCTTTCTCTTTCTCTCCTCTCTCCTCGCCTCCACTCCTCTCTTTGGTTTTATGCTCTCCCCCCTCTTTGGTCCAGGCCCCATCCTCCTGCCTGCAGGGCCGGCGCATGACCTTTGAACCCAGGGCTGTGGTGCACTTCTCTGTCTCCACCTGTTGGGGGGTAAAGGGCCGTGTTTTTTTTGGAGGGGGGGGGGGTTGGTTTTTTTCCACTTCCTGTCTGTCGGCCAATCCGCAGCCTACTGGTCGGTCGGTTGCACTGCGTCAAGGTTCTTGCTCTTTTTCCTCTCGTTGATGGGTGCAACCGGTTGGCTCCGTCTCTCCCTCTCCTCTTTTTTTCCCCCCCTTTCACTTCTCTCTACATCCACGGGCCTGTTGTCAAGCTGCCCCCCCGACAATTTGAATGAGATTTGTGACACTGCTAAGCGCTGGGACAGTGTTTTAGCTGTCCGAGCCCAGTGCGGGAGCTGACAACGATGTTACAGGCCGTTCCATATCGACACATGACAACCGGTAGAAAAGGGTCCAGACTTTTGTCTCATTTTTTTTTAAATCAGAGGAGAGGTGATGTAGCACAGTCTTAACGCTGACTCAAACTGGTTCATCCAGCAGGCTACGAGAATGTATTTCGACTTTTTTGATTCTTTCTATCAGATTATTTTTTTGAGAATACTAACCTGAAACTTGTGAATCTGTTTGACAACTTTAAACTTGACCTGTGACACAGGAAGAAGTAGGTGTTTTTTTTTCATTGCACCTTTTTTTCAGCACACGTGTGCGCCTTCTCTTGAGGATTTCTTCTTTCTTTCCCCTGGCCGCGGCCACGCTACGTTTTCAACCATTTCAGGGGGGCATAAAAGAGTCTTGTCTGTAAACGGTTTCGCATGTGGCTTGTGAGACGCATGGTGGCCCTTTTGGATTTGGTGAGCAGGGGGGCCGGTGGAGAGGCGGGGTGTGAGGGCTTTCTCGATAAGTGATGTCATCTCATTTGCAGGGCAATGCCGGACGCTCATGTCTATTACTGTGGAATGCAAAGAATGTAGCCAGCCCTAAACACGGACCTTGTCATACATACAATGCAAAATGGACTACAAAGGACCCTCTTGCTCTCTTTTCAAAGGACTTCAAACATGGACGCTACTCCGGTGTTTAAGGTTGACTACAAAAAATGCTACCATCTTTCATTCACATGATGCTTGACGCAGTAAATTCTATGACAGACACTTACGCACACACACTAAAAGGACTGCACCCCTACAGACCACGATCTGCTCTGAATGTACACTTATCTGAAAGCAGCCTCAACTTTTCTGCAACTGCAGCAGGATGTGTTTCATGTGCCCAAACGGAAGGAGCGACCTGTGAACTTTTTAGACCGTGTTCTGCGGGTAACAGACAATGGGGGCTTCGCTAAAGGCACCACTGAGCATGTGTGTCAGTGCTGGAATAGGCATGGGGTTTCAGGACGTCTGGCTCGCTCTTCTGTTTTTATTTTTCTTTTGTTTTTTTCTTTGTTTTTTGTTTTGTTTTTATTTCATTTCCTTTTAAAGTCATAAAATATTACAGAGATATATGCACAAGCGTGTAAATGTGATTGGACGAGCTGCAACACGCTCAAGATGCAAACAGGTGTGTCTTCATCATAACCAATGATGACCATGTGAACTTAACAGCATCTGGCGTTGAAAAAAAAAGTATTCTATTCGTATTGCCCGACATTTTAATGTTTAATATGAGAGTATTATATTACCATGATGATTATGATTATTCTTGTGTGCAATTCTTGTCTACTGTTGTCTTAATGTTACATTATTTTTCTATGATATGAACCTTGGGCTTGAGAATGACGGCCATCCTTTAAAAAAAAAACAAATCTAAAACTAGATGATCATATTTGTTGAGTGAATGTTGCAGGTGGCTAGCTAACTCTTGTCAGGTCAACTCCTCCATCATTTCTCATGGGGCTCTACTCTTATCTAGCAGATGTACTATTTTAAACGCAGTATTACTGTATTATTTGGATGAGAAATTGTCCAATTCTAAAATGTATATAGATATTTTGCCAACTCATTGTTCATACATGTAATGTAAAAGAGAAAAGAATAAAAGACTTGCAGTACATGGCACTGGAAACAAGGTACCAAAATAAAGGTTGGAAATGAAAAAAAGTGGTAGACTGTAGAGATTGTATTTTGAGTGAAAACTTAAATGGGTTATTTGGTGACATCACTGCTGACCAACTTATGTACATAGGCTTGGGCTTCCAGCACACTGATTTTTGTAATTTTGGCCATTATTTATAACCTTGTAAAGCACATGGAATAAAATATGACTTGTAAAACCATTATTTATCCCTGGGATAAAGTTTTCATGAGTTATTTTCCTCTACAGGTTGAGAAGGATCACTAATAACGTCGTGTCTAGGTGTGATCTAGAGGATCTAGAGTAGAAACTGAGCGCAAATATGCCATAATCCCAGCCTCATTGACACTATTTGCGAGTAAAAATCAAAAGCAAGCATAGATGAAATGCCGCTACCAATCTCATAATGAGCACGGACCAGCTGCTCAAATGCAGCAGTGATGCTAGATTAGTGGGGTTAATGAGTCATTGAGATATCGATCTCCCACTTTCCTCCACTGAAGCTGTTTTCACCATGTGGGGAGTAGCCTCGCATCGTAATCCCGTGCGGTTTAGACCTTCAGCCTCGCGAAGGTCGCTAGTGACGAGCAAAAACGTGCAAATGGTCCTGAAGCCTTTGGCTGGAAAAGACGTGACTGAGAACCGGAGTCCTACATCTTAAACGACGCCTCACACGCTGTACCACCCTGTAACGGAGCGCCACGTTCACACCAGGAAACAATAAGTGGGAACATCTGCCGATTGATGCATAAAAAGCGGTGGTTTGATGCAGTCGATCTAACTCTATCCGCTTTCCTCTACTTTCTCACTTCTGTCGAAGCTGTCAAATCAGTAGTTCCACTATAATTAACAAATTTATTTTTATCTCCGGCGTGACAAAACCTTTCGTGGGGGGCGGGGGGGTAAATGGCACAATCATCTCATTGGCTGAACACTGAAAGGTCACAGTCAAAAGTGTCTTGACCGTGAACACGGCGGCCAGTTGTGAAATCAGGGACATGCATGACATCCGAGCACAACTAAAATTTCACAGTAAAAACACACACGCACACACAAAAAGTTTATATAACGTCCTTTAAGTAAAATTGTATTCAATCGAGTAATGACAATGAAACAGTATCTTCTATTTTATTCTAAATGGCAGCTTAATCACTTATAATATTGAAGTAACTCTTGGGTAACACGGTGAATTGGTGAATTGTGCTGGTGCCTCGGGGCTTCCCAGGTTTGAACCCCATTTTAATGTCTGAATGTCTCTGGTTTCCTCCCACAGTCCAAAAACACACATGTTTGGGTTGATTGGAGACTCCAAATTGCCGATAATGAGTGAGCGTGATTATGATCGGACAAAGGGTGACCTCTTAAAAGAAATTCACAATTTGTGTTACGGCAATTTGTGTTTGGGACTACGGCACCGAGGGGACAGAGGTTCCTTCTTATCGACTCAATCCACTTCCTCTTCCTGTCAAACTGCAGGACTATGTTCCCATGGCGACCGTTTCATCCATAAACCTCAATGTTGGGGAGGCTCAAACACATCACAGACAGAGAGATGAGACAGCAGTCATGCCTCAATAATCAACAAAACCTACGGTAATGAACGCAAAGATAGTCATTTTCCAGGCAGTGTCCTCAACTTCTAGGGCTCCTGCATCTTCCATTACTTCCACCTACTAAAGGAAACGCATTCTGACGTGACCACAGTAAGACCCCAGGCCAGAGTATATCTGTATGTCAGCGTTGCAGAGGAGAGGCATCATACGAGAAGCACATCTAACTAATGTACCACTGTAGGAGCACGCACAGCATGCGATGTATGAGATCCAGCTGTGCGAGAACAGCTGATGCGTGGTTTAACCTGGATTCGACCGACAGATAAATGAACCGAATGCTGTCCACAGCTACCACTTTGAATGGAGCGACGTTGTCAGGTAAGTGTCGACATGTTTTCAGCTGCATTACATACATTCTTACATTTCTTAAATGGGCATTTAAACATTAATGTAAGTCTTTCCTAATGAGATTGAAAGCATTTGGTGGTTCTGGCATCTCATGTTGTTTTGCACCACCATCTCCCACTGAATATATGTGAGTTTTGCACTGTTTAAAGGTCTGAGAGACAACGCCTCCTTCTTTTCAGCCATTCCTTTTTTTCTACCCAAACAATTAACAAAAATAAATTGGCCGATTAATTGATAGTGAAAATAGCCCTCGAGTCAGGTACTAATTTTAAGCCCCACTGACCAGCCACTTCAATTTTCAAACATTTCAGAAGCTGATTAATGTTAATTCCCTGGAAGCTAAAGAGAAACATTATTGTGTAGTTTGTCGTTGCTAAGTCACCTCTTCGAAAGACCTCTCAAAAAAAGTCTCAAATGTGTGAGTTTCAGCTTATCCTGGCCTTACTCTTTCGTTAGTCGAATGTCTGATGCAAAAGACACATCATCTTGGAGGATTTTTCACACTCTTCTAGTGTTACAGGCAAATGCAATGATAAATATGCAGATTGACTGATAATAAGACAACAAACGTACCTCGCTGCCCTAAATGTGTCAGATAAATATTTAATCAAACTTTCATACCCTTTGCTGCTCGAGTTTCAGCTACAGGTTGTGAATATCAATGAAGTTGCAAACTAAGATCTACAGTGTTTCTTGCCTACGCGCACTGTATTTAGGTCAATCAGATGTGACGAGAGATCGAAAAAGGTCCCATAAGAAGACACCGTCTTTATATTTCTTAGACACTTCCCGCATAAAGGGATTCCATATTGGTAGTCATTTCACACCCCATCCCAATATTTCACTGAGCCTCATAAAAGCAGATCTGAAAAAAATAAATAAGTGCGGAGATGAGATGAGTCGAGGGGGCTCTGGTTGAGTGTCTGTGAAAGTACAGTGGGCTGACATTTACAATGAGCTCCTGAAAGGCTGAACAAGCATTTGTCATGAGCCATAAACCGCTGAATGATCTGCAGTTACAATCTGCGGCCATTACCAGCAACCACTGGGCAGCTTCTCTGAGATTAGAGGAGAAAGGACCGTGGGCTGTGGCTGGAAATTTAGTGTAAAACTACAATATACCGTGCTCTGTTGAAAACTGACAAAACAGTTTATGGTTTGTCACGAACAGCAGAGTAAGGGGGAGGGGGGGGGGGGGGGGGGGGGGGGGGCGATAGTGGTTTATTTTCTGCAAGATTAGACCAAGAGTGGAGACCAGTGCAGCCGCATTTTTTAAGCTTCTCAAAGCTGAAACAGCTCGATTTTTATTCCTCCTGCTAGCAGAGGTGGAGGACGAGGACACAGAAGGAAGAGGCAGAGGAAGAATAGGAAATGACTGATCGATGGAAACGCGATGGTTCGTTACAGACACTCATTTCTGCTGTGCGCTGTGGAAGTGTAAGACGGAGCGTACACGCTTTGTTTCGTCGTCTGTGTCAGACTGTGGGAGAGGGCCAAAGTTCCAGATGGTGCGCGCTGCCCACGGCTAGCAGCTAAATGAGACGGCTATGTAAAAACTGCTCATGTAACAATCTCAATAATATTTGGCGCCGGCTCAATTCGGACAGTTTAGACACATCCAGATCCTGTGCGGCTGTCTTGTGTGTGCAGCCTCAAATCCGCATTTATATGCTGTGAATACATAATGAAAGGAGGAGGAGAAGGAGGAACTGTTTTACATAAAGGACAATTTGCTGCATTTTGGCTGGATGGACACGAAACCCTTTTTTTTTGCACCTGGCAGATGTTATGCAGCAGCACTCGCATTATCATAATGTCATAAGCAGTCTGACGTGAAAAAAACGACTTAGCGGAATGTGACCGGTAAATGACAAATAAACTGCCCCTGCAAGAGGCCGGAACAAAAGGTAAGAAAACCCACAAACACACACACACGCTGATAAACAGCCTGCTGGGTCTGGCTCGCAGTGTGCAACCTGATAAAGCTGGACACAGTGAGGAGAGCTGGCCAATAATAAAAGGTTCTCTCTTTTTTTTGTTACACTGAAGCACATTCGCAGTAGATGCTGGCAGATCTTATCTCCGTAGGCTACAAAGAAACAACTTGGCCAAAACAAACCTGCACTGTCCTCCAGCAGAAACCGGATAAACACATCCGTGAAGTGTTTCTTTTTGGTGTTCGTGCAGATTCAAGACGGATAGGAAGACGTTTCAATCGCAGTGCTGGGCTGTAGCACTGGACCATACAGAGATTTGACAATAAAACACTGCTGACACACAACTGTGCTGATAATCCTCAATCAGAGGAAAACACCTCTAGTTATCAATCATAGGAGTGGACAGGACACAACCTGTTGAAAAGCACGATCAAAATATCTAATGAAACATGGAAATGCAAGACAATTTGGATGCCAGTCTTCCTCAAAGTTGGGTCTCACTGGACGAGATTTTCTAAGAACTATGAGACGTTGTGTGACTAGACGTATGCAAAACACTATTCAGTTGCAAGTGGCAGTTGTACTTTGTCGAAATTTAGGAATTATTCACTTATATCTTGCGAAAAACTGTAATGGAAACCTACTGTGCTGAGTTTATGTAACTACTGGTGTTTCTGGCCTGCGTTCAACCCAAAGAGAAGTGGTCAGAACGGAGCTGGAACGTTGCCCACACTTGGTGGTGGAGATAGAAAATGACCTCGGATGGAGATGGAGTTTGGATTCACTGAATTTGCACGTTTGCGAAGAAGGCTGGCAACAAACCGAATTCAAGCCTGCGTTTGTTTGCTCGAGTCTGCACGGCAGCGGCGAATAGGCGGAGGACAACCATGTAGGTTAAGTACTACAGTAAAATGAGATTTGACAGCACGGTGGAAGGCTCAGAAGAGGTATTTTACATCACAGCATTTTGCTACGATGCGAGCGCTGAAACACACCAGCGCCTCTTGTAAATAGACAATGTAAAAACATGGCGGAGAGAGGACACAGAAAAAACTACGAGCGGCGTGACGGCGATAAGAAGTGACAGGCTCGGAGCTTCCGTCCTGCCCGACGTCCACATCCCACTCCCGGGGTACCTGACGATGAGAGAGCGCCGCGGCTTCCCGGCTGTCAGCGACATGACAGCAGCCAAGTCAGCCGGTCGCACAAAGCTGCTTAAGACCCCCCCCCCCTCTCCTGTACACAGGAATCAGTGCAGCGGAGACGATAAACACATCACTAGTGCAGTGAAGACTTGCCAGGGAGAGCCGCAACATCAGGCGTTAAAACCTTGAGAAGAGCCCCGCTAAGAGATTGCACGCTGTACATGAGCTTTAAACACGTCCCTCCCCGTTGCATCACAAAGTGGAGATGGGATCCAGAACAGCCTCCAGGCGTGTGTGGTATGCTTTTTAACTTGAGGTGCAACAGCTTTCCAACAAAGGAGAGAATTACGGTATGTAGGATGCTAATTAGCTTTAGCACCTTCACTGTAAAAGTAAAAAAAATCACAAAATGCTTTGTTCTGATATAGAATTGACAAAAAACTAAAAATGAGCACGACAAGGGACCTTGGGACTTTTTAGATCATTCAGATACAGTTAATTCCCTCTAGATGTGAGAGTGAATTATGTGTGTGTGTCTATGTGATGGAATGAAGACGTCTCTAGGGTGGCATCCCTGCCTGTGACACCCTTGGGTGCAAAGCAGTTAAGATGATGGATAGATGGAAAGTATTAAGTGACTGTGAAACATCAAATAATTTATTCAAAACTTCCCAGTCAGATGACACTTAGATGACAGAACTTATCCCACATACATTTTCACCTCTAGTTCCATAATATGTTCCCATATGGGGGCCATTAACGGAATAGTTTTGATGTTCTGGAGATTCATTTGTGTCTTATCCAGCTGTGAATTTGATGGTGATTAGCTCATCTCTGCATAAAGGCTGGCTCAGGGGAAAACCATGAGAGAGGCAGACAGTCGTCGAGTTTTCAATGGGGAAAAGTTGAACAGAGGCAGCAATTGGTTCAAATGACTGATTCATTTTGATGGTGTATTTCCGCAGTTTTTTTATATGGGAAAGGAAGGACGGAGAGAGGAGACTCTAAATTGCCAGTGTGCATTGCCTATGTGTGCTGTTCATAAGTGGAGTGCTCTGTGCCCAGCCTGTTCAGTACTGACCGCTGCAAATCCAAACTAACCGAGACATGAAGGCGCTCCGTGTACCGAGCACGCGTTCGGCGCGAGTTTTTGCTCAAATTGGCAGCCGAAGCCATTAAGCCGTATCGAGCCACAGGTGGTTAAATCAAGGTTAAACCTCGTGACGAGGGTGAAAAATCCATCCCCCCTCAATATCCACCGAGTCTGAGCTCGGCGCGGGGCCTCCAGTGGATGCTGAGCACACGCTGGCGTTTTCAGCGGCGCCACCGGTGCGCGAGCGGTGCCTTTTCAGAGGGAGCTTGTTAAGTGCACCGGAGCACCGGCGCAGGAGCTTCCCGAGGCGAGACAGACTTACGGGCCCACACAGCTCATCAGGCCGCCCCAGTCGCTCCGCTCCAGATCTGTCTGCCTTCATTTGGCCTCGGAGGCGGCAGCGCTAATTGTTCGAGACAACCGGTGTTTAACGCCAAACGGTGCGAGAAGAGCCTCCGCAAGTAAACGCGCTGACGGCTTCCTTGTTAAGAGCACGTCGGGCATGCATGACTCACTTTGTGGCCCGCTCGGCCCCAACCTCGAGGACCGGCACGCCGTTGATTGTGACGATTATGTGAGCGGATTTTGGTGAGTTTTGGTCGAACTTGAAACGAGAAAATGAATAACGCGCTCCGACGTGCTCGGACATGTGGTGGAGAAAAAGTCAAAACAATAGCGCAGCCTTTGCAGCCTGATTACAAAAAATAACTGCAGCCCACTCATGAGGGGTTTTATGTAATGCAATGAAAAGGTCAAACCAGAAAAATGGTTGATGTGGGGCAGCAAACTGCTGCACGAAAGCTGTAAGCTGACCCTGAAAACTGTATTCCTGGCGAAAGATGTCCTCATTATTATTAAATAATAATCAATATTATATTATTGTTATTGTTAAATTTCAGATATTACGGGGGGAAAAAAAGCAAGTCTGAGGCATCTCTGATGAAACCAGTGTTCTAAAGCTTCTACGTTGGCACCAGAAAACAAGGATAAATACTCTATTCAACCATTCTAGGTCTCCGAAGCAGTGTCACCCTCAACATCCGACACTTATTTGCGTGTCATTTAAGCCAGAGTGTGTCTCTCCATCAGGAAAGCTGCCAGTCTGCCCGTAGTCAGTGGAGTCACTCCAAGCGGAGCCTCTCCAGGCACCATGAACCGAGACTTGGCGCTGATGATTTGAGCTCTCTAACTGAGTCAAATATCCCAAAAACAGTGAGCGAGGAAATATGGGGTTTTCACGTCTTCAGATCAGAGACAATAGGCCTAAGGAATGACATTGCTCCAAAAGCAGAAACACTAACTGCAGTGAACACAAGACGAGTGATTATTCCTTGTCACTGCAACTCATTTTATCAAGTTTGTTATTGTGGTGGATTTTACATAAAGCACATAGGGCTCACTAATGAATTCAATAAAGCCAGAGGCGCAGATGAGCCAATCAACTGACACATTTTGCAGACAGAAATGCAAAACATTTCCTTCTCACAGTGAAGTTTTAAACTGTTGGTTGGACAGAGGAAGAGAACTGAGGACATGATCTTTGCTTTCATAAACTAACAATTATCAGATTTGTCAAGATTGTAAGACGTTTAAACTTCATGATTTTACTCAAGACTGTACTAAGTTACAGATTTTCTTGACAGTAAAGGAGATTGTAAATGTGCAACCACATGGAACTAAATGTCAGCATCATATTGAATTCTGAGTCCTCGCTGTTTTGGCCTGGCTCTACTTTCAGATGATTCAAAGTGACCTCTGACTTGCTCATCCTGTGATGTTTTTCTGATAATCATTCTCTGAGGACTTAAAGATCATCTGCTTTCAGATGCACAATGTTCGCGTACATCTTCCAAAAGCTCTTTATGTAACATGCCTAAGAAATTGAAGAGCTCAGATTTTGGATCAACTTGTAGTTTGTTTTTTTGTTTCACTGGCTTTTCCAAAAACTACACATATGCTGCTGCAATTTATAATCTGATGTGTATATGCGAGCCCTAATACTGGTATGATAAAAGTGACTGCCACTCTGCTCAGCCTTAAGAGGCTTTAAAACCGCTGCTGAAATTCAGATGGGCCGCACATTCCCTCTTGCCTCCAATCTTGTTCACGGGTACAAAACCAGATTAAAGCATAAAGCACTCCCAGGACTAGTGTGTGTGTGTGCCAGTGTGTGTGTGTGTGTGTGTGTGTGTGTGTGTCTAGGCTCAGTATTTGGGGTTTATCTGTGAGAGCAGCACCTTGCCTCATCCGAAAAACTGCTCTTGCAAATGTTTGGCTGATTCCAGCCTCATAATATGCATCTGAAATACATGAAAGAGGCCACGTGTTTGGTGAGGCAGCAGGGCAATGGGCTGAAAATGAGATGTCAAGCATGACATTTTGATTGTTGGCTTCCACAAACTGTTTTCTAAGCCCAAGTCAAGTCCAGATGCCTCTCAGATCTGTCAAATTCATCATTCACACCCCTTCACATACTTTCCTGAGTATGAATATGGTATATTATTAGATTAAAATATATTAGATTAGATTTTTACTGTGATCTGTGCTGTATAGATTAGTAAAAAGTAAGGATGATTATAGAGTATGAAATATGAATATAACATAAACTATGTATAGTACATACCTTTGTGCAGACACTGTCTCTTTCACTTATTCCAGCTGGTTAGATGTAGAGGATGTGACCACCCACTCTTTCTTCCTATGGTGTGTCAGTATGAGTCCCACTGGTCAGGCTGGATGAGCAACTGGACAAGGTGAGGCACAGGTGACCACAGCATCTGCTCTTCCAGGTCTCCAATCCTCTTCAATTTCCACTTCATCCCTCCGCCTCACTTGCCGATGAGGTTATATAGCAACAACTACAGTCTACACGCTCTGTGCGACGCATGCCAAGGCTACGCTCCCTAAAATCAGCCCAAACCATCTGGGCAGGTGGGTGAGGGGAAGGTGAGGGAGGCAACTAGAGGAGAAGTGGGAAGTGGTCCAAGGTGGAGCGAGCTCTGGCTCTCGGCCTTCTGGCTCCGCCAGGGAAAGTAATAAAGGTGGAGCGCAGCTGAGCCAACAGCTGACAGGAACAGGAACCGATGTTTGGCCAAGGTCAGGGGAGGCACACGCGCACACTTGCATGGGGCGAGGATGTCGCAGCAAAACAGGGTCAAAAGACACGGGGGAATGATAATGTGGTGACCTGGTACTCCGGGGGAGTCAGAGATCTTCTGGTCAGAGAGCAGACGGACAACGCACCTGTGCAACGGGGAGAGTAATCACTGTAGCTGCAGCAGGTGTTAGGCACAGATCTCACACACATACACACACATGCACAGTGTGGTACAGTCAGGTTAACAAATTCCAGTGTGTTCCTTATTATCTTTCCTATGTGGGCAAATTCATAGATATTAATCTGTGTTGACAGTCATCAGAAAACAGCAATTCAGAAAATAACATTCACAAATGAAGAACTATAAGGCCAACTATAAGGACATAATCAGACATGAAAAAAGAGACAATTACCTACAAGCCGTCAAAAAGCTGAGCTTTATTAAAATTGATTCAGAAATGTAAGACAAATGAAGATTAATGAGGATTTCATGGTTTCCTTTACATAAAAGACGAATTAATTATAGATAAAAAAAACCATCATTACCAGTTATTTGAAACGTTGTTTCATCGCAACACATTTTCAGGCTGAACATATACAGTATATTGTCAGTGTGTGTGGCTGGCAACCCCCAAAAATCTGCATGCACAACTGCACTCAGCACAGCCACAAGCTTGAAAAGTAGCAAGCAGTGAAACATTAATGAGAAG
Organism: Karalla daura; assembly: GCA_029224185.1. Lineage (NCBI taxonomy): Eukaryota > Metazoa > Chordata > Actinopteri > Chaetodontiformes > Leiognathidae > Karalla > Karalla daura. The sequence continues at coordinate 12,160,237 of CM055209.1, read as the reverse complement.
AAAGAGGGAGAGCAGAGAGAGAATGAAAACAAAATGAAAGTCTTAGACAGCAGACAGAAAGCCGGAGGGGAGCTTAGTTCTTTTGAAACAGAACCTTTAGAAATCTCCTGGGAGTCCACGTGTGACTGCAGACCTCTCACTGCGAAACTACAAAGGTTTAAACGTCAGCCTCTTATTAGCCGAAACCCCGAAACGGATACTGTGGCTAAATCAGGCTAATTAGGCTAGTAGGCCTCTGAACTTTACCTTTTGGATGACTTTGAAGCCTTGTTATCCAGGGCAGAACAGACAGAAGCACTGATTGATTGGCAAGGGACCAGAGTCATCTGATTTTTACAGCAAAATAGCAGGATAATTCGGACCGGAGGCTAGCCTCAGTTAGCATGCTAATGATTCTGAACAGAATCCAGCCAGTCCTTAAAGATGGCCTACATTAGTTGAATGGAGTATTTATTTTTGTTCTCTGGTGTTAACTTAGAAGTTTAGGATTTACTAGACTTCTTGATTTACTCAGACTGGCTGCCTGGTCTGCCACTAACAAGAAAGATCGTGCGACTTTATGTTCCCTGCTGAACTTAGCTAACTAGCTTAGCAACTTTTTTCCAAACTGTGACAACTGGAGTGATGCAATGACTTGACAATGACACTGGAAACTTCACCACACTGCTGCCTAACATTGGTGGGCCTCCGTTTACTCATGTTTCTGAACAAAAGTATGTTTGATGTTAGATGCTATCTCTGTTTTCATTATTATTATTATTATTATTATTATTATTATTTTTGCTGCTATTCAATTTCAATTTTCAATTTAACCCTTGTTGGAAACCTTTTAAGATTTTAACTCTAACACTAGTTGGAAACCCTAACTCGAGCTCACACTGACCAAAATAGAAGAAAAGAAAATGGACGGCATCTGAATGAAATGCTAAAAACCAACAGAAGAAGCAGGAAAATGAACAAGCAAGCCTGACGTTTACTGCAGTGACAATGGGCTCAGGCTCAGAATAACTCACAGCACCTATCTTATCCAGGTTGCCATAGCGGAGGTGTATAAAAACGCAAATGGTTGCTGCAGAGTTTTTTTGTGTGTTGAGTTTCACCACCTATTTAATGCTTTACGACAAGGATTTGTACGTTTTTACTGACATCATGAATGACTGAGCTACAGACATTTTACGGTCCTGCAAATTATGTGTAATTGGCTGCACAGCAGAGATCATTACTTTTTTTAATCTTAATGTTTACATCAGACCGATTCTGCAGTGCTGTTTGCAGTCGCATACAAACAGAGTGTAGGGACAGACACAGTGAAATAAAGAGGTCACACATCATTTTATGCAGCCCTAACCCTGAGTGAAATGTCCAATTGGAACATCGGAGCCAAGGTGCTGATTGTATCCTTTACTTTGACTTTGTTTTTTCCTGCTTCTTTTTGCTTATTTCATCAAAACAACTCGACGTTAAATCAACAATGGCACGGTGTCCTTCCTCTGTCCTACTCCCGGAACAAAATTAATTTACTCTAAAGGACACAGTAAAACACTTTGAAGAGATTTTAACAACTTCCTGCCTCTAATGAATACAAGATCTGAATATTTTTCAAATCTTTGTCTTTCACTCACTTCTCTTTTACTGACCAGAGATGGGAAAGGTCTGGATAACAGAGCGCTTGGTGCAGGAGAGATGATTATCAATCCTGAGCCATTCTTTTATGTGCAACCACACTGAACCACTGAAATATTTGAAACAAGAACCGAATTCAGACACCATCTGAATTTCCCAAATTTAGAGTAAAATATATTACATAAAGGGGGGTGTGAGTGAAAGAAACTTATTTTCAACTGATAAATATCTACACAGGCAGCTCAGAGGTTCAGTCAGTTGCACTCATAGCAAGAAAGTCCATGAGTGGATTCTCGTCCCAGTTCTGACTAAAGGCTTTTCTGTGCAACTCCCTGCAATCCTGAGACATGCTTGATCAGGCTGACCGAAGATCCCAAAATTGGACCTAGGTTTAAGTAAACAAAGTAAATGGTGCCTCTCGCCCTATGAGTGTGACGTCATGGGGTGGAAAGCAGGCCAAGAAGGTGGATGGATGCTATTCCTATCTCTTTCCATTAGCAGAGCACTTTATTTTGAAAGCTTTAAGAGAGTACTACAAACAAAATACAACTACAACTGTTAGGAAACTGTAATTAACAGGGATAATGATCTGCACTTCACATTTGAAAAAAGAAATTGGCCCATGAAGTAGCTATTGGTGCTTTTCTAATTCTATTCCTGGTCACGTCACAGTGTGTTAGAGCTTACTGTACAGCAGAGACAGACATCAGGGACTGTGAGTAGGAAACCCTGGCCTAGCAGCAACTGAGAGGCGAAGGTGGTGTCAGTGTTGTGTAGACACTCAGACAGCGAGATAGCTGTAATTACTTCAGCAGCAGACAAAGATTAATTAAGCCAGAGAGAGAATTAATGAGGTTAGCGCACACCTCAGCCACACTTAAAAAACTTCCCACCATTCCCACAGAGACTGCAGGGTGTTGTAAAATCATGCTGAGAGAGAGAGAGAAAGACAAAGAAGAAAGAGTGCAGAAACATGCATTCAGCTGGATGGATTCACAGTTTTAAACCATATACCTGAAACTAATCCAACCTCTAAGGACCGGCAGTATCAGATATGTTTAATTTACACTTGAAGGCTTGCAGGATTGCAGCTCATTATTCTAACATAGTGGAGCTCTGCACAGGTGCAATACGATGACATCAGCAACTATTGAAGATGCTCATTCGCCTCAGGCCTGCAGCATGCTAAAACCAGATGCCTAAGCTTTTCTTGCTCTTATTCAAATGTGTGTAACTGTAGCTGGAACAAGCTGATAAAACCACCACTGAATCATTTGTTTGAAGCAGAATCCATCTAATCCACCAGCTATGAGAGACAACACCCTAAATGTCTCTCTCTCTCTCTCTCTCTCTCTCTCTCTCTCTCTCTGTCTCTCTCTCTCTTCCTTTTGTTCTTTTCTTCTGTCTAAAATCATTTTCAAACCTGGGAAACATCTCTGCTCAGACATCACTGAAGTTATTCAACCCAATAAAAGAGGCTTTCGCCACAGGAGGACAGGGTTCTTTTACATCACCCACAAAACAACGGCATATAAATAGACTTCACTGAAGTCCAAATGACAGCTGGCTACATTGCATTAGCATGTCATATGGCTCCAAGTCTTGCACCATGATTGGACCAGTTCCCAAATCTGACTGGCAGCCATGATGCGCTGCAGCGCCCAGAATGTCCACAGACCCCAAAACAAATGGCTCCAAGTTTACTTTCAGGGCATAAGTAGGTAATGACATCCTGTTTTGGCATGATAACAAGGCAGGAGCTCCTCATTATTCTCAATTCAGATGAAGGATAGATTTATCACAAGTACTCAGAGCTGGCCCTCAGTAGAACAAGCAGGTGGTGAGGTCAAGACAGCAATACTTTGCCCAGGAAAAGATCACAGCAGAAGGTTTCGTGTGGTTAATTTTTCATACTGGATCAATGTCTTCTAGAGGTGTAACAGAACACCAAAGTCATGGTTCATTACATACCTTTTACGTAACGTTTTCAAGATGCAAAACATGAACGTTCAGCCTGTGTTAAATTTTGTAGTGTTTTGTAAAATGACGTTTATGTTGCTTGAACTGGTATTAATATTGTATATCAATATACAATATGCGGCAACTTGACCTTAATCAAAGTGACATTGACAGAAAATGTCTTTGTCATGACAATGTGACATACACATCTATTTCTGTGTATATGACAAGTTGACAAAATGATTATTATTATTATTATTATTATTATTATTATTATTATTATTATTATTATTATTATTATTATTATTGCTATTATTATTATTATTGTTATTGTTATTGTTATTGTTATTATTACAAGAAAGTTTTCAGAAGGTACCGTGCCAGCGGTACCTTCAAGTAAATTGTTACCCAGTATACAATATATTCAGAAGTATCTACAGAAACAGGTAAGTATGAAAGTGCATTTCTGGCACATTAAAAGAAAGGTCTTAGAATCATGTAATTACGAGAATTTATGTGAATTTATTTTTCTAATGTTTTTCACATTCTTAACAAATCCTTTTCACATTATGACATCAAATTAACACATTATTCCAATATGTCATATTTAACATGAAAATATGTTGAAGATACATTTTCACACTTCAAGATTTTCACATTATTTCAAGACTGACTTGAAATAATCTGATAGTATGGTTTCACATCATTTCAAAATAAGGTAACCTACTTTTATGTTAGATGAGGACAAACTGCCAATATGAAATGAAAGAAACAACAGATGTGCGGCTTAAATTCCACTGAATCCTCTGAAGGCTTGAGACATGGTAGGTAGCGTTGTTCCTCAAGAGCATCAGCTGAAGCGGTAGATAGCTTCACATTATTGGTCAGATACAGAACATGAATTCCTACACACAGTGCTGCAGTGAGACATGATTCCGCGCTACTACCAACACTCACTCCAGCAACATACGGTAACTGCTCACGGTCACGCTCCCCTCCCATGTTAGAGCACCATATCACACATCTGTCATCATGCAGAAATCTAATTAATTAGGCGCTGATGGATCACACTACGGCTTTATCAATCACGGCTACAACACATAACTCAGCCGAGAGGTAGACGCCACCAACCCCTCAACCAGCAACACAAGTTTATTCAGAGTCCACTGATGGATGCGGTGACAGGAAGGTGCTGAAAGCGTACATCAGCTACGTCGTCTCTGTAAATAGGAGCTCCTGTTTCCAGGCTGGTGTAAATCAGTATGGTGTGACCTCAGTATGTAGGACATATAGATACATACGTAGATGTGGAATAAATGCTGCACCTGTTGTGTCTAATTTCACGTAACCGTGAAATTAGACACAACACCGACGCGGTTCAGCTGTTTGGAGAAGCTTTCATGTTGGGTGAACAACAATAACAGCTATTAAGTAGGTCACTTGGGGCTCCGCTAAATACAGAGCGGCGTAGTTCTGTTCAAATGTTAAAACTGGACAAAGCAGTGACATATATAAAATATATGTAATATGCTGAAGATAATCAAATACGACGATCTATGATGTCTGTAGAAAAAATGTTTTGTTAAATATCATGCTTTTTGAAATGTTTTCTGAAATGTCACCGTGTTTTGTGAAATGTAATGTTTTGACCTTCAGGGCCACCGTAGTTGGCTTAATGCGCTTAAATCATTATTAAATCGTCCAAAGAAGTCAAGATAGACGCAAGGGTTCATCATACCATGCACAGTTTAATCTTTTACAAATGACACTTACAGTGCACCACAACATAGCACAGTATCAATACATCCTGAGCAGTGTTTCATATTTTTGTAAGACAGTCTTCCTCACTGGAATGGGATTTGTTAGCTGAATAATGCTGCCCGTGCAAAACACAAAACACACAGTGAAAATGACACCATTGATTGTACATATTCAAAAAGCATCCTCATACATATTTGATAATGGTCTTTAATGTGCTTTAGACTCCTGGACACTGGAGTCTGGGTCACCCCCTGCAGCAAAAGAAGGAGCACTTGCGTGTCTGAATGTCTCACAGGTGAAAATTAAGGGCTCATTTGTGTCATCCCATCAAACAAAGCATCCATATTTAAGGGTCTGATTATTCCCAGAAAAGACTTGTTCAAAGGGCCCCTGAATAGGAAAAGGCTCAGTAGTAAGAAAAGGCTCTGATATAAATGTATGTAAAAAGTGGTAAAGAAGTTTAAAAAGAATTGGTACAAAATTAAAAAATCAATTAATTAAAGCAAAAAAAGCACCTTTTAACATCGGCAAGTGGAAATTTTGAGTATAAATTATAAATCACATACATTTTTTTTGGTATAAAACATTTACCTTTGATCTAAGTTCAAAAGTACCAATAATTCGGTTGTACAAACAGACCCACAGGCTTTCAAAGGTTTGGGATCGCATTTTAAATGCTTGACCATTAAAACTTAATCTCAATTTATGAATCTTTAACGCTCACCAAAGTGCACCAGAGAGTCTATCTATGCTGGTGGAGTACGCTAAACATGAGGGATTTCCCCTTCCACGTCCACCCATAAGGCTGCAGTGTTTAATAAAAGGCTCAGAACAGGTTTACACCAGATGTACCCTGGACCACAAACACGGGTCACTGAGGTTAAGGAAACGTCACAGCATCGATGAGTTCAAGCACTTTATGACTTAACGGACCAGCAGACATGCGCGGTAGCTTATACAGCGTAATGAAAAACCTCTCAAATCACATGCGATAGCAACCTTATTAGAACAGTTCACATTCGGGTTGATTAGAGGGGTCGTGGCCCTTTGGCCCCGTTGAGAACCGTCTCATTTGGTGTTAACAATCCGAACCCGATCGTCATAAAACCTCTGTAAACATTCATCTTTTTTTTTCTTTTTCCAAAAGATGCTGCTCTGTTTTATCCACAAAAACATGGATTTATGGATCGTGCCCGTGGTGGTGAGATCCCACAGCGTTTAACTTATGCTTCAGCCCTTTAACGTGACAAAACATGACTACTTCTCAACGTAGTCTGTACTGACGCAGCTTTTGCAGGACAGAAAAAATGTAGTGTGGTTAGACAGAAGCGTTGTCACACCACCCTCTGCAGGGTGTAAAGGATGCCAATGCTGTCGATGGTGACAAAGGTGGAGAAGTCGGACGAGACGTGGATCTTCTTCAGCGCCGTTCCCGATGGGTAGAAGGTCTGCAGGGCCTCGCCTTTCTCCACATCCCACCACTGGCGAAAAAGAGAAAAACAAACAGCTGAAATGATCTGAACACGAAATCTCACGCTTTTGAGATACTGGCAGGTGATTTTAAGGCCAAACAAAGCTAAGCTAAGAGGCTAACCATCACGCGACCGGAATTAGCCCCAAAATGTTGCTCCGATCCACAAACAGATCTGGGCGGAAAACTTTCAGAAGCCCGGCAGAGGAGGCCTTCTTCTGAGCCTTTGCTTTGTTGTTTAGCTCCACAGCTGCGAGCGCTAGGACGCCGGGCCGCGTCTGCCGCGGCACGATACAATCAAATGGCAAAAGTCGAGCAGTCTGCACTCGGCTTTATCTGAATCGAGACAGGAAGAGAGACAGCCTGACTGATGGAGAGCTTTGTGTTTGTTGCCAAGAGGACTGTGATGAATGTAACAGCGTAATATTACCAGACTCAAACTCACACAAACCCTCAGGCTGCAGTGGACACACACACACACACACACACACACAGAGATACACAGATACACTTGTAGAACAGCTAATACTTACTACTAGAGAAAAGACACACAGCTAAAGCTCCAGCCTATTGATTTGACTCATATCCTCCTCTATGCGGATGGATGAGGTGTGGCTTTGATGTTAAGTCATCATGGTTGTTATTGTCAAAGTTGAGCGTGCACGCGGGCGCGCGCGTGCACTCGCAAACGCGCACGCGCTTCTGCCAGACTCTAAATGATTGACTTGATGTGCCTTTGATGATTCATCCCAGTGAGATGGCGCTCGAATGGAAAATGTCAACTTTAAACCGAGATTAAACGGAATCACTCAGAAAAGCTGGTGGGGGGGAGGGGGGCTGTGCGTGTGTGTGTATGCGCGTGCGTGTGTGCGTTTTGGATAGAAAGCAGGCCAACTCGGTCTCTCTACAGAGAGGCGGACGGACAGACTGCAACAGAAGAGGTGGTGGCAACAGATGTCTAGCTGACAGAACAATTCCAACACACACACTCACTCACACATACACACACACACGCAGGGTATTAATCATGAAACAGCATTAAGGGGAGCTCATTATCACATTCATGCCATTAAAACACACCATAAGCCTTCAGGTATCCAAATTGCCGTGGTGTACCATTAATATTTTTGAGTGTGTGTGTGTGTGTGTGTGTGTGTTTGTGTGTGTGTGAAAAATGGCCCAGTATGCAGCGTTTTTTGTTGCTGCAGGGGGTGGTTGGCCATTCTGCTGAGACTGGACTTCCTCCATCGCCACCATTACACATCAAACACACACTCACACACACACTCTCACACACACACACACACACACACACACACACACACACACACACACACACACACACACACACACACACACACACACACACTCTCACACACACACACACACACACATACACACAAACACGCACACGCAGCTGCTTAAACAGAAATGGATAGCGTCCCAGTCGGTGCGTTCAGGCGTCTCAAAGGCGTAACTCTGTCCTAGTCCCGGTTCACATACAAATCGGAAAAAAAATCAAATAGCTGAGGCGAGCAAGCCCTCCTCAACACTGGGTGGCGATACGCCTCGTTTCTGTGGGTTAATGTCGACCTGTTTCTCGTTGTCCCTATTAGGTCACATAATGGAGAACTGGGGTCAGGCAGAAAACATGTTTGTTCATTTTGTTCATACTATGTTGTGGGTAAAAAAACAGCTCATGGCTTTCTACTACTTCTACTGTGCCTGGACTAACATGACGCTTTACGTATGGACTGACCTCTCCATCTTGGTCACAACGCGTAACCGATGCCCGGTAGGAAGAGAGACTGAGACGTCTAAAGCGACATCAAACAGTGGCACGGCGGAACTGTGAATCATCATTTGAGACACTCTGGTGTTTACTGCAGCCTCAGATGGATCTGCAGCCTCAGATGGATCTGCAGCCTCCTCACACGGCTCCAGTCTGCGGGCCCGTCTCAGATCCCAATGACCAATCGGGGAGGAGCAGCGAGGGAGCGGCGACTACAAGTAGAGAGAGGCGGCTCAGTCGCATCTCTAAGCACACACTGTCCATGAGCGTGTCTTTACGCTGACGATTTTGTTCGAGGTTCTGACATGAGCTGGGTCAGGGCTCAGGTCTTTGAAACGTCTCGACACACACGATAAGCTTGTAGAAACGTTCTTTCTAAAGACAGACCGGTCAGAGGCCTGTGAACCCAGACGTATCAATTATTCACTGTGCAAAGAGAGACCATTGCTTCTGTGTCCAACTATATAGCAAAACATTAAAGAAACACATTGTATTAACTCTTATCCTTTAGTGTCTGCAGTAGCATGTCAGGCCACATTCTCGTGCTTATTTTCTTAAGTTTCAGGTAAGAATTATTGTACAACGTAAAGCTGAAGTAGTTTTTCAAAAATCACATTTTTTTCTTTATGTTGCAACATAAAAATGCCTGCCAAAACGTCCTCATTTGGACTGTCTGTTTGATGCTGATATTTTGGGAGCTGTCTGTTCTGAATGTACCAGGTTATGATGCAGGACTGGTTAAGGGAGATAGAACCGAATGCTGGCAGGAGGAAACACAAACAGAAAAGATTTTTTTTCATTTCGATCCAGCGTGAAAAACTTTCCAAGGTCACTGAGCGACACTTGCAGAGTCAGAGCAGCCTCGGCGTTCGGCGCCACCGTGAGAGGGTTTCGACGGCTTTACAAAGACAAATGGCGATTATTAAAGTCTCGGTGTGAGGGTTGATGACACAG